>CM053786.1:310541727-311141727 GCA_028749045.1 Cupressus sempervirens | reverse complement strand
ATACAACTAAATTCTTTACCTAATGTTATGATTAAACAACACATTATCTTCCCAAGGTCCAAGTGATCAAGTGTTAATTGTCATTTCACACAACTCAACCTTTCCACTAGGTTCTCTTGTTATCTCTTCTTAATAATTGTATCATATCTTCATTAATATCCTTAGTTTTATTCTAATTCTCATCTTAGTGTCCACAATCTCCATTTTTAGTTTCAATTTGATTCGTATCTATACATCTCGAATATGCAACACATAGACTCCCTCAATCATATCACAATATGAAATCAATCATCCCTCTCTTTGATATAGAAATCCTAAGCTTATGAATTTTTTGTGATTGATGGAAAAAGTTTTCACTAATTTATCTCTTTTTTTACTCTCACTCTTTCAAACGTATCTTTACATTTTCTTCCTCATATGGTAATTACATAAACTTCTCCATCTCTGAGAAGAATGCCAAAGACACTTCAATATCATCACTGGTTACTTTGTCACATATGGCTTCAACATGTAGATATCTCTTGGTCATTTTTTTAAAATATATTCTTCTTATTTCATCTTTACTTATGAATAATTCAACATCTTGTGCTTTTCTCTTTTCATAACTATATGCAAGTGTTAAAGTGTGACCTTCTACATTAACTTGTAAGATAGTCTGATCAAGACATTTGATGTAGAGTATCATCATAGATTATGTAGCAATAGTTAGAGGAATAACCCATAGTTTACCTCTTAGATATTAATGTGCATCCTTAGGTAACTCTTTTATAAAAATATAAGAAATCTATTCCTTTGTATTCACATGTTCCAATCTTACTTCTTTGTCTTGTACCAACTCTCTCAAGTAATGATACTTGATAGAAATATGCTTGGTCTTGGTATGTATCAAAGGATTTTTAGATATTTTTATAGCACTTGTCTTATTAAATATTATACCAATAGGTTCATAGATCTATTCCTTCATTCCTTTGAACAATTTCTTGATTCATACTATGAGACAACAATTAGCTGCTACAACTACTTACTTTAGATTGGAAATATAATTTTTCTTCTTAAAATTATCTATATAACTAGTCTCTTTCCTAGAAAGAAAGATCAAACACTTGTACTCTTTATGTCATCAACATCACAAGACAAATCTGCACTAGTATACACTCTCAACTCAAACTTCACATTCTTCTTGTAATACAATCCATAATCATATGTTCCTTTTAGTTGTCTTAATATTATTTTACAAACGTCATACGAGTCTCCTTAAAATTTGCAAAAAATCTAGCAACAATCCAAACTACTAGTGTAATATCTGGTCTTCTATGAACAACATATTTCAACTTTCCAATCATTGATCTATACAAGGTTTGGTTTACATCAGCAGACACACCATTCTTTGAAATTTTATCTCAACTAATCATGGGTGTTCCCAGTGGTCTTGAGTCTTCCATACCAAAAATTTTCAATATCTCCTTGATAGATTTTAATTATGTAATGTAGATACCTTTTCTTCATTTGATACACTTGTAAGTGAACAAAAATTTTGATTTCTCCAACATATAAATCTCAAACTCTTGTCTCATTTGATTTGCAAATGACTTAAAGACTTAAATACAATGCATCTTTCCTGCCAAATATGATATCATCAACAAATATCTCAGCTAATATTATCTCTTTTTAGATTCTATCCTCAAATACAAATTTCCATTGTCATTTCTCTTTCAAAACCAAACTTCACTAAACATATATGAAGTCTTTTATGCCATGCTCTAGGGGCTTGTTTTAATCCATACAAAGGTTTGTAGAAATTACATACCATATCTTTGTTGTTTGGATCAAAAAATCCTTAAATTTGTTAAATGTAGACTTCTTCTTCTAGAATTCATTTAGAAATATAGACTTGACATCCATCTAGTAAACTTTGAATCCTTTGTGAGGAGCATATGTAAGAACTACACTCACTCCTTCCAATCTTGCAACAAGAGAAAATGTCTCCCCAGTGTTAGTTCATTCTTCTAGTGCATATCCCCTATAGACTATATTTTATTTGTTTCTTGTTACTTCTCCTTTCTCATTTAGCTTGTTTTTGGATACCTACTTTGTTACAATGGCATTCATATCTTTTGGTCTAGGTACAAGTGACCCAGTTTTATTCTTCTCTATTGTCACAATATATTCATTCATTTCTAGGATATAATGTTCATTATCCAAAGAATCCTTCACTTGTTTGGGCTCTAATTCACTTAATTAACATGTGTTACTACTCAGTCTTTTTTCTTGTACCATAACTCTAGAGTCTTTGTCTTCAACGATTTTCTCAAGTGTGTGACTTCTTCTTACATACTTTGCTAATGTAGACTATATTATTCTTTATTCTACTTTAGGTTCATCTTTTAGATTGACTTCAAGTAGCACTTCAGGTATTTATGCTTCCTCTTTTGGTTGTTTCTAGAAATTACTTGTTTATTTCTTGGGAGGTTCTACTTGTCATTGGCATTCACCTTTTGATGCTCGACATCTTGTGGTATAACTTGACATGTATTGGCTATTTCTACTTAATATATTTCTTATCAAGTCTGAGAAAGGTGTAGGGCCCACGTTCATCAATGTAATCTTCTATAATTTTTAGGTTCCCTTTTACATTTAACTTCATTGTTTTCTACATAGTCATCAAGTTTCACATTTTCACTTTCCACAATTTTGTTAGTGTTAGTGTTCAAGCACTCATATGCTTCCCTCTTAGTAGATATGACTTCCTCACTTTAGCATCAATATTTTCATTTCTATTGTCTTTGAATATATAACATTTTCTTCAAAAAAACTTTTAAATGATTCAAATTAGGTGCATGTCCATACCATATCTCAAAAAGTGTAAGGTTTTCTTGACTTGTACTTTGTTTAAGGTATAAATAATTGTACTTACAACTTCTCTCTAGTAAGTTTAGGTGTAATATTCTACCCCATCATCAATGTTGTAGCTGAACCCATTATTTATCTATTCCTCCTTTTAGCTATACAATTATGTAGAGGGGTCCTAGGTATAAACATTTATCTTTTACTTCCTCTATAATTGCAAAATGTGTTGAAGTCCCCAGATAAGAATTCACCTCCTTTGCTAGATCTTAGAAACTTCAAGATTTTACCTATACCTTTCTCAACTCTAGAAAAATACCACTTAAATGTTTTAAATACATCATATTTTTATTTAAGAGACATGCAAATAATAATTCTAGAGTAGTTGTCAACAAATAGTATAAAGTATTTATCACCACAATATATTTTCTCGCCAATAGGTCCACAAAGGTCTATATGAACCAATTCTAAAATAACATCAGAATTATAGGTTTTTCTCTTGAAATAAAACTTTGTCATTTTTCCCAACTAACTTTTTTTACACATCACATTATCAAGTTTCTTTTATTTTAGTAACCCTCTTAGTTTCTTCATCTTACTAATGCCTTACAAATTGTCAATGTTCATATGACACAACCTTTTATGCTATAACCATATATCATCATATTGTGCAAACAAACACATGTCATCAAATAGCTTTAGATAGAAAAAATGACCTTGGGTTTAGTCTCCACTTCCAATAAATTCTCTTAAATCATTGTATATCTTTACCTTCTTATTCTTGAATTCAATATTATAGCCTTAATAGTTCAATTATCACATAGTCAACAAATTATAGTTAAGTCCTTCAACTAAATTAGTATTTTCATATATGATCTTATTAGTTAATTTTATTGGTCCTTTACCTTTCACAAAACATAGTGCATCGTTACCAAACTTAACACAACCTCCTTTATAATGTTCAAGATTTTCAAACTTACTTCTATCAATAGTCATGTGATGTGATAAGCCACTATCAATTATCCATCTATCACCTTTACTCACATATGAAATATGTGCAATTTTCTCATCTTGACTAGAATCATCTTTCAGAGAAACATAAACTACTTCTTCATCATTTCTATCAAATTCACTATCACTTTCTTCTTTAACAATCTAACAAGACTTCATGCCTTTTCTTTTGTAATCTTTGTATCCTTTGTTGTCTTTTTCGTCTCTTCTACTTTTTAACATTCTACCTTTCATTTCATTCTTTTCATCCCTATCATAACACCTTGCAACAATATGACCAACTTTATTGTATGAAAAAAAATCAGGGAGTTTACCTTTGTACTTTCCTTTGCCTCTAAGAAGTTTCCTAGTCATTAATGCTTCAATGTCCTCAAGATCATCATCAGAAGATTTACTATAACTATCCTTATACTTTCCTTTCTTTTTCTTAGACTCATGCAAAACCTATTGTGACTTGAAAGAAGATTCAATAACAAGGGCATTAAAGTTATCAAAATTTGAGAATTTGAAAGTAGTTTTCTAGCAACCAAACTATCCAAGGTTAGGTCATTACTAGGATTTTGTATTAGTTCTTTGATTCTTCCAATATATTCAACAATTTTCTCATCTTCTACCATATTTATTTCATCAAAATTGCCTCTCAAACTTATTGATTTGTCTATAAGTACATTCTTGTCTCCTCTATGGATCTTTGTAAGCTTGTCCCATATCATTTTTCTAGAATTGCATTCCTTTATGTCATCAAATTTTGAGTCTCTTAGGGAAGATGAAATATCCAATATTCAATAATTTCTTTTTCTTTTTCCTCCTTTATTTTTTTGACTATCATAGGTGTAGGTATGATCACATACTCATTGTCCAAGTAGAATATAATTGAATCTCCAATTCCACCAATGTGAAACTTCATCAAATCTTCACATGTAGGGAAGGTCTCCTTGTTTAAATTGGGCATCTCCTCCCTGTACATCTTTATCTTGAGCTTTAAGTCCCTTATAATGTTTCCTTTTTCCAACCACCACTTCTCTAATACCAATTATTAGAATGATTTAAAATAACTAAGAGGCAAGGGTGAATCATTTTGTTAGAATTTTTATAATAACTAAGATAGGGGAAAATTAGTTACTCGAGGTCCTTTAGTACCAATTTAACAAACAAACACTTAAACATTATCAGTTCTTCTTATCCTAATGTAACTTGGTCTATGCAATAATCTAAAAATCAATATTAACTAGTAGTTAACTTTCCTAGCATAAGTTGCTGAATGTAAACTTGTAAATGTAAACCATCATCAAAACATTCAACACAATTTTGACACTAGGATTTAATGTGGAAACCCAAATTGGGAAAAACCACTAGCAACATATCACCACTTTTTCACTCTTCTGTATTGAGTCCTATTAGAAGTCATCTCTATTAAAGTTTTACAATGTGCATTTTTAAACATGACCTTATCAAAGGATTTAATCACCCTGTTAGGAATGGCCTTGTCAAATTATTTACATCATTCCATTAGAATTTCACCTTGTTAAAGGATATACACTAAATTTTAAGTCATTAATGACTGAACTAAGTCAGCCTTCAACCTTTGATTAAAAGGATTTTAATACAAATTGTTTACAATTATTAGAAATAAAATTGTAGGTTTTGATTTGTATGATTACAACTCACTTTTGTAGTTTTAGATCTCTATTCAATTCATGTGTTGATTTTTTGATAGGACTTCCTTGTCAACCCTATCCTTGATTTTTTTGGAAACCCATCAAGAAATCATGCTTCTCCTCATAGAAAACTTAAGCCTTCTGCTTATATTATCTTAGCAACCTTAGTAGCCTTTTATGTAACTAGAAACATGTTCAACTTCTCTATTTTGTTCTTTTCTTCACATATCAAATTCATTCTTTCTTCCCTTTTTCTTAAAGTTTGTCTTGGTGCCTCAAATAAATAATTATAGTATTTTTTCATTTTCATGATCACCGTAGATGGTATGGTTCATGATTTGATCCAATAGAGTCATTGTATATATATTTCCTTCTTTTCTAGAAACTTCTCATTGAGTTGATCTCTTACACTATTTACCTATCCTATCCTTGAATTAAATGAGTCAACTCTTCAATCCTTATCATCAACATGATTTCCATATCCCAAGAAATCAACAAAGTTAGTTGGAAATCATGATTTTGAATATGCATTCAAAATATTGTGACTTGACTATTAATAACTTCTAACACTCGATCATCATTGATTTTTTTGGTCTCTATAGAGATTCTAGCTCACCAATAACACTATCACTTGCTTGATATTGATGCTTTCTAAACACTAAATTTTCTTGACACTTAATGTGGCTCTATCAACAGTAGCATTACTTTGCATAGACTTTGAAATTCCTTAGTCTTATGCAATGGTTTTTAGTCAAGCTTACACAATCTTATCTCATGTCTTAATAATGTTAAAAATCAAAGTATCTCATCTTAAAGTCTAACTAATCAAATGTCCATTGTATCTTTCTTTTCATAACTCAACCTTTCCTCTAGGTAATTTTGTTATGAGAAACTTCTCAAATCATCTTCATCAATGAAATAGATATGACATTTATATCATATAGTCACATTTTTCATTAGTATATTTGACATTAATGACAACATAATAATTATTTCAATTGTAGTTTCCAACAATCTTCCATTTTTGAATTTATGGAAACATCTTAAATTATTTCATATTTCTTATGAATACAATCTCCCTCTTTGTTACTATGCAATCCAAAATATTTTACTTCCATGATTAACCAATCTCCTAAGTTTCATTCTGATTCTCATTCATGAAACCTTAGATACTCCATCTATGTTCTGAGTCCATATATACTCTTGTATAAATACCCTCCCTTTACCTTAATATACATATTATCCCTCTTTGACAACATTTCCAAAGGCACTATCTCTCATGTCTTCATTTGCTAAATACATCTTGATAATGTAGATATTTGCATGTATGGCTTCATTTTGTCATCTAGATCATTTTTATATGACTAATCTATTATGTTCTTCTTCTTCTATACTTTACTTGACTACCTTAGTTATGTCCTAAATTATAACTATTTTCATTCATTTGTAAGATATTGTGATTAGCACATTTGATGTTATGCACCATTTCTCCTTAAGTTACTTTGATGTAGAGCCTCACCTTGGAAAACTCAAGAGGAAATTAATCACTCAACTAAGTTGCATCAAGGGGCACATACACCTTCAGGATTGATTCTAACTTGTCTAAGATCATTATTCAACTACTTCACTTAATATCAATTCATAATTGACATGTGATAAGAACTTATTTGACCTCATGTAGCAACATTTGATTCCCTACATCAACTTAATATAAACCAACCATTTCCTCATTTAAACTTAAATACATGAGTGACTTGGTCATCTAGGAATATAGAAAATGGAATTTCAAAGCAACTACAAACTCATTATAAATCAAGACAAAAATTTTATCAAACATACACCATTGTTCTGCATTCAAAATTAAAATATGGGACTGAACCAACTATTGAATATGAAATTCTCATTTACTTCACAACTTTGCAAATTTATGATTTGAACCAAACTTGACCATCATCACATATTAGTTATGCGATTTTAGCATATTGGTGAATACATAAAGATATTCACAAATTTCAAAGTTTGATTTCTACATGGCATGAGAAAGAATAAATAGAACTGAAAAAAAAAAGAGAAAACAAAAGCATATGATACAAAACTCCTCCATGATCCCAAAAAAAAGATCGTGAAGAGTTTAAATGACTTTGGCTTAAATTTTCGTGACCCTCAAAATAGTAGAACTTTACATACAATTGAATCAGAAAATCATGCTTCCTAGAACCAATTCCCAAACAAAAAATTTAACTTGGGCTCAAAACTAGTCAATCTATTGTTGTTCTCAAACAAAACTAGGGTATGTGTAGGATCATGGTGTGCTAAAAAGTGGGGATCTGAAAAATATGTAGTTCTGAAATTCCTCAAAGAACTTCAAGATCTATTCCAACTTTTTTCACAACCATGCTAATACCAAATCAAAAAATTAATACCTTTATAACACCTAGCATATCTTTGGATATCAACCCTACATGGTCAACTTTTAAAATGTCCCAAAAATAAGCTTTTTCCATGTTCTTTTGTTTTTCTTTCTAGAAACATGTATCTAAAACTTTTTTTTTCAATCAAATTTGATGAAACAAAAAGGGCTTCATAAGAATGTTCTTATCTTTCCATAAGAGTAATTTTTGTCAACTTACAATTTTAATAAGTAATTATTACTTATTTTCCAATGGAGTTAGATGTAAAGTATTGATTAACACACTGATTGAAAAACAACTTTAACTTTCAAATTGTACAACATTTTTGAAATCCAAAAAATTCATTACATTTTATTTTTCTTCTACTATAAGGAAAATTAAATGAAAAATTAAATTTTGTAGAGTTTTTAATTACTTAAGGTGGTCAAACATGAGAGTTTTTTAAATGCAAAAATACTATAGTAGAAAATTTATAATTAATTATTACTTTAAAAAAAAAGACCCAAAAATATGTGTCACATATGGGCATGAGTCTACTTATTATATCTAGAATCTTATTAAAAAATATTATCATTTGATTTTGATTAAGGTGGTTAGACATATGTCTACCTCTAATTTTTGTCCTGAAATCTTTGTACTATTGCATTAAAATTAAAAATTTTAACCAATCAATTTTTATTTTTTTTAGATAAGACCTAGTAGTTTAGAAACTAAATTCAATTTCCTAGAGATTATTTTCTCTCAAATTTTGGTAGAAATTTCATAACAAGTTAAAAATTGCACATCAAGTTGACATAACTCTAATTTGCTAATTTTTCATTGCCACTTAAGGGCATAGTTTGGTTTACCATGATCCTGCACATACCTACCATTGATATGATCTTAGAGTTTAGAATATTGATTTAGGAAAGAAACAAAGAAAATCACAAATTCAAAACTATAGACTCACAAAAATTAGAAAATAAAACTCAAAAATTTATATTCCTCTTTTATGAATCCAATTTCTCTAGTTACATTCCCCAAAATCTTCCTTTTCAATACTTTCCCTTTCTTTCTATTAGGAAGATGAAGCATTAGCCTCAAAAAGAAGAAAACAAAACCATTTCAGAATTATGACAGATCAATCATCAGAATCTACTACCAACTTCCTATAGCCATCAATTTTTTAGTTGGTTTAATTATTAAACACACAAAACATACTTAAAGAAAACTGACTCAATATCAAAGTCAACACACTTTGTCCTAAGCCACTATACTTGGAGAGTTCATTGACTCACTCCTCCCTATATGCCACCACATCATAAGACTTTATTATAAACATTAAATTTTAAAACACACTTAAAACATGACCTTAAAATTGTTCATAACTTCCTCTAGCATATTTAATCATGTTAATTCTTGTACTATATATCAAATCTACAAATGTAGCATACTTTTCTTAGGGGAATCACCCCTAGTATACCTCCAATATATTCATGAGAATATTTAGGTAAGGCTTTACTGAATATGTCAACAATTTTTCTTTGGTGTGTACAAATATCCTAATTTCACTTATTTGACTTAAACTACTTCTCTCAAGTAGTGATACTTGATAGGCATGTGCTTTGTTTTTGTGTGCATCACATGATTCACATGATTCTCGGATATGTTGATAGAACTTATGTTAGCGTAGTAGATAACCACTAGTTATGTAATGTATTCCTTCGTTCCTTTCAATAATTGCTTGATCCACATAATATTTAAACAATTTACTACAACTTCTACATACTTGGCCTTGGTTCTTGGCTAGGAAATATAGTTCTATTTTTTCTTGTCCATGACACCAATATCTTTCCTATTAAGAATGCACTTCCACTAGTTTTTTCTCTACCACCAATATTTCTTTCTTAATCAGAGTTAGTGAGTACCTTCAGTTCAAAATATTCACTCTTGTAATATAGTCCAAAGTCTTTTGTACCTTTTAGATATCTCAATATCATTTTCACTACCATCATATGGCTCTCGTTAAGATATATTTAAAATTTAGCAACTATCCCAACAAATAATACAATATGAGGTATTCTATGAACAACATATTGTAATTTTCCATTCATTGATCTATATAGTGCTTGGTTCACATCAACAGTTTCATCACTTTTAGATAATTTATGTCCTATATACATAGGTGTGCTCCCTAGTATTAATTCTCCCATGAAAATTTTTCTTAGTATCTCCTTGATATATTTGGATTGAGTAATGAAAATACCAAATTTCATTTGATATACCTACAAATCAACAAAATTTTTCAATTTCTCCAAACATTAAGATTTCAAAATCCTTCTTCATTTCATCACAAAATGATCTGCATAATGCTTCTCTTCCCCAAAATATAATATCGTCAACAAATATTTCAGATATTAGTACCTCATTAATCTTGTTGGTGTAAATAATTATTTACTTATTACACTTTACTTAAGTTTACTTAGGTCAATGCATTATTTTATTATTTATTAGTTTGACACCTAGGAGTTTGTATACTCTTATGAGTTTTCATGTTGACAACACTAGAGTAAGAAACTCTAATTCAATACATAGTGTCTACAACATAATTTTACATGCTACACCTTTGTAGGCTTATCCTCCCATCATTGCACTTACTCCTATGCTTAATGTAGGATAATCCAATCCTCGTGGACATGTGCCTTGCTATAAGACTTATCAGTATGAAAATTCTTAGGTATTCTAAAAGAAATCTAGAGGCCTTTATATTCAGGCACTCATAGTGTGTATGTATATAGAACATTGAATGACAATAAATCAATTTTGGATATTGTTATTTTGATCATACTTTGTTGGTCTACTATAGTGCTTGTGCTTGAGTTCCTTGATCTTGGGTAATTTTTCCCTAAGGAAAATTCTTACATGGTATTAGAGCTATACCAAATTCTTACATGGTATCAGAGCTTGGGGAGTTCCTCTTTACATAGTTGTTCAAGACAATTCTTGCTTCAAAACCTTGACCCAAATGTAGAGTATCACATCTATTAGGAGCATCTAGAGCCAAAGAGGACCTCACCATTGCATCCAAAATGTCAATTTGGTGAAAATTGACTATAGATTTGCCTATATTAGGCCATAGTCAAATTTGAGGTAATGTTTTTTTGCAAACCAACACCTAAAGGCCCAATTTGCAAGTATGCTATAATCTATTAGATTTTTAATTTATTTTAATTTAGATTGGTATTTTATTTATTCTCTACAATTTTTGGACAATTTTTTTTGAAATTTTTTTTTGCCTATTCAACATGCAAAGAATTTTCTTTTATAGGAACTGAGTGGTGAAATCTCGACCCTTGCAGGTAGAATATTCAGTACACATCACAACATATTCCTTCATATTTATAGGTAGTTCCATTAGTCAACATTCATTTTACAATTATCTATTATTAATCATTGATCACAGTACATCCATTGAAAGACTCAATCTCGACTGGCCACATTCTCCACAACTAGTAATAACCCTCTGGCAACCTTAACCTATTTTTAGCTCTATGAAATTTGATTTTTTTATACACTTATACATTAGAAACCCACACACTTGTGGGATTAAAATCCTCACATCAGTGGCGTAATATTACTAGCCCAACCACTATAAAGTTCACACCCCAATCATGTTTATTATTTCGACTACTATAGCAACCATCGCCTATCTGCTGCTTAGTTTCTGGCACATCTCCATTCAAAAATGATCTTTGGCTATCATTAACACATTTTATCCACTAGTGCAACCACTCCCAACTCCTCATACCTCCTCTCTAGTAGGGTTCAGTAGTTGCCATCCAAAAAATCTTCCCATCCCTATTTAGAGATTCTAGTGACAACTACTTTGATCCTTAGCACCATGACCTACCAATTTGATAGTACACACCCTACTCTACGTGTCAGCTTCAAGACCCTACCATGGAGACTACATGTGGTAGTAATGACTCACACGTAGATAGTACCCTACACACTCAGCCATAGATTCCTCCTACCATGTGGGCAGCCCACACAAGCAAAGACCCCTCTAAGCAGACCACTCTACTTATAGCCATGTGGACTTTTCCAACAAAGCAAAGGTGACCTCAATTGCCACATAGCCACTTATACCCTCTCCACTTGTCACTACAACAAGCTAACACATAGATCCTAATTAGTGTCCATGTCAACAAACATGCAGGCCCTACCATACCTTACCACATCACCAGTCATACAAGACATGTCAATTATGTATGCATAGTCAACCTACCATGTCAACAAGGGGTCTTTTTTGCTAACATCAACATTTTACAAGCCTAATTTTGATGGTCATCTAACCTTCATTTCTAGGCCAAATTATACTACTACAATGACCATTTGACCATCAAATTTAACCTAATGTTTTGCTGCCCAAACCCATCTCTAGATTTAGTTTTGATTTGATAGTTTGACTTAGCGAGGCCATAACTCAATCATCAAGTCTCCAAATTAGGTGCAATTTTTCTATTTCGTGTAGAATTTTCTGAGTTTTGTAATGGTGTAGTTCTTTTCTAGTTTTAGTGCTTAGATTTCTTAGAAATTACATTTTTTGGTGACTATACTATCTAATCCTACATTTTGCAACTTGAAATGCTCTATACGGGCTCACCTAGACACATTTCTAGGTTCTATTTTTTTTTGAAAGTGATTAATTTTTTTTTCTACTTCCCAGATCTACAATCGAATTATATGGTTGTGTGAATAGAAATATCAATTTTATACTTAGGGCCTTTTCTACATTGTATTGCTTTGATTATTTTTCAAAATTATTGTACATTTGAGCTACAATGCTTAGTGACAGATTTGAATCTCAAAAGGCAGTTGTAAATAGTAAAATCAAAAGTTCACTTTGTACATTTTGACAAGTGGCCTATTGTACATGCACTACGTATAAAGCACCAAATCATACATTGTGGGGGTTCATTTTTTTTTTTTTGCATTTTTGGGGGTATATTGATTAGTACATCATGGATGAGGAATATTTAATTACCTTGACAACAAAAAACTATAAGTAGTGGATTCAATTGGTTCTCACTTATCTTAGTTAGCATAATGGATTTCCATATGTAAAAGGACTTTCATACAATGGTGACACTAGTTCCATCATTTGTCGTGCCGTCTTTCAACATATAGATATGGAGGTTATGGATTCACTTGATGACATGAAGTCAATTGATTTATATGATATCTGGATCTATCTTTGGGATATGTATGGAGATCCACACATTCCTCCATTCCCAAAAGATCTTTTACCTCCACTTGTAGCTGCATCCTCTCTAGATGACATCACATCTCCTAATGCTCTTGTTTCTATGACTGATCTAGTTCTAGCCATAGATGCTTCTAATTTAGTGCAGTAGGATTTACCATGTCTTCCTACTTTAGCTCCATGCAATGACTTCCTTTTAGACATTACAGGTATGTTCATGGAGTCTCACATTGAAGATGTGGGAGACATCATTGACAATATTCATCTACTCTTTGTTGAGGTGAATACTTCATCCATTTCTACAGTGATAGGTCTAGCATAATAGGGTACACCTTGTCTTCTAGCTCCAACATTAGTGGATGATTTCTTGATAGACATTTTAGGTTTGTTTGTGGAGTCGCACATAGAAAATTTGGGAGACATCTTTGATAATTTACATCTTCTTCAGTTGTCACGAGGGCTCACTTTGACCCTCCTATCCATTCTTTACATGATCAATCTTCACAGGTTTATATGACTTCGGATGCTCATGTACAACAATTCGTAGGAGGTCTCTTTATCATTTGAGGAGATAGTTTATTCTTTGGGACAAGTTCTACATCCATCCTTGCTAGATCTATAGACATTCTTTTCAGTAGTGTTGGAAGGGGCAACTATCAGTATTGATATAGGGATAGTTGAGTAGGTTTTAGAGGCATCATTCATCTTTGAGATTCTTTCTACACATAGGGGAAGCATCTCACGTGTACCTTTTCCATTGTTTCTTCTAATGGGGAGGAACACTATTTAGTAGCATTGGATCAACTTCTACATTGAAGTAGCTATCATTGATCAGCACTCTACATTTGGGGGGGACTATCTTGTCTCCTTCTTCTCTTTTATTGGGGAGGACATTTTCCTCTTATGGGGTTTTGTCCTTCTTCTTCTCTTTTGTATATACTTGATGTATGTCATAATGGGGGGGTCTTGATTACTCCATCCTGTCATGACCCCAAATTTAAGGATATATGAATATTTAAATAACATATTATACAATGATAATAATTATGAATGATAAAGAATAAATAATAATATATTATTGATAGAATAATAATAATATGTCATTAAGGTAATAAGGTAATATAAAAGGTCAAATCATTATTAATAAATGTAATAATCATACACCATGATATTATACTATAATTATAATATGATAATAGTATTAAAATATAATAAATTAAAGATTAATAATATTAGTAAAGTAATCAAGATTTGTGAATATCACACACACACACAGATATATATATGATTTAATAATAATAAAAACAATGTTATTAATGAATTATGTGCACTATTATTAAATAAATATTGGACATATAAATATATACTAATTATATTATTGTACATTATGGATTGAACAAATATATGGTACAATATAATACAATATACATTATGATATTAAGCTTGATGGTATAAATATATAAGATATATTACCATTAATATTAATGAAACTACAATAACATATGATTATTCATAACAGCCATATTGTTTATCCATTCACAAATAGTGGTTAATTATATTAAAGTGGCACCTTCTCATTGTGGCTCTTCGGCACATTTATTTACTAAGCTGATTGGCTATCCAAAATATAGATTGGGAGAAATACATTACATCAAGCAAGATCTGCTGTGGAATAAGGTAAGCTAACATTCAGAAATAAATAATCAACTAATATCTTCAGTGGTAATAAGGAGAGACCATAGCATTAGTGCAGAGATAAATGGAAACTTCAAGCAGAGGAAGATACCTCACATTCATAGACAATGCAAACATATATTTTTTGAGACCAATCGAACTATATTAGAGGAGGTGATTGGGATTTAGAAATACAGAAAATGTATAGTTCAAGAGGCAACTCTGATCAATGAGAAGAAGATTATCAAAATCATCACGAGAACAATATAAATAGAAGGAAAGTTGTAGAAAAATGATGGACCCTAATTTGGGTTCATTAAAAATGGTATCAAAGCCTCTATTCTGCCATCTTGTGATATCACTATTAAAAGAATGAATGACAAAAATTGAAGCATTGACAGCCTTCGGCAAATGGTGAAGTGTACGCTTATATTTAACCAAAATAGGAAAATGTTGTTGATGGTGTTTAATTCACTACTAAAATATGTTAATTCTTAGTGGCCATGGTTTGTGCAACATCAATACCGAGGCATAACTCTTCTCATGGAAACCTATGAGAAAAAATGTGAAGGATATTTTAATCTGAAGCATTCGATACTTTTCTACCCTCCTTTGCAATAGTAGCATCGACAACATCAACATATGATAGCAATTACATCAAGCCATTGTGTATTTCCTTAATTCTGGGTCAGCTTCAGTTTTGGTTATATTTTTATTTTTATTTTGTTGGATGTGACTTCCACGCATGTCTACAATGTCTTTATTTTCCATCGAGCTATTTAATGTGATTCTTGTTTTTGTATTCATTTTGTGAACCATATATGGCATTGTATGCTTTGTGGCATCAAATGCTTGCTAGCAACCTTTGGTATCTTGGCATCTATGTGGAAAGTCCTAAGTACTCAACTATTATTTGATGGGTTATTATTTGTGTCAATTTAGTTTTGTGCATCGCCAATATGCTGAATGGTGTTAACATCTTTTATATTTCATAATGGTGTTACTATTTTCTTGCTCTGATGTATGATTGTAACAGTTGGAGCCTTTCTATTTCCCATCCCTATTTATTAGGTCACAACACTCATCTCAAATATATTTCCATTGTGCATTCTCGAGCAGAGGTTCCGTTTTATTGTTTTTCACAGCCATTTTATTACTAATTATTATTTTTGTTGATACTTGTCTTATGGAATTCTAAGCGATTGGAAACTGAAAATTAGTGGCAAAATGTCTCATACGCTGCAAAGGCAAACATAATGAAATAGTAAAATTTGTTCGACTTCTGATACAAATGGAATAAATAATACTAAAAAGAGATTGGACATCCGTACTATCAGTAACATCGCTCGCAGAGTTTCTCAAAGTTTCTTTGAAAGCCACAACCTTGGAATACCCTGTGACCAGAGGAAATGAGGGTACGTTTGTTCTCACTAATGCGAAAGGAGATTGTCAGCTATTTATTGTTGATTCGAAGCTGCTAGGTTTTCTAAAAAATAGTAAAGCAAAGAGACAAGGGTTTTATTCTTCATTGACAAAGGAAGGCCACAATATCATTGTCGCTCTCACGTTGTTATTTGGAGACCACAGTCAATGGAAAGATATGCAGATTCTACTAAGGCAAGCTTTACTATTGTGGAAATTTCTTAAAAGCATTAATTCTGCAAAAGAACAAAAGATATTTTAATATCTGTAAAAGAGAGTTGGGAGTATTTCTTTCGTAAAGATAATTATCGTCAAAATATGGCATCTAGTAATTTTCAACTCACAATTCCACTATTTTCTTAAAAATAATTGTGATACTTTCATCATTAAAGTTATTAGAAATAGTTGAAAAAGTTATACATAAAAGTCTACCTTGGCTACCAATGAGAAGAAAAAGTTGAAGAAAATAGAGGAAAGAATTTAAGGGCTTTGTAAATAATTGGACAATGTTTGGACGGTTCAATTCTTGGGAAAATTATGTCAGCCATTACAACAAACCAAGCATGGGAGGACTTTGGGACAATGTATCAAGGTACAAAGAAGATTTGGTTAGACAAATAAGAATGAATGGAGATAAACTAATATATCAAAAGGTCGTGGAAAAGCTTTTAAGAATTTTTCCTAATAAGTACGATCTTATTGTGGCAACAATTGAGGAAACTATGAACTTGCCAACGTTATCTATAGGAAAGTTGTTTTGATCATTACAAAATCATGAAGACTAGTTGAGAAAGCATGTAGTGTGCTAACACATTCAAAACAAAAAAACATTTTGTAGAGGAAATCAAAATCATATTAATATCAAAAAATGGTAAAATTGTATATTATTAAGGGATAAACACCTTAATGTGGAATGAGAGAGCAAGACTGTCATGCATTCCTAAATCATCAACCTATCACCCAAGGTATGAGGTAAGTTAGGTATTTCTTTATATTGTTATTTTGAAAAAAAAATTATTATTAATATGAAATATCATTATTAGTAACTTTCTCATTAATGACACGTTTGTTATTGTGAAGAATATTGAATAATCTATCAATGATTCTAGTTACAAAGAAATGTAATCAGAATATATGAAAAATGAGATATAAATTGAAAATATATATATTAAAAATTAAAAAAATGAAATATAAATATGTTGATTTAAAGAAAATATAGTAATTAGAATACATTTCAATTATAGTACAGAGAGTTTATCTCTCATCCAAATTACATAATCTTAGATAGGGATTTGGTGGGGGGAAAGACGAAGTAATTTTGAGCACTTGTTGGATACGCTTGGAGCTTGTTTCACATGCCCTTTGCACTGTCATTCTACCATCAAGATGATCGTAACAAGGAGAGAGAAAGTTGTTTGCATACTATAAGAAGAAATCTTTCAAATGAACTAAGTAAATTAAATTTAATACTCGTCTTCTCATCCACATTATGATATCCTAAGGTAGGGAGTTGGTGGAGGGAGAGGCGGAGTAATTTTGAGCACTTGTCAGATACACTTGGAGCTTGTTTCACGTGCCCTCTGCACCATAAATCTACCATCTTATGATGTTCGTAATAAGGAAAGGGAGAAAAATTTCTTCCAAAAGATTATGTAAATAAGAAAAAGGAACCCTACCACTTTCCTATGGAGTTTGCAATTAGGAGAGAACACCCTATTGTAGTGCTAGTTAAGGGAAAGATAGTAATGGCTCCTTTTCACAAGAATCTTTCTATCCAAACAAGCAATCCACTAAGTAGACCACCTCATGTGTATACCTAACACCTGCCACTCAAGCCAAGGGTGCAAAAGTTTCACTCTTGGGCTTAGTATGGAACTGGCTTGGATTAACTTATTACCATTCAAATTTCTTTGAAGTTTATATATATGCATTGACTGATGCTTATTTTGTGGTTGTAGGGTTCATAAGCCTAAAAAGAAGTATAGTTATTGAGCATTATTTATCTAATCAAGGTTATGTATGATGTGTCTACATCGTGTCTACTTCATGTCTTCATGCATCAATGTGTATGCTTCGTGTTTTCTTTGTGTCTTCATACATTCATATGTATACTTTGCATTCGAATGCATACTACATGTGTGACTCTTTACAAAATAGAATGAAGTAATCTTATAAGTAAAAAATTTGAATGGGATCTAGTAGTCAATTTTGTTATATAAGGTGAAACAAATATGAAAATGATTATTTTTTGAGGACAAGAAAATTCGAGAGGGGGGGACTTCTCATGACCCCAAATTTAAGGATATATGGTTATTTGAATAACATATTATACAATGATAATAATTATGAATGGTAAAGAATAAATAATAATATATTATTGATATAATAATAATATGTCAATAAGGTAATAAGGTAATATAAAAGGTCAAATCATTATTAATAAATGTAATAATTATACACCATGATATTATATTATAATTATAATATGATAATAGTATTAAAATATAATAAATTAAAGCTTAATAATATTAGTAAAGTAATCAAGATTTGTGAATATATCACACACACAGATATATATGATTTAATAATAATGAAAAAAATGTTATTAATGAATTATGTGCACTATTATTAAATAAATATTGGAGATATAAATATATACTAATTATATTATTGTACATTATGGATTGAACAAATATATGGTACAATATAATACAATAAACATTATGATATTAAGCTTGATGGTATAAATATATAAGTTATATTACCATTAATATTAATGAAACTACAATAACATATGATTATTCATAACAGCCATATTGTTTATCCATTCACAAATAGTGGTCAATTATATTAAAGGGGCACCTTCTCATTGTGGCTCTTCGGGACATATATTTACTAAGCTGATTGGCTATCCAAAATATAGATTGGGAGAAATACATTACATCAAGCAAGATCTACTATGGAACAAGGTAAGCCAACATTCATAAATAAATAATCAACTGATATCTTCAGTGGTAATAAGGAGAGACCATAGCATTAGTGTAGAGATAAATGGAAACTTTAAGCAGAGGAAGATACCTCACATTCATAGACAATGCAAACATATTTTTTTGAGACCAATCGAACTATATTAGAGGAGGTGATTGGGATTCAGAAATACGGAAAATGTATAGTTCAAGAGGCAACTCTGATCAATGAGAAGAAGATTATCAAAATCATCATGAGAATAATATAAATAGAAGGAAAGTCATAGAAAGATGATGGACCCTAATTTGGGTTCATTACACATCCATCCATGCATCTTGGTTTTTATCTCTCTTTTTGGGGGAGGGTGTTTCCCATGAGGTTTTCCCTCTTTCTCTAATTTATGAGAGATTTCATTTCATTGCATTTTTCTCATGGGTACCTAACATGGCCTTGTAGCCAGGACTCATCATGCATTTTTTATTCTAGCTTTCATAAGCTTAAGTGCATTCCCCTAAGTTGCACTTAAGGGGGGGTATTGGTGTAAATAAGTATTTAATTATTACACTTTACTTAAGTTTACTTAGGTCTATGCATGATTTTATTATTTATTACTTTGACACCTAAGAGGTTGTGCACTCTTATGAGTTGTCATGTTGACAACACTGGAGTAAGAAACTCTAATTTACCACATGGTGTCTACAACATAATTTTGCATGCTACATCTTTGTAGGCTTATCCTCTCATCATCACACTTACTCTTGTGCTTAATGGAGGATAATCTACTCTTGGTGGACATGTATATTGTTGTAAGAATTATCAATATGCTAATTCCTAGGCATTCTAGAAGCATTCTAGAGGCCTTTATATTCAAGCACTCCTAGTGTGTATGTACACAGAACATTGAATAACAATAAATCAATTTTGGATATTGTTATTCCGATCATACTTTGTTGGTCTACTATTATGCTTTTGCTTGAGTTCCTTGATCTTGGGTGATTTTTCCCTAAGGAAAATTCTTACATGATATCAAAGTTATACCAAATTCTTAGAGATCTTACCAGTCTTCAAGTATAGGTTATTTTTATCATTTGTCCTTTCATAACCAATCTTTACTAATTAACCGTGTAGTCTTTCATATCATGCTTTTGCAGCTTGTTTCAATCCATATAGACCTTTTCTAAAATTACATACCATATTCTTCATTTTTGGGTCCACAAACCCTTTAGGCTATTCTATGTACACTTTTTCATCAATTATACCATTTAGAAATGTGAATTTTGCATCCATCTAATACTCCTTAATGTTTTTGTAGGATGAATATGCAAGCAGAGTTCTAACTCCTTCCAATCTTTCCATAGGAGCAAAAGTTTCTACATAGTAAACTCCTCCTTGAGAATATCCTTTTCATACCAATCTTTCCTTGTTCCTTGTAACTTCACCTTTTTCATTTAGCTTATTATTGAAAACCCACTTTATTCCAATAACATTTTTATCTTTTGTCTAGGTACTAGGGTTTAGGTATAGTTCTTCTCAATCTATTAAATTTCTTCATTCATTGCATGCATCCAATCTTCATTTTATTAAGTATATGTCATTGATTTGGTTTCAAATTCACAAAGTAAGCATGTATCACTTTTGAGTCTCTTTCTTGTTGTAACACTAAATTCTACATCTCCAATTGAATTACTTTAGGTTTACATACTTAGCTAGCACAAGTGGTCTCCTTCTCTCTTCTTCAAGATGTTCATCTTGAAAAGTAATCTAAGGCTCATTATTTCTTTCTTGTTCAAGTTTTGGTTCTAGTTTTGTATGCTTAGCATTGTCTATCTGATGGTCGACATTGTTTGTTTTATACTTGGCATCATTTTCCTATTTCTTAACACCCATTGTCTAGTACTCGACAACCAATTATTGCACCTCATCATTCCCTATTTTTTAGGAAATTGTACCTTTTTTTCTCAATAGGAGTGATGGGAGAACCATAACTAGCATATATGAATGTACTGTAATCTTCATGTTCTTTTTCACAATCAACATCATTTCTTTCTACAAATTCATCAACTTGTATATTTGCACTTACCACAATTTTGTTAGTGTTATAGTTTAAACACTTTTAAGATTTACTCTTGGTGGAATATCATAAGAATATCACTCTAAACATCAATTTTTCCATTCTTATTATCTTTAGATACGTAGCAATTTCCTCCAAAGATTTTAAAATATTTCACATTAGGAGCATATCCATACCATAGTTCAAAAGGTGTGGTGTTTGTACCTTTCTTGACCTATACTATGTTTAAGGTATACATAGTGGTACTAATAACTTGTCTCCAATTTTTTTTTGATACATTCTTCTCCATCATCATTGTTCTAGGATAGTCCATTATTGATATGTTTCTCCTTTCAGCTATTCCATTCCGAGGAGGGGTCCTTAGTGCTGACATGTGTCTTTTAATTCCTCTATCATTGTAGAATGTGTTGAAATTGTTGGAAATTAATTCACCACCTATGTCAAATCTCACACACTTTAGATTCTTCCCTATTTCTTTTTCAACTCTAGCCAAATGCAACTTAAATAACTTAAAAACATCATATTTAACTTTATAGAATATCACAATTATCATCCTAGAGTAATCATCAAGAAGCATAATAAAATAATTATCTCCACAATAAATTTAAAAATATCAATAGCTTCAAAAAGGTTAGTGTGAACCACTTCCAAAATTTCACTAGATGTGTATGTTTTGGTCTTGAAACTAGATTTTGTCATTTTTCCCAATTGACATTGTTTACATATATCATTGTTAGGTTTCTTTAGTTTTGGAAACCCTCTTACTTGTTAATCTTAGATTGATTTTCAAAAGTGAGTGTCTATACACTTAAGTCATTTACTTAGTTCATACTAAAAAAGTAACATATGACAAGCACAACATGTAAGTTAGAGCATGCTGAGTAAACAATGAGTGTCAAGTCACTTATGTGCCAACTCATTCAAGTGCCAAAAAAATAGTGTGTGCCAAGTGATTCAAGTGCCAAGCATGTAGGGAATGTTGAGTCATTTAGATGTTGAGTGACAATATTGAAGTCACAGTTAGTGCTAAGCACTAGGGACTTTAGATGTTGAGTAACATAGTTTTGACATACTTGTTTGTATTGGCACAAACTACTATGTAAACCATTTTTTAGTCAACTTAAGGATTGATTAATGACTTTTTTTTGATAAGGATGAACCTTAAGTGAGAATCCCTAGGTATTATATGAATTCAATTAGGAAAGGGGAAGGTTTAAGTGGCAATATGGGTGAATCACAGTCGTGGATTCATACCTAATCCTAAGTCACCTAGGTCTTCTTAAGGAAAAAACCCTAAAAAAATTTTAGGAGATAAGTGGGGCTAAGGAGAGTTTGCATGTGCAAATAGGACATTCATGGTGACCAAGGTATTGTTATTTGAGTTACATTGCAAAATCAATTAAAGGAGAATAGAGGAAGGAGACAATGGACAACAAAGACACATATGATCATAAAGGATCGAGCACACATTAGTATAGAGGTGATCTAACATCAAGAAATAGATTTCTTATCGTAGGATCATTGTTGAGACATCCTAATAGCTGAATTAGTTAAATCTCTTAATAGAGTAGTCCTAATGGGTTCTATTGAAATCCTCTAACAAGGTGCTTACTTAATTGTGAGCTGAAGTCCTTTAATCAAGCACACTTATAATAGGGTGTTGAAATATTTTAATAGGGTAAGACCTAATAGTATTTGCAAGCTTTTAACAAGACATACCATTCATAGGGTAGATCATGTTTCATGATCAAACATTGTAACCTTCATGGATACACTTTATTACTATAGTAGTGAAGATTGGTGGGTGTCATGCCACCCTAGTTTTACCTTCTCATTGGAGGTTTTTTGGGTAATCATATTTTATGTCATATATGTGTGAATTCTTACATGTTTACATACTTTAGATGTCAATGCTTTATATGTTATTTCAGTATACTTATTGAATTGAGATGAATATATGGTGAATTTTTTTTGGGTAAATGTTTGGAGCACTAATCTAGCCCCCTCCCCTAGAGTTTACCTTTCCTAATGTAATTCCAAAATTACTTTCATTATTATACTAATGTTTACCAAATTGTCAAAATTTACATGACACAACCTTTTTTTTCATAACCAAACATCTTCTTGTTGTGCAAACAAACATATCTCGTTATAAATCTCAATAGAAGAAGTTACATCTTGTCTAATCAGCACTTCTAATCAGCTTTCCATCAACATCATATATCTTGGCTTTTTTTGATAGAATTGAAATCTATATTCTAATTTTTTCAATTGTGAAATATTCAATAGATTATAGTTAAGTTCTTTAACTTGGTAAACATTTTTGCACTTGATTTTGTCATTCAATCAAGAATTGTATCTTTACCTTTCGTAAAACATAGAATATCATTACCAAACTTAACAGATTTATCCTTTTATGGTTCAATGTCCTCAATTTTCTTTTCTATTATTAGTCATATTACTAGAGAAACCACTATCTATTATCCATCTATCACTTTTGTTCACATAAGAAATTAAAGAAGGTTTCTCATCTTCATTAGAATCTTTTTCAAAGCAACTTAGACAACTGCATCATCAATACTTTTAGATTTAGTGTTAATTTATTCTTTAGAAATATAATAATATTTCTTACCTTTGTCATCCCTTATCTTCTTTTAGTCTATGTTATCTCTCCTTCCTTTTTACTTTCTTTCTTCATTGTCTTCTCTTTTAGGACACCTTGCACCAATATGACCAACCTTGTTGCATGAAAAATAAATTATAGGTATTTTACCAATTGTGACTTAAAAACATATTCAATAATTGCAAGTGTGTAGTTATCAAAGATGGACATCTCAAAAGTAGTAAGTCTACCAATTACAACTTCCAAACTAAAACCATTACCTACAGTGCATCTCATCTCTTATATTGCATAAACCTTAATGGCATATATAGGAAGTATAGATCTCAATACCTTTCATATCATTGTTTTATTTTCAATCTTTCTATTTGAATATTGAATAAAATTGACAAATTCCTTGATCTTGTACAATACTATACTATGTTCTCACATTCTATTATTCTCATTTCTTTAAATTTTCCTCTTAGGCCCTCTGATTTGGCTCTCAAAACATTGTCATCTCCTCAATATATGGTCTTCAATTTGTCCCACATCTATCTTACACTATCACATTTTTTTATATTATCAAACTTAGCATGGCTTAGGTCAACAACAATTTCCAACATTGTGTGATTGTGTTATTGCTTTTCTTTTAGTTGTTGAGTAGTCAAAGCAACAGTTGTTATCTTCACATATTCATTGTCCACAAATATTATTGCAGCATTACCAATATTGACTATATGTAACCTCAACAACACTTGCCATCCAAAGTTTTTACTTGTTTAGCTTTAATACCTCCCTTTTGTGAGTCATAATATTTAGCTCTAATTACTTTCAAACTTCTCTTTATAAGAACTTGTGATCCGATACCAATTGTTAGAATGTTTAGAATAATTGAGAGGGAGGGTGGGTGAATTAGTTACTCAAGGTCCTTTAGTACGAATTGAAAAATAAACACTTAAACATTATCAATTTTTCTTATTCTATTGTAATTCAATCTTTATTGTAATCTAAAAATAAATATTAGCAAGTAGTTCAATATCCTAAAATTACATACTTGATAAATGTAAATATGGAAATGTAAAATATCATAAAAATATTCAACACAAGTTTGATACTAGGATTTAACATGGAAACCCAATTTGGAAAAAACTACCAGAAACATGTCACCCATGCTTTTTCACTCTTTTGAAGTCAGCCATGCTAGGACCCAACCATACCAAAGGTTTGCAATACACACTATTTAATATGACCTTGTTAAAGGATTCAATCACCCTTTTAGGAGTGGCCTTGTCACAAGAATTTAGATAATTCTATTAGAATGTCACTTTGTTATAGGATTTACATAGTATGTTAAGTCCTTAATGTCTATTAGGTCAACCTTTGATTAAAAGGATTTTTATACAAACTATTTACAATTATTAAAAAGAAAATAATAGGTTTTGACCTATATGATTACAACATAGTTTTTTAGTTTCAGGTCTCTATTCATTTCATGTGTTGATTTCTAGACAAGCCTTCCTTGTCACATGTTTCCTTGATTTTCATGGCAACCCTTCAAGCAATCACCCTTCTCTTCACAAAAAAATTAATTCTTTTTCATAGATTCTATTATTAACCTTAGCATTTGTTTATGTCACTAGAAACATTCACAACTTCTCTGTTGCATTGTCTTATTCACATATCTCATTAGCACTTTCTCCCCCTTTGTTTAGATTCCATCTTTATACCTCTGTAAATAGGTAATCCTTTTCCTTTTCCTTTTTCACAATCATCGTAGATATTATGGTTTGAGATGTGATCCAATAGATTCATTGTATCTATACATCTCCTTCTTTTCTAGAAATTATCATCAAATTTATCTCTCAGATCATTTACCTAATCCACTTCTTAAATTAAATTATCCAACTAATCAATCCTTATCTTCAACACACTTTCCATATCCAAATAAATCAGCTGAGTTGGCTAGAAATCATGATTTCTCATGCACATTCAAAATATTGTCACTCAGCCATTACTAAGTTCTAACACTCAGTCATCACTAATTTTCTTGGTTTCTATAGAGATTCTAGCTCAACATTAACATGTCACTTGATCAATACACATGCTTGGTCAACACTAAATTTTCTTGACACTTATTCTTTCTTGGTTAACACTAGCATCACTTAGCATAGCCTTCAAAATTCCTTAGTCTTCTACAATCTTTCCCAGTCAAGCTTATATAATTTTTTCTCATGTCTTATTAAAATTATTTTTTCAAAGTCTAACTAATAAAATCTCCATTGTAGCTTCCTTTTCATAACTAAACCTTTCCTCTAGGTACTTTTATTATAAGAAATTTCTCAAATTCTCTTTATCAATCAAATAGATATGAAATTTAGACCAAATAACAACATCTCTCATCAATAGATTTGACATCAATGACAATATAATAATTGTTTCAATTTTAATTTCCAACATAGTTATTCACCAGTTCTAATCTACTAGTTAAGCTTTTAGACAATCAACCAACTTAGATCTAATCATTAAGTAGCTTGGTCTCTATAGAAACTTGTTAGTAACATAAAAATTGTATGTTGTTATTTCAAAAATAACAAATTTTTAGAATGTAAAATATTAATATTAAAACATCTTAAATAACATCCACACAAGTATAACACTAGGATTTAACATAGAAATCAAATTTGGGAAAAACCACCACCAACTTGTCACCACTATTAGCAGCTAACCCTATTAAAGGATACAATATATATTGTTAGGTGTGACCTTATTAAAGGATTTAATCACCCTATTAGAAGTGGTCTTGTTAGATGACTCAAGACCATTCTATTAGAATGTCACCTCAATTAAAGGATTTACAAATGGCTATTAGACCAACCTTGATTAAATGATTTCAAACTGATATAATGGTTAGAAAATAATAGTAGGTTGATGTGAACAAATAAAAATAACTTTTCAAATATGGATAACATTGTAACTCATATGTTGATCCACCAAGTAGCCTCCATTATCATCTATGTCTCTAATCTTTTTTGCAACCCTTTGAGCAATAACACTTCACCTCTTCATAATTCTTCTCAGCCTCTTGCTCAAGTTTGCATGCCAATAGTACCAAAAGATTCCTCAACCTCCTTAAATAGGTATCTTTGATATTTTTCTATTTAAAAATCATCATACAGATTAGGGTTAGGTCATATTAAATGAATCCTTCCATACTTGTATTTCCTGCTTCCTCTTCTAGAAACTTCTCCAAATCTCTCTTTTAATACATGCATAGAAATGGTCAAACATAGTTTATCTTGAATCAAATGTTCCACCTTACCAGTTCTTATCTTCAACATGTTTTCTATATTCCAAGAATTAAACTATATTGGCTAGGAAATGAGATTACTTCATGAACTATAAAATGTTGTCACTTCACCAACACTATGTTCCTTGGCCTCAGTCATTACTAGATTATTTAGTCATCACCATCTTCTCTCGTTGAGTTTAGGTTATATTCACTTGGTCCATTTATTGTCCCTTGGTCCAAATTCTCTATTATTTTTTCTTTTGCTAGAGCTTGATCAACACAAAATTTTCTTGGCTTCTACTATGTTCTCAGTTAACAGTAGAATATCTTAGCTTTAACTATAAGTTCCTTAATATTTTTCTTATATTTTGGGTTAAGCCTAAGTATCTTTCTTCATTGATCATCCCTTATAGGGTTTAATACAACTAACTTCACCACTTAATGTTATAATTAAACAACACATTATCTTTCCAAGATCCAACTTATCAAGTGGGCATTATAATTTTACATAATTGAACCTTTCTACTAGCTTCTCTTGTTATCTCTTTTTCTCAAATCCTCTTCAATGACCATCTTGATATGGAATTCTACCAAGATAGAAACTATCTCAACAACAAGGTTTGACATTAATGAAAACATAAAAATTATTTCAATTATAGTTCCAACATTTATGGTGTTGTATTAGAGTGCAAGTTATTATAGTGAAAAATACTTTATTCTATTTGTTGATGATTTCTCTACAATGATAACTGTGATGTTTCTAAAAGAAAAGTATGATATATTTCAAATGTTTATGTAGTATTTGGCTAGAGTTGAAAAGGAAATAGATAAGATTTTAAAATTCTTGAGATCGTGTAGAGGAGGTGAATTCATATCTTAGGATTTTAATACATTCTGTAATGACAAAGGAATAAAAAGATAAATGTGAGCATGAAGAAGTCCACCATAGGATGGGATAGTTAAAAGGAGAAATAGATAAATCATGGACTGTGTAAGAACACTAATGATGGAAAAGAATATTTCACAAAAGTATTAGAGAGAAGATTTAAGTATTGATGTTTTAAATTGAGAAAGGTATGAACGAAACCCCTTTTCAACTATATTATGGTTATGCACCTAATGTAAAATATTGCAAAGTATTTGGAAGAAAGTATTATTATATTGAAAGATGCAAGGCATGGAAAAATTGATGCAAAGAGTGACATGAAGGTATATTCTTAGGATATTCCACTAAAAGTAAGTCATGCAAGTATTTGAAGTTTAACACTACCAAAATGGTGGAAACTGAAAATATTAGATTTCATGAATTTGTGGAAAAGAACAAAGAGGAATGTAAGAAAGATCCCAAAGCTTACATAAACTTTGTATACATATATAAAAGAGAACCCAATACCTCACCTCAATTAGAGAAAGAGATTTAGGAACATATGCAAAATAGAACCTTAAAGTCACAATAGACAAGCTTTGTGCAGCCCTAATATGTTGTCGAGCATCATGCTATATGAATTGAGTCATATCTCAAGATGAAGTAAAACATCAAAAAGAGAAGACTAAATACCAAATAGATAATGTCAAGTATAACAAGAGATATATGGAGAAGATGAATATAGTAAACAAAGTAAATTACAATAAGGAGAAATAAGACCCGAACCTTTGTTAGAAAAATATGTGTGAAGTCACCACACACCAAATCAACTCATTCAAGAAAAAGATTCAGGAATCATGGGAAGAATTTTTTGAAGAATGATACATGTTTTCTATGTGAGTTTGAGCTAAGAACAATTAAAGATTATTTGGAGAATTAAGATTGGATTAATTTAAAAAATGGTTGAGGAGATTGATCAAATAGAAAAGAACAAGACTACCAAGGCCAAAGGATTAAAATGTGTTTGGAACTAGGTGGATATTCAAAAATAAGTTAAATCAGAAAGGTGAAGTCACAAGGAAGAAAGCAAGATTGGTTTGTAAGGGATATGTGCAATAGGAATGAATTGACTATGCAAAGACATTTGTCCTAGTTTCAAGGTTAGAAGGAGTGACAATGGTACTCACATATTCTACTTACAAGGTTTTAAGGTATATCAAATCAATGTCAAATCTTCATTTTTTAATGGAATCCCAGAAGAAAAAATCTACATTGAACAAAGAAAAATATTTGTTGACCCTATCAAGAAAAATATGGTATGTAACTTGTACAAAGAATTGTATGAAATATTACATGCATATTTGGTGAAAATTAGTTTTACAAGAATAAATGACAATAGAAATTTGAACTTGAAAAATGAATATGGAGATAGGATATTATCAGGTTAATTTTTATTTTTTTGATAATATCATATTTGGAAGACAAGTCTTGATGTGGAAGTAATTTGCTAATGAGATGAAGAAAGAATTTGAGAATTCATTTTGTGGAAAGATTAAACTATTTGTTGGTTCTAGCAAGGCTATCAAATGAAAGGAGGTATATACAGTAAAAAATAAAAGTATATCAAGGAGATACTAAAGACCCTTCAAATGGAAGATTCAAGACTAGCTGGAATACCTATGTCTACTAGACATAAATTTTCAAAGAATGATAAGTAAATCATACATTGTATAGGAAAATGATTGGAAAAGCATAGTAGCATTTTCATATAAGACTAGACATTGTATTATCTATTGGTATTCTTGAAATATTTTTTCCTAAGCCTAATGAGAATTACCTGATGGCTTTGAAAATGATATTCAGATATCTAAAAGGAACAAAATAATATGGTTTATGGTACATAAAGAATGAAAATTTTGAGCTAAAATTTTATATAGATGCTAACTAGGATGGAAATATTGATGACAAAAAGAGTATAAGTGGAATCACTTTCTTCCTAGGTAGTGTTGAATTGTCATTTTGCAAAATGCTTAATGATAAGAATACTTTCAAACTCCTCTCTTGAAAAGCTAATCTGAGGATCAACTCTAAGGTTTTGGGTGATCTTGCAACTTGCTACAATCTGCTCAGTTGAAGATGAATGTGAATGTTCACAAGGAGGCCTTTGCTTTTTCTAAAATGATTTGGATAAGATGTATGATCTACTTGCTGTCTCAAAAAGAATAACCACACAAAAAGAATATATTTTTGTATTTCTTTTATTTTTAAGATGAATGCAATCTAACAATGCGACTATATGAATTCCTAATTTAATCAAGGGGTTAGTAAAGAAAATAATGAAGGTAAGGAAACAAGAAATTTTAGCAAATGTCATGAAAAGTAAATCCTAATGGACATAAGCCACAAAAACAACATGTTTGCAAGTCAAGCTTTTGAAAAGATCAGTGGGTAACCAATGACAATAGGAGTAGTGCTTGCTTAATTCCATGATGCAATCATTGATGGGAATTCAATAACTATAAGATGTTTCACTTTTCATAAAATTTGCAATGCTACAGAGATTGTGCTCATGCAAGATGAAAAGTTATGTAGGAACAATATGATTATCTCTTCTTAAACTAAGTACATTAGTAGACTTTGTGGACTCGTAGCAAATACTAGAATTAAAAAATTGTACAACTAGAAATAATGCAATAAACTTTTGGCTCAATTACAATCTATAAACATATATACATAGAATATAACACACTTAGGAAAGAATCACTATGCTCCAAATGCAAGCACCAAAAGCATATATTATTGTACAATAATGGTGGCCTTGATTACATATTACATTCCTGAATTTATAACAAATCTTTTCCTCAATTTGTGTAGACAGTGAGAGATATCATTTTGCAATCATATGCTTGAAAACTAATAAAACAAATATATTTATGTGCAAACTAGCTAACTGGTGCTAAGTAGGACTCCATCCATTTTATATCATTAATTTGATGCATGAGCCTTTACATGTCATAAAAAAAAGAAAGCATGAAAGAATAAGAAAGATAAAGCCTTCAAATGATGTAGAAGTGACTAGAAGTGGAAAAAATAGTAGCTCCATCTTCACTAGGCATCCACAGGAGTTAAACTATTGTTAGAATACATTTTTGATGCATGGAAAGCTCTAAATTTAGAACTAGCAATTAACTATTGGTGTACCTCTTAATTCTTCAATATCTTCCCAAAAATTACTAAAAAAGTGCACCTACACACCACCACACTTGTGCACCTAGTCTACGTGTGAAACAATGCACCTTAGAAGTAGGTTCCAAAAAATGCAAAATTTCACTAAGTGTAAAAATTGAAATTTTGGCTTTTGGGTTTTGTTCCCCTTTATACTAGAGCTTTGTTTGGGTATTTTCCCTTGAATTTCTCAATGATTTTAGTGATTTGAGCTGCATCTAAAAAATCTAAGGCTACATATTTATCTTTCACCTTCTATTTGTAGTTATTGACTTCAATACATATCTCTACAAAATCTCCAAGTTTTACATCTAGTTCTAGTAAAGCCTCTTTTGTTTTAAACACTTGCCTAATATCATCATCATTAGTAGCCTCCTCAAAAGTTCTCTAAAAATTCTCCACTACTACCTCTACTGGTATTAACTTATCCCATGCATCCTCCTCAAAAATATCTAAACAAGTATCACTATAATGCTTCTTAACTTCAAAAACTTGCTCTTGGGCTTGATCCTTGAGCTTGTGAATCTCCACATGTAATGTCTCCATTACTTTATTCCCATCTATGATCTTTTCAATCCAATAATCAATCTTGTCCAACTCCTCAGTTGCATATACACCCATCAACATCTGATACCTTTGGCCTATGATTTCCTATAATGCTTGCAAATCCTTGCCCTAGGTATGTATCTCATCCATCATACCAAAATCTTGATTCAAAATGGCTACTAGCCTATCCACATTCTCCTACATGATTTTTAATAGCTTCATATTTCCCTGAATGATCTACACGCCTTTTTCCTCAATAATTTCTCACCATTGCTAACAAGATCTCAAAAATGGTTCCAACTATAATGCACCCCTATCTCTTCTTTCAATTGTTGTGTTCAAAGTTTCCTCAGAGTTTGTGGGGTCCAAGGGACCAACAAATTTTATTAAATATCCCTTTAGGATTTTATTTTTTCATCGAGGTGTTATTAATTCTACCCCATCTTGTTCCAAGATCTTGAATACCTCTTTCATACCTATTGTAACCATTAGCTTAGTGGTATCCAAGGTAGACTTCCCAAATATGACATCCCTAATCTGATAATCTTGTGGAGTCAATTATTCAACATTTGAATGTACAGAAGGGATAGCCATGTGTACAAACAAGTCCCAGCTCTGATCACTCATAATGAAGGCTAATGCATGTGCATCCTTTGGTGGTGAATCAAGCTTCCTTAGGACTTCACTTAATTTCATTATATCCTCCTCTTCAATGGTGAATTGGTGCCTTTAATTTCTTATTACTTCTTTCATCAACCACCTTAGGATACATTGTATTAGGGATTTACCTTTTGAGGATGAAGGAGTTTTCTCAACTATATTCTTCCCCTTATCACTCCTTTCTAGAGTCTTCTCCTTCTATGAGAGATCCACACCAGGAGTTTCTATATCTATAGATTCTATAGTCCTCACCTTGGTGTCTTGGGAAGTTTGTTGAAGCTATTCACTTATCTGCCCTTCTTCTGACACTTCCTTGGTGGATACTTGTCATGACTCTTCCCCTTGTCCTTCTTGTACCTATTCTTTGTTATTTGGAGGAAGGGGAGTAACTAAACCTTTATCCACACAAAATGTCACATGATGTGATGATGATGGATTTATTTCAGGTCCTTGTATCTAATTTGGTAACTAACTCCAATCCTCCTACTAAGGTTGATTAGTTAGAGTGTCTACTATCTTGTCTCCCACCCATTAAGTACCCACTAACATAAAATCAAAATTTGACATCTAAAAGACATCAATTCCTTCCACATCTTGCTCATTTATCCATTTTTGCATCTCATCCTTTGATGTTGTAGTTTGAATTGGTTGTTCAAGAATACATGGAGGTGTGATGGTGGAGCTTCTTCTCCTTTCTAACTTTGTAGCTCTTGTGAGATGAGTCTTCCTATTGTATCCTCTTCATCCTCATCATCCTCTTCTTCTACTTCTTTTAGAATAGGTTTAGGGACTAATGGGAAAGGAATCACTTTCTTGATGAACCTTTTGCCTCCTTTTTATTACAGTCTTAATTGTTCTTCTCTTTTTAAGCATAAAAGTAGAGGCTTGTACCTGCTATTGAGGTATTTCTTAGATTTCCACTTCATCTCCTCCTTTCCCTTGCTCAACTAGTAGCACTTGAGGATTGTCCTAGGTCTTTATAGCTTCAACATTTTTTGACCCTTGCATATTTTCTTCTCCCTGTTGTAGAGGTGCCTAAATTTCTCTTTCTTCTAGCTCAACTTGTTGAGGAGAATTCCTCTTCATTTCACCTTTACCTTTACCTTTCTAAGCTCTATAATATCCAACTAGCCTATCAAGTTGGTGCACCATTTTTTTTCTAACTGGTGACTGGGCCATAAATGTAGGCATTGTAACCTTTTCTCCTCGACCTTTAGCTAGGTGGGCTTCAGCATGGAAGATCACTATCTCAAGAATTGGATAAAGTTTGAAAGGTCTCTTGATCTAATCATTTGTCAATTTAATAATGTGCCTTTCCCTATGATTAATGTCCATCTCGACATTTGTTATAGGCCTATCACCAATCTTATCCCTATTGAACAATGGGTCAAGAAGATCCTTTATATCTTATTGCACAACTTTCAATGGAATCTTGATCTTCAAAGCACTCTCTGCTAGATACAAAGTCATCCTACAATAGTCTCTTATGTGGACATCATAGTCGTTTGTTGCATTCATCCAATGATCTTCAATGGCATCTTCATGCTGAAATTTTTTACCCACTAATTATTTCACTATCTTGATGTTACCAAAATAGGGTCGAGAGAAGTTATACTCAACTAAGGGATATTGATCCCATTCACACTCAAAAGATGGAATATCTTGCCTCCCATCCACCCTGAAAAATCCTATAGCCATAGGCCATGTCCAACATATTTTGTGTTGCTTTCTAACTCTATCATATGCAGACAATGGTTGTTGAGAGATCTCTAGGAGAATAATACTATTACTAGGATACTTAGGGAGCTTCTTAGGGTTGAGAGTTGTACCTACTACCCTCAAATATGTAAATGTTTGATACTAAATACAATAAGCTCCTACCTCTAAAATATTAGGAAGCTACCTCTATAGATATCTTCTTTGCATAATCTCCCTCTATAAACCAGATTATCACGAATATCAAAGCATTATTTACTATCCTATATTCCTCACTTTTCTCTAGAAGATTGTTCTTTACTAGCTAAGGATATACAATATAGGGCCAAGCATTTGCATCCTGCATACTACCCTTCTTATAGAACCTAGGATAATTTTTTACTCTTGCTGCTCTCCCAAGTTCTTGCTAAGAATGGAGGCCCAGTCAATTGGCATCTTCATTGTCTTGATAGTCTCAATGAAATTGACTATCCATATGTTCAAATGTCTGGAAGCGGGAAAACCCATGACTCTACTCAAAAGAATGATTGAATATCCAATATCCTCCTTCATATAGCCCCATGTCATATCCACTTTAACTAACTTTTTCCCTAGAGGAGTCTTCTCAATGAGGTATGGAGACTATATGATTTCAGAGGCTTCCTCCACATGTTCCCTATACCATCTCTCAGCTTGATGATAAGTCAATCTGATAAATTGATCCACCTTGGGTAGATGAAACACCTTCTCTATATTTTTGGGTTAGAGATATAGGATGATATCTCTAGCTATGCTTTTAACAACCCTTTCTTTGAGAACATATCTTTCTCCTAGTGTCATTATCAATTCTAAGGACTACACTGAAATTGGATATGATGCTGCATTAACTAGTCTTTATTGGATCAAGGTGGATATCATTGGAAACCTTTTGGTGGGTTTGTTGCATAGTACCAAGATGGTACCCAAATATTTATGGCCTAACTCAGTATCCCAAATCTTTGAGTACTCATCCTAAAATCTTGATTTCTATCAACACACCTTGGAACATAAATACCACTAGCTTTGGAATCATTTTCTTAGCAAGAGAGGATGATGAAGACACCATCAAATCTGGACAAAAAGAATGTCCATTAGCTTCTAATTAAAAAAAAATGGATTAATAACACCCTAGATTATCACAAACAAAACCTTGAGAAACCAAATTTCTTGAAAGCACCTTAAAAACCTAATATATGCTGCTATAATGAAAAAAAATGGCACACTTGGCACACATGATAGGTGCACCTAGTGCACCTTTTTTATAAGCAATTTTGTTAAATGATGTGTGCATCAACGCACCTCATAGGTTGCATTGATGTGCACCTCATATCAGAACTTAGGCAAATTTTGATTGCTTGATTTTTTTTAATGTGTGCTACTATGCACCTTAAATGGGGTTTCAACATAGTTTTTTAATGTTTTTGAGACCTTTGTAAATTTTGCAAAGAAAAATAATGTGTATAGCAGTGTACCTCATCAGGTGCACTACTGCACACCTTATTTTTATGTGTTTTGACTTATGTTTTGTGTTTTTTATTGTAGGAAGCTACGCAGGGAGAAGGTGATGCACACCTCTATTGGTGTGGACCTACAATAATGTGCTATCAAGATGGGAAAATAAGAATGACTAGAGAAATGAAGGGAGGGGCCCTAGGTTTTATAGACCTAGGGACTCCACATTCTTTTGTGCTACACATCACAAAATGCTTCTCTCTTTCTTTTCAATAGTTTTGGCACAATGGCACACCTGTTGAGGTGCACTGGCCTATCTTTTGCCTTTCAAAAGCATTATTTTCTTTGAGAAATTTGATTCTAGGATCCCAATCTTTAAACTGGGACCTAGGTGTGAATTGAGATACTAGATAAAACCCTGAACAAGCCTTGGACCCTGAACTAGTTTTCTAGAAAGCCAAAAAATAAAGTAGGGGGTCCCTATTTTTAGTAGAAATGGGGCGTACATTGTAGAAACACAATAGAAAAGAAATTGATTTCATTGATAAATATGAAGAAAAATTGTAGTTCTCAATTGCTAGTAGAAGTGGAGTATGTTGTAGCAATAATTAATTGTTTAAACAATGTGTGGATCAAGAAATTGTTGGAAAGTATGAAGGAAGGGATCACTAAGCCTATGGTGATATATTGTGATAACACAAGTGCTATAAACACATCTAATCCTCTTGTGATGCATACAAAGAACAAGAATATTGTCATTAACCATCAGTACTTGAAGGAATTAGTACAATACAAAGAAGTAAGACTTGAGTATGTGAACACAAAGGAGCATATAGATGAGATATTCACTCATGAATTACCTAAAGATGCATTTGAGTATCTAAGAGGTAGGTTAGGGGTCATTCCCTTATTAGAAGAAAAATAAGAAGAGATGCATCATCTCACCAACTGTTACTATCAGAAAATATCTCGTAGATGGATACAAGAGTTCACACTTTAGGAGATGCCTAAAGGGAAAAAAGATGGATAGTAGTATGAGTCATATTGCTCCAAGTAAAAGATGAAAGAGGGAGATACATTTCAATCATCATTTAGTATATAAAGTGATAAAGAAAGAGATGTTCAAAGCCTTAATTGGACATAAGGATACTAAGAGGGGGGGGTGGGGTGGTGAATCAATATTTATAATTCTTTAACCTTTTCAACAATTCTATAATGCATTCACCTAATTTATCATCTCATATCCATTTTTTTATGCATGCACAACTAATGAAATCAAATTGTAATATCATATAGATCCAATATTTCATTCACATGCATGATTAGTAATCACATAACACAAAAATTTTGGTTATCCGGGAATGAAGGTAAAACCCAGCTGGGGATGACACCCACAAATTTTCACTACTGTAGTAATAGAGTCAACCAATTGTAGTTACAATATTAGACCATATCAATGATCTACCCTATGAGAGGTCTACACTATTAAAATCTTTTGAGACTATTAGATCTCACCATGTTAGAGGATTTCACACTTACAATAAAGTAAGGACTCTTTTAGGAGATTTACAAAGATTGGTTAAGACTAGTATGTTAAGATATTTACCTTGACTCAGTCTATTAAAATTGATTCAATACCTAATCCTCAATTTTCTCTAATAAGCTGATATTGCTTCTCTTTCCAATTTGATCCAATATATGATCTTCTAAAGCCTTTATGTGGTTCACTACTTGACTAGGTCACTTGTTCTATTCCAAAATAATAGAATTCTTTACCTCTTCTACACTATTCATACTAGACTTACATGAATATCTTGTTCACTCCTTTGTATCATCACAAATTTCAACACCATCTAACTATATAAAAATAGTTCAAAATCTTGCCTATTTACAGATTCCATAAAGAATTTTCTAGATGCTTCCTTGCTTTGCCTCTATATCTTATGAAAATTCATCATAGGACATAGGGATCTATAATCCATGTCATAAAATGTGTAAAACTCTTTGTAAAATACTCTACAAATATTAAATATCAAGTCCATGTTAGCTTGAAATGGTTTAGCTCAAATGTTGTATCATTCTTGACTCAAATATAAATTATGTTTTTCTTGACCCTTACTAGTCTTGACACTCAGCACTCACTATATAAGTTGTTGATGCTCGGTGTTTACAATGCTCATTAACTTCTATATAACTTAGCTTCAATATCCTCAAACTACTTGGTCAACATTACACAAGTGACTTATATTGAAAATATACAGTGATCGCATATTTTCTTGACTGCTATAGATCTCAATATATATAAGTTTATATATAAGTCTATCTCATGACTTAGTCTATATAGAGTAGCTCAATTGGATTGATGACCCTCTAACTTTTCTTAGTAAATGAGTAAGTGTTTGACACTAATAAACAACAACAGTTAGAGAGACCAATAGTCTTCCCCTTTGATATTAGTGGAAAATAAATTTGACATGATTACATCATTAGAATGCTAATATGAATACTAACCCTAAGCCTATGACTTAGTTAAAAAATAGAACTTCAAAAAATTTGACTTATGCTGGAAAAACAATGAACAATATATACATGATTCCAAGTAGTCTCATTGTTTTAGTGCCATACCCTGATTTCCCTCTAAACTCCAATACATTCCACTTGTCCTTTTCATATTTTTTCCATTCAAGATATGTAATCATCATTACATTACCCCTTCTTTTCATCACTTATAGTAGCTTCATGGGTTGAATGGGTGGAATCAAACCATACTTTTCAATAAAAGGTTTTTGTGTTTGAGTGATCATGGCATTTGCATGATCCCAAATGGTTCTTATTAATTCTAGAGTATAGTTTTGCAACTAGATCCTACCTACCAAATCATTTAAACCATTAGCCACTAAAGGATTATGGTCTTTATTTATAAGATCTTGGGTTGATTTGATTTCTTTCTTTATAACCTCTAGGTGAGGTATCAACTTTTATTGAATAGAGATCAACTATGATCTCATGTTCCTATCAGCTACTTGAAGTTCAACCAATTTCCCTTGAGCATTCAGTAATGTATTATAATGCTCATTTCTAGATTCAGATGGTTGTAAAATATTATTTCTTGCTATCTTCAAGTCAACTTGAATCTGTTGGATGTTACCCTAAAGATCACTAGTGAATCTTTGCACATCACATAAAATAGTGTACAAATGTTGTACTTTCTAAATTAGTTCTATTGTGTTTTGTACATGTTCCTACAATTACACTTTATGCTTGACAATTGGTATAGAAAATCTAGGTACAACCTTATTCTCAAATTTCTTTGTAGACTAGTCCATCAATTTCTCATTTGATTCAATATCTCCAACATTTATTTGTTCAACAATATTTACAATTTAGGAATTATTGGGGCTTTCCAATCAAAATTTTGAATTTCAAATGCCTCAACAAAAATATCTTTAACATCACATAGTACATACCTCCATTGATGTTCTCTCTCCAATTATTTTTGTTTCTTCTTCTTTGCCAAAATTTCTCTATAGAAAAATTATTTTCTGAAGAGTGAAATTTTCCAAATCCAATTATGGCATCTCAATCATTTCATCAAGACTAACTTCCATATCTAGAGACAGGGTCTTTTTTTCTTTATTTTTTTGAGGTATAGAAGTGATGTTGCTCGACATCACTTTGGGAGATGGTGATTGAGTATCAAAACTCAGTCATGTTTGTAAATCAATGGTAGTACTTAGCTCTATTTTATTGTCCTCCTTATTTACCTCAATGTGAGGTTCTAGAACTTTTGGTCCTTCTAGAGCTTTGGTAAGAATGTCTGCACTGGTGTCCTTATCTATTTCTACTTCCTCTTGCTCCTTCTTGTCTACATCTGAGGGATTCTCTAGAGTATCAAGAGTGTCAGTTACATGAACTAGTGACCTACTGCCTTGCTCACCTAGCACACCTAAACTCATCTCATCAAATTCATCATCTTCCTTAGTAACTATCTCAATAAAATTTATTTTCATTATGAGATAAAAAGTACTCTTCCAAAGTAACTCATTTTGTTGAATTACAACATTAGTCTTATTTTGCAATAACACTAAAATTCTGAATTTAAGAACGAATACATGTTCCTTTATATTTACAAAAATGTTTCCTTATGTTCTTGTGATAGATTAGGTATGAACTTGACTAATGAGTCAGTTCGAATGTTTATCTCTTCTTCTTCTACCTGTTGCCACCTTCTTACAAGTCTATTATAAAAATCTATACGTATCTTCTTCTCTACTTCATTTGGAGCTAACTTATGATTTTTCATCATATCTATCATGGCCTCCTCAACTTTTTTTATATCATTACTATCCAATGTGTCATATTTCACAAATCTAAAGATGAATAAACTTGAAGATTTTATTAAGTCAGAAAATACATCATCAATGGTTTTTGATCTACCTACAACTGGTCATTTCACCAATCTTCTTCTCTTTTGTTTTGACCTACTCAAATCAGTAATTTCTACTACTCTTTATTTTGCATACTACTTTGCACTAGTTGTTGCCCTAGTCCTTCAATTGGTAGGTGGTGGAGGAGAGAGAGGTCTCACCACTGGCTTCTATGAAGTTCTTTTATCCTTTTTTTCTAGGTGGTGTGACAACAACTACGGATTTATCCTTAACTCATTCTTCTTGTTCCTCATCAATACTAACCTTTTCTTCATCATATCCAAGACCTTGTGTAATCTACAAAGGCTCCTTTTTATTTCCATGGGTGTCCAGTTTTGCCTCTTGGTCTTCAATCATTTTCCTACTCTTCTTTTCCTTGGAAGCTATCTTGATGTCTATAGTGATTCTTTCCTTAGATCTGTCATGTTTCCCAAAGAGTTCTACTTTATTGTTAATAACTTCCTTTAACAATGCAACAATTTTTGCATTGACAATCTCACTATTAATCTCATAGTCAAATATTGTTAGGCATGACTTCCTTGGTTTAATTTCCTGCATATATGCGTGATCTGTGTCTACCAAGAAACATACATCATTATAATGTTTCATGACCAAATCTTCTAGTATACTCATCCTCAATTTCATTCTCTTTCTAAATTCTTCAAAATATGTACCCATGATATTCTCAAAATTTTCTCCTAATTCAATTATATTCTCATTGATTTGTCTTATTTCTAGTTTACCTTGTTCCCAAACAATCTTTCGAATACCAGAAAAATATTTCTAATTGTAAAAGAAAATACATGTGATAAGTGAACCAAACTTACACATTGAATTACTTTCCATCCTAATGGTTGTCAGGCTTTCCACTAATTACTTCTTTTGTAACTTAGCAACATTGTATTCATGATCTTTCATGACTATCTTCCATGCTTGATCCACTTCCATATATGGCACATTGTTTAATCCACTAGATTGATAGAATTTATAAGAATAATTCTCACTACAAACTTGATCAATGGAGTAGGAATGTTTGTGATAGATGACCCTCATCCATTCCACTTGGCACCTATGTTTGTTTTGAAACTTCCTCATGACTCAAAATTCACATAGTCTTCTTCTTGTCTTGTATAGGATAACCAAAAACCTTGTGGATCATCTTCTTATTTATTTTAGTTGGTCTATTGTGTAGCCAAAAATTTAAGTCAGCACAACCTTGATCCTTTCAATTTTAAAATTCCTTGGAAACTCTAGGGAATGAGAAACCCTTTCTTCTCAAGAATTTTGAATTCTTCCTCCAAAACTCCTTCATTACACAAGTCTCATATGCTTCCTAAATTTCATAATCACCTACTTCACCACTATTACACATGTAGTAACTCTACACATCCTATATCAGGATGACCTTGGGAGGTATTAGGGATAACACACCCATTGAGTCCCCTTTCATGGAAATCTTAGGAATAGCATGAAATTTGGGAGGATGACAAGCATCACTCCTCACCAATTGAAACTTACTAACCTCTACTCCTTGACTCTTTTTCATAGATGATGAAGCTACCATTTTCTCTTTGTTATGGTTTGAAGACTTTCTTGTTTTGATTCACCTTCTTGCTCTTAATTCACCTTAGGATGTTCATTTTTCTCAAATTACTATGTGCTCTTGGATTTTGTATGAAAGGTATGAAATAATGCCTTCAAAATTTGAATTATAATTCCTTTTTCTTGATTTAGGTTCTTCATTAATGTTGTGTACTCAGGCAGGTGGAAGCCAGATATTTGGGTCAGCAATTGTGCCTTTGAACTAGGTCTTCACTATATATCTTTTTCTCTTCCATCTAGCTTGGCCTATACATTAGTTTATCTTCTGAAGTACTCTGTCTATATTGTAATCTTTTGTCAATGTAGACAATTTTATTGATGTTTGACATTATCTATATCCATAGTTCTTTTGCATTGATTCTTTCATAGAGATTTTCTTATGCATGTGTACTTATACAAATAAAAAAGTTAGCACATTTTATGTTAGGAACCGGTCTAAGATGTAACATTAGATATATAGTTGCATACATTTCACCTTCACTTAGTCTAACATGATATGATCACATTGTCCATTGGATTGGGTGATCTCAACTCTATTTGTTCCATTGCTTCCTTCTTCTTCTTTTTTCTTCCATGTTTGTGTGATGTCCTCATTTTGAACATTAATTTAAATAATAAATAAATATTTTATAAAGTAATATTAATAATATTTAAATATTAATATTATATTACAAGTAATATTATATAATAATCATATTATATATGTTGTATTATAATAGTAGTATAAAAATACTAATGTAATAATAAATAATAGAGATATATTTTAATATAACAATACTATTATAATATAATATAATATATCTTATGATATTAATTAATATAATCAAAGTTTATTAATATATACATATATAAATATATAAATATAAATTTATAATTAATATAATTATATAATTCTTTGACTTTATTAAAAGGGCACGTCTCTATGAAATACCATCTATATATATCAATATCAACTTTGAGAAGATATCATATGAAATATTATCAATTTTACAGAACTCAAGAGAAAATTATGGAATGTCCTAAAATGGGACATTACAAGTGGTATCAAAACTGTGCATCCTACCAATCTTATAAAAAATTGAAAAATGAAGATATTTACAGTTGTGGAACTTCCCATTTACCAAACAGTAACTCTCTCTCATCAGATGTGAATCTTGAATGCATACATTTGGCAAGGAGTTCCCTCTCATGCTTCAGAGCTCTTGCACTGATTTTTTGAGAATATGATAAAAAACCATTTAAGCATCTAACAGACATCAGATTCGAACCGTTTGGTGATGTAATCACATGAACTGATGCCCTATTTTTATGAAATTGAACTGCTAGCAATCGATTCTACCTAACGGCAAACATTTCATGCGAATAACAAATACAGCACAAGAAAAAGCCTTTACCCCAAAATGGCATTTCGATGAGAGTAACCACCTTTGAAGCCTCTACTCTGCGGGCAAACAAACAACTCCTTTGTAATGATTTCGAAACAATAAATATGAATAGGCACGCGACTGCTACCGCCAATCTACCTCACTTCCATCCCAACCCTAATTTTGAACCTACAAATGGTAATTGGGGATTTTGAATTATTTTCGGCATCAATTAAAAATATTTTTTCCTACTACAAATTGCTTTACGAAATTATTTTAAATTTCATAGAAATTTTATATAAATGGATCAACATGGGTGTCCCCTTCATTTATCTTAGCACTTTATATGAACCTCTTCTCACACAACTTCCCATTGTTGAGTCTCATTTGTTACAAGCTATTATTTAGACTCAAGCTTCCAAGGGAGTAAGTAATAAAACAATAAAGTTTACAATGACTTACATAAATTTCAAGTACATTTCTCTAAATAAAGATAAATTCTATTTCCTTAAGTTATTTTATATTAAATATAAATATCTTTACTTAGTTAGAAGATATTGGAATCTTAAGTAAGAGTTACTATTAAATTTTCAATCTTATTTAACAACATTATATAACCAAATCACTAATACAACTTTTGCAAATTGTGTTATTAAGCATATCTTGGTTGGAAGGAGTCATCTTGCCATTAAAATTGAAGGATGACAAGATCCAATCTTAAGGCATAGAGGAAGAATAAAATATTGAGATAGAAAGGATACAAAGAGGTGAATCAAATTACCTCCTAAGTAGACCACCTTGATGGATGTCACAGGTTGCCATCAAGGCCAAGAGGGCCAAAGTTCAGCTCTTGGGCTTAGGTAGGATATTTAAGAAGAATAAGATTACCTCCTAAGTAGACCACCTTGATGGATGTCACAGGCTGCCATCAAGGCCAAGAGGGCCAAAGTTTCACTCTTGGGCTTAGGTAGGAGGAATAAGATTACCCTCTAAGTAGACCACCTTGATGGATGTCACTGGCTACCATCAAGGCCATGAGGGCCAAAGTTCCACTCCTGGGCTTAGATTGGTTAAGTTAAGATTTGACATCATGTCAACTTAATTCAGTTAGGAATCTTCCAAGTAGACCACCTTGATGGATGTTAATGGTTTCCATCAAGGCCAAGAGGGCCAAAGTTTCGCGCTTGGGCTTGGTAGGATATTGGATCAAAACTAATTTATTATGACTAATCTTTTCTTTGAAGCTATTATATGCATGTACATGCTAATAATTGTTTGTGTTGCAGAATCTATGATCAAAAAGAATATTGGGGAAGTATATTTTATAAATTATTCCCTTTGCTCTACTTCATTATGAAAAATAATGTATGATGTGTTTACATCGTGTTTGCTTCGTGTTTTGATTTGTCTACATCATGTCTACTTTGTGTTTTCATCTCTCTACATCGTGTATGCTTTGTGTTTTCATTCATTTATATTTCATTAATCTTTTTGATATTTTGAATACAAATACATTTTATGTCTATGAAAAATCTTGCATATGAATGATTTTGCTTGAGGACAAGCAAATTCGAGAGGGGAGGACTGTGATGTCCCCATTTTGGCCATTAATTTAAATAATAAATAAATATTTTATAAGGTAATATTAATAAGTAATAATAAAATATTAATATTACATTACAAGTAATATTATCTAATAATCATATTATATATGTTATATTATAATAGTAGTATAAAAATACTAATGAAATAATAAATAATAGAGATATATTTTAATATAGCAATACTATTATAATATAATATATCTAATGATATTAATTAATATAATCAAAGTTTATTAATATATACATATATAAATATATAAATATAAATATATAATTAATATAATTATATAGTTATTTGACTTTATTGAAAGGGCACGTCTCTATGAAAACCCATCTATATATATCAAATATCAAATTTGAGAAGATATCATATGAAATATTATCAATTTTATAGAACTCAAGAGGAAATTATGGAATGTCCTGAAACGGGAAATTACAGTTTGATTCATCTCATTCCTTTTTTGATCAATGTTCACCTTTCCTTTACCCTTGGTGTTGTGATTTTTTGTTGGTACTCAAGTTCTACAATATTTTCTTGAATGTCCAAACTTGTGATATTTAGAACATACATTGTTAGGTACATGGTTCTACATTTGATTAGTCTAGTAGGATTTTTTCTGAGGTCTGCATTCATATGCTCTATGCCCATAATTGACAATTGTAATAATAGCCTTCAAATCTAGGTGAAGTAGATACATTCTTCATTCGTGACCTGCACTCATGTATTTGATGTCCTTTTTTCTTGCAGTAAGGACAATAATCGATAAACATAGGTTTAGGATTTTGCATACCATTTTTGCTTCAACAAATGTTTGTAGTATGACTAGAAGTTTTCCGTAGTAATAACATGTTGGTTTTCCAATTGACTTTTCATTTCTCAGTTCTTCATTCCTAGATGATTATCCTTGCTTCATCAATGAATTTCCTAATCTAGTAGTGCTACTAGATGACCTCATAAGTTCTTCAAACTATTTCATTGCTTTGTTTGACTTGTTGAATCTTTCCACAAGTTCTTTTTCATTTTATTCTTTGAAGTAAGACCATTTTTATAGCAAAGTTTCTATTTCCACAACCTCCCTATTCAACTATTGATTCGCAAGCATCAAACGAGTGTTTGTGAGCTTTTCCAAATCAGATTTCATTTCTTCAATTCTAGTTGTCATTATCCTCTTATCTTCCGTAGTGGCAACCTTGTCTTCTTGAGCTTTCTTCTTTTATTCAATTACTTCAGATATCCTTACTAATTGAATCTCATGTTCATTTTTTAGCCCTACGAATTCTTCATTTAGGAGTCTATTATGTTCTAGTAGATCTATGGATGTTGTGTCTTTGGATTGATTTCTTCAAATAGTCTTTTAGTTTCAACTTCTTCATAACAAAATTGTTTTTCCTAAATAGCCAATTTCTTTCTCCTTTTCAATGATTTTTTCTAAACTTATATTGTTGTCTCGAGTTTCTATAGTAAGAGTTGGATATCAATCACCTGATTGTTAATAGTTTTGTCCAATCTAGAAGCCTCCATCTCCACGATCTTAACTTCAAGATGTTAAACTTTTCCAAGAGAACCTTTCTTTGATACTAATTATTGGAAGTCTTAATTGGACACTAGGACACAGAGAGAGGGGGATGGGGATGAATCAAGATTTGTAATACTATAACCTTTTCAAAAATTATATAATGTGTCCACCATATTTACCATCTAATGTCCAATTTCTTATGCATGAACAAGTTATAAACTCAAACTATAACAGCATATAGATCTAATCTATCATTCACATGCATGAAAAGTAATAACATGACACAAAGATTTTAGTTACCTAGAAAAACTTTAGAATGAAGGTAAAATAGGGGTGGAGATGACACCCAAAAATCTTCACTACTATAGAAATAAAGTTAAACTATTAGGGTTACAATGTTTGACCATATCAATGATCTACCCTATGAGGGGTCTACCTTATTAAAATATTTTGAGAGTGTTAGATCTCACCATGTTAGAGGATTTCACACTTACAACAAAGTAAGGACTTTGTTAGGAGATTTACAAAGATCTCTTAAGACCACTCTATTAAGAGATTTAACCTAAATCAATCTATTAAAAGTGGTTTAGTATGTGATCCTCAGTTTGCTCTGATAAGATGATATTGGATCTCCACTTCCCAATCTGATCTGATCTCTGATTTGATAAAACTTTTTTGTCCTTCATTGCTTGACTAGGTTTCTTGTTTAGTTTTGGAATAACAAAACTCTTTATCTCTTTTGCAGTGTTCACACATTCACACTAGGACTACATGAATAGCTTGTTCACTCCTTTGTATCATCACGAATTTATCCATGATCTAACTATATCAAAATAGATCAATTTATGCCCTATTTAAAGATGCCATAAAGAATTTTCTAGATGCTTTCTTGTTTCACCTCTCCATCTGATTTGTTCATCAAGGAACATAGGTATCTGTGATCCATGTCATAAAATGTGTAAAACTCTCTTTAATAAACTCTAAAAATGTTAAATATCACAGCCATGTCATCTTGAATGGTTTACCTCAAATTATGTATTATTCCTGACTTGAATGTAAATTCTATACTACTCAACACTTACTATTTATGGTACTTGGCACTAATTGTATAAGCTATTGATGCTCAATCTTTACTATGCTCGATACCTTATGTATAACTTAGCTTCAATATGCTCAAACTGATCAATCAATATTAGAATCACCTTACATTGAAAATACTTGGTGACCACATACTTTCTTAGATCCTATAAAGCTCGATATATACAAGTTTATATACAAGTCTATCTCATGACTCAGTGTATATAGATTAGCTCAGTCGTAGTGATGACCATCTAACTCTACTTAGTAAATGTGACTAAATATTGTTTGACACTAATATACAACAACAGTTAGAGATACCAACAAGAGATGCGTACATGATGTGTGTAGTGGACGATGTCTTTGGTATTGCTATCAAATAGGGAGAAGTATGATAGTTATCATCCAATTATAAGAAGAAGTAGAAGACGAATATCTAAGATGTTTGAGGGAGATATGTGCTTAATTAATATCATAAGAAATATGTCAAAGAGGGAGTAAATACAATTGGTATTATAGTTTTTGTCAGTTGAGTGAAAAATCAAAATTAGTGTCATAGAGGGGGAAGTGTAAAGAAGTAAAGAAGGAGCACATAGGAGATTGTATGGATGAGAATCATAATGAAACTAATTTCACATTAATGAAGATCTAATATAAATCACAGTGGGAGATGAATGTGAAATTCAAGTGAACACTTTTTCTGTTGCATGGTAACTAAATGTGCTTCCATATATGCCAAAGAGGGATACTCTTGGAAAGTACAATTAGAATAATTTTTATATTGTCATTGATGACAAACCTTACTGGTAAGAGATTTGCTAATAGTGTAGAGTGTCATGTCAATTCATTGATGAAGAGGATTTGAAAAGAGAGATAACTAGGTGAACTAGTGAAGTTGTTTTTGTAGAGAGGAGTAAGTATGATGGAACTACAATGGGCACTTAATCAGTTAGTATTTGACAACATAATGTGTTGTTTGATCATTATATTAATTGGAGAAGTAAGATGAATTGATGTATAGAATAAATGCTTGATAGAAGTTAAGAACTTGAGTAAAACACAAGCTTGGCCGAGTACAATCTATATCCCTTGTCCAATTCAAATTAGCCCACAAAGCTCTAATTGTTCATCTATCATGTAATGGTCAGTATGCCTACCCCCAAGACCTCCCTTTGAGTAAATCGTCAAAGGTGGTATGCCCTCATATCGTATATATTGGAGGATCTTCTTCCCTTCTCTCTTTGTATTGAGGATTCCACTCCCGGGTACACCAGGGGTTTTGTTTCCCCATTTTTGCCCCTCATGCATGTATTATGAATGTGATAAACATTTGTAAATATCTTTATATATTAATAATATTGACTATTGCCTTTTACTGATTTTAAAAAAATAAAAAAATCTTATTGTCAACTTAAACAAAACAAAATAGCTTGAAATTTATATTTATAAAAGATAAATACATCAACTTGACTTAAATATTTAATAAATTTATTTATATAATTCATATAGTATTTCTTACATAGTTTATATATTGTTTGTTCTAGGTATTTACCTTAGATGCATATTCCTTTTTACAAATGGTAAATCTCATACACAAAAGATAGATTTCAATAGTATTCACTACAAATAAGAAGAATTACTTGAATTCGGAATTATTAATTAGAACCAAATTAGATGCATATTCCTTTTTACAAATGGTAAATCTCATACACAAAAGATAGATTTCAATAGTATTCACTACAAATAAGAAGAATTACTTGAATTCAGAATTATTAATTAGAACCAAATTAGAATTTAACATATTGGTAACATAAATATTTAAATTACACGTATTTTTTGTGATAATTTCTGGTGAAATCGATTAAGCTATTGAATAGTTTGTTGCCATTATTTACAATTCAAATTATGTCAACTTATTACATTCATCAATATGAAATATTTACTAAAACATGGATGTATATGAAGTAAACTTCATTGTATGGTGTTGTTACTGAGATTATTATTCAACAAATCGGAAAAAGAATTTTTTTCACATTTAATAAGGAAACATCTATTCAAATTTAAATTGTAATTTGGCCTACACCGTAATCACACTACCAACTTAAGTGCATAAAAGAGTCGTGTATATTATTATTGGAATTTTCAAGTGTATATTAAAGACAGTACAGATCCTGTAGAACCCCAGGAAGCAAAGAAAACTAGTGCCTCATGATATAATTCTTATTTAGCGTACTTATGTGCTATATAGCTTGTGAACAGCCATGCCCTATATTAGACAACAATAGATAATAATAAAGTGTAGAGGTATCATGGATTGATGGGTTTGACTGAGGTGGTATTTATAACTAAGTTTTTTATGTACCATTGTTTGATTTTGAGGTGTTAAAATATAATTTTTATCTATTATTGTCGATGCCTGCAATGACATGAAGATAATCTAAAACACCGGCGGAGAACAGTTTGAATATCGATGGTCAAGATAATGATTCATGCCATATCCAAAACACTACTACAATTAAATCTAATAAATAAATTCAAATAAAATTTATAACTAAGTTTTTTATGTACCATTGTTTGATTTTGAAGTGTTAAAATATAATTTTGAGTTTATTAATGATTAAGCTATTGTCGTAGAAATGTTTATATTCGTTCTTAAAATATCTAGGATTGCTTCTCTACTGAAATCATAAGAAAGTTTCATTCTTTATAAATACTTAAATATAATTTATTATCAGATTATTATAAAATGTTCAAATTTTACAAATAATGATAAACTCTTATATGAGAGAATCAGATATCACTCAATGACTATTGAAATGCAACGGATCATTGCTAATGTATTTGCACTACTAAAGATAAAGAATTTTTCAATCATAGAATAATTATTGGTCTACAAATCTTGCTTTGTATTTATTGATTTCAATACTTCAAAGAATGAATTCATTTGATATAAATAATCTACGATACGATATGTGGGTGAATGGTCATGACCATTCATCCTTATATCTTAACATAGATTAGTTAACCATAACAATTACTAATGCAGATTTGTTAACATTACACCAATTCATTATTGTGTACAACTCACACATAATACTTGCATGAATGATAATGCCAAATTAGAATCGACATTTCTAGTCAAAACTAATAATCATATGAGATAAACAATGGTCAACATCTATATAGCCATGTCAATAATAATATGAACATGTGAACTTTTATCAAGAAAACAATACCAGAATAGTATCGAACTTATGTATTGATAATATGTATATATGCATATCAATATGTAAGTCATATTGATATGTATATATGCATACAACTTAAATTTTTTATTCATAGTGTTTGTATGACTAAAGCTGCATACTTTAACACTCCCTCTTAGCTAGGGAAGATGAAATATATATATTTTTTAATAAGTTTACCTTATTTGGACAAGTGATATCATCTATCTTCAGACATTAGAAATATAATGTGCTTAAGGACATCAAGTCACATGATATTCTTCTTATATGTATATCTAATTTATTGTATGAGCATAGACATAAAGTCTCATGATGTCTACAATAACATATTATGGAGTCTCACCATGATTATCTCATAAAGAACGTAATGATCTGCAATAGGTATCACGTTTCATGATATCCATCGAAATGCTCAAGAGATACTAAGCACAACTTATTTTGATATCACCTCACTCATGATATCAAGGAGTATATTGAACATTAGGTCAGCACAATATTCATATATCCTTTTTATGGTATGTGCAATGTCATCATGTCACATGATGTCTACCATAACTCCTCATGACATATCCATAGATATTATGTCACATAATATCCACCATGATTATCTCATAAAGAACATATTGATACACAAACTATATCAAGTTAGCATGATATCTACCAATGAGTCCATGGGATATTAACTATCATGACATTTCAATGAATATCAAGTCAACATGATATCTGTCATGATACTAGAAATTATAAAGTAGTCACCTTATAATGTTGAATACAAATGTGAATTGTCAGAGAGATTTTCACCTTTTAGTAATGTACATAGGGGATTCATGGAGTCACACACATGATAGTAAAAGATTTCACATAGAGTTACCATAGATTCTCTTATGTGGTTTTGTCATGTCATCACACACATGACATCCACTATGAACCACATTAGAGGGTGGATCTACTATGACTCAATCTATTTAGTGAAAAATAATGACTTTTGCCTCAAACTTCTCTCTCAAAAGAAAGAATATACAAGGATAAAAGTAATAGTTCATTGATGCCAAATTTCCTTTTCAACTAAGGCTTCATTCTCCAACATATCAAGCTTGTACCAAAAGTACACAAAAATTTTCTCTAGAATGAGACTTGGTGAGAATGTCAGCCATTTGTTCATTAGTGATAATGTACCTCAATTGAAAGCTAGAAAAACCATCTCATCATTGTATACTCCCTCTAAATAAATATCATTGGATTCCAATAGATGTAGATCCTTAAGTTGCTCCATCTTTCATAGAGAAATGATCCACTCATATACTCTAATCATTGAAAATGTCTTGTTCCAAAGGACACATCATTAGGCACATTTATTAGTTTTAATAAATACCACATTGTTGACAAGAGAAATTTTTTATTGGTACCAAGAATTCATATTAATATGGCTTCTATCTGAAGCTCCAAGAACATGCATCATTCACTTGACCTTCCCATCCAATGTTTTCTATGATGGATTTTCAAACTCTCTTTAAATGTTGATTCTTCCTCTTAGAAGAACTATGACCATAAAATTCCATAATAGTTAGCTCCCTCTAAAGCAGTATAACCTAACTCATTGGATGTCAACTGATCAAAAACACTCTAGTTTCCCCCTCTTGGACTACTTTCATAAGCTCATTTGAATGACCAATCCTAATATTTGAACAACATTTCATTGTGCATAGTCTTCTCCCTCTTCAAAGGAACAACCCCTTGATTTGTCTTTATTTCAGAATCTACATCAAAAGGATCCACTATGATGTTTTTCATCTTTTCTTTTGAATGAGATCCTTTGAACCTATTTGGAAGACTCTTACAGATACCTACCAATGGAAGCTTCAGTCTCTCAAGAAGGATTGTGGTTGTTAGGTCAATTACAACAATAATGATAATGTAATTACATCACTCCTCTATTAAATATGATATGCAAACATGTATTTTCATTAACGTTCTTGGTATCTACTAATATATTATAAATAATATACACCACAAAATGAACAATCTTGTCATTATTGTCCATCAATGCATAATGAAGTAGGGTGCAACCATTGTCATCAACTTCATTTTCTATAGAACTATGAAAATAGTAAATTAAAAATCATTCATAAGGACTTTTCATGTATAGAATATAGTTCAGAATCATGTACTGAAGGAGATGAGTTGTTTCTCTATGAAGGGAACTCATAGTCCCTGGTTCACCACATTGATAAGCAATTGAAAAATTGGGTTCCACACTTTAGTATGAATTCCTCCATTTTTAGAGAGACCACTGAATCTTCTCATATATAGAGGGGTTGTTGGATTTCCTATGTATGTGATAAAATAAAAATTTGTATTTTATTATATATCCCTAATAATGTTAATCAAAGGCTTTCAATTTACATCGATGTAAAAGTGACATAATACATTGATCATAATATTCACAACCAAAGTTATGATCCCTTTTGAATAACTTGCTTCATCCTCAACTTTGAGATGAACTTTGATTTGGTGATATATTTTTTCTGATTATACATAGGCTTGACACATTGTCAAGGACTATTATCAATAAGTAAAAAAGGTTAAATGGCATTAATGGCTATGAATTAATCCTAAATTATTTTCCATTCGATTGATTTTTTGAATATGACCATCCCAAGAACCCTCACATATTAATTAGGTGTACTTTCCTTGACCAAATTTAGAATCCCAAACTCACATCCATCTTGGTTCCAGCCACTAGATTTAATTTGAGGACCATTGCATTCAGATTTATTTCCCATTTTGAACCCTTTGTCAATCATAATAACAAATAAAATGTGTCCTCTATGTAACATGTAGAGGAGGTACATGGGAGAGGGTGTCTTTGGGGACAAAAAAATGAACATTGGCTATGGAATTAGAGAATGGAACACAAAAATTATGAGACTTCTAAAGATCATCTACATGCATGTGGTAAGAGATGCCAAAATTTATCAATTCTACTTGAATATACTATGCAAATAATGTTGAACTAGAAAGAAAAAAAGCACAAGATTCAAGATGGAGGACTCTTGTATGAAACTAGTGGAGCTATTTTATTTGGATCTATGTGAACTAGAGCCAAGTTCACCTCAAGAAAATTTCAAAAAAATTGCGAGGGACATGGAAAAAAGAGGCATCTCTCTACTACTTGAACCCCTTAGAAAAATGGAGTGGTTGAAATAGAGAACATAACTATTGAAGATATGGCAATAACAATGTTAAATAAATAAAAAATGTGTCTAATGTATATTGGATCTAGAGGCTATTTACACTACACTATAAATTATTAATAGAAGGCAACCAAGGGTAACTAACACCAATACCCTTAATGAGATATGGTATGGAAGAGAAACAATTCTCAACTATTTGGTAGGAAATGCTTATGGGATCTTCACTAAAGGGGCAATACAATACTATATGGGTTCATATTGGGTGGTTTTAAATTGATAAAGGAAAGGGAAAATATATTGTCTAAATTGTTTGGGGGGGGGGGGGGGGTTATTTCTATTGGAAGGAGGTGAGGGTTTATATAGAAAAAGAGGCATGGGAGGTATTGAGTGGGTGTTCAAGAGAGGTGTCCAAAAATTGAGTTTAGGGAAACAATTTATTTTAAATAGAGGAATTATTTAGTATGTCACAAATGTATGTTTTATGAGTTTGGTTCACTAAGTGAATCCCTCATGGAAATGAAATAAAAAGATTGGTGAACAACATTTGGGAAAAATCTGCCAAGATGTAATAAATGATTTTATTTTGGATACCCAACTAGAAGCAAGATTACAAATTCTACAAGAAGAGGTTGATAAAGTACAAGTTAAAATAAAAAATGATAGAGTTGACAAAAAATTAATTAAAGAAAAATATAAGCCAAAAGAATATAATTTAGATAAATCTTGGTGCATTCAAGAATCTATAATGGGGAATCTAAGGGAAGAGAGAAAATGTCAAAAACCATCACAAATACTATTGCCAAATATATGATCCCAAATAATCATTTAGAAGATTAAATAGCATGAGATAAGAGTCAAGAAGTACAAAAAAAGATAAGAATTACAAGAAAAAATGAAAAATGATTCTATACTTCCTTCAAATGTAGAACCAATAAGATTTTTAAATGCTAATAAAAATGAAAGTTGGGTACAATCAAAAAAAGAAGAGCTAAATTATATTGAAAAAATATTAGACTCTACAACTATTTCCATGATCTTTTGAGAAAATGTTAGAAGCATAAAATGAGTGTCAATAAATAAATAAATTTGATAATCTAGGGAGAGGTAGTGATCTAAAAGACATCTAGTTTGTAAAAGATATTCACTAGTTGAGAGGATTGAATTTTGAGCTTAATGTTTTACCTAGTAACAAGAGTACACATAATCAAAAGGTTTTTTTGCAGATGTATTTCTAAGGAACTTTGATGTATATCAAATAAATGGTGAATATTCTATATGGATAGATACCTAGAATATTTCTTGTCTATATGAATACATTTATGCATTTTAGTTACTAGAACAATCATCAATGTTATGCAAACTTGAGAAGGAAATGTATGCCCTCAAAAAATCTTGAACATCTTGGTATACAATATTAAGAAAACTTACTTACTCTAATAAGGCTTGAAGATAGGTATCACAAATTCTAATATTTAAGTCAAAATTGAGAAGGATAGAATTTTGATAGTTTTTATAGTTGTAGATGGTATAATTTCAGTGCAGATGATGAGATAAGTAATAAAGTCATTGAAGAAATGCAAAATGGATTTAAAATTTCTAGTTTAGAAGTGTTAGAATTATTTTTTGACTTCAAATTAATTTTTTATATGATGATATATTTATCTCTTCGAAAACATATGTTGAGGAAATGTTGAGAAAATTTAGTATGCATAACTATAAATTGGCAAGAAAATACAATAGTGATAGGATGTTGTTTAAGTACGATGGTAAGTCACCTTTGGCTAACTAAACAATTTGAAAGTCCATGTTTGGGGGTCTATTATACTTGGCTAGTTCTTAGCATGCCATAATGTATTGTGTCAATTGATTTCAAGGTTTTAATTTTTTAGTCATTAATAGCATTTCAATACCATAAAAAATAACTACAAGCATTTTTTTCAATTATAAGTGAGAAATAATCTTGTAATTAAATGTGGTTAACTTTTAAAGTATACTTTTTAATCAACTTTTATATATTACAATTATTATACATAACTTAATATTTTTTTTATAACTAGTATTAGAAATAAATAACTTTTAAATTGAAATGATATTATAATTATACAATTTGTACACTCATGTCAGTTCCTTTGTAATTTTTGTAATAAATTATGGAGGTATTAATACATGCACATATTAAAAAATGTTACAATGCCTTAAAATAAATTCTTACTCATTTATCATCACCTAGTTAGAGGTAGTTGCAGAAAGCTTAGAAATTATGGATTGGAGGTAGATTATAGGAGTGTTGGCAGATTTCAAGATTGAGTGAGAAATCAACACTTGGATAGATCACAAAATATGAGGAGGTTAAATGTTACATTCACAAGGATTTCACCTAGAAGGCTGGAAACGATGTTGGTGGCTTTCGAAAAAATATGAGGGAAAAGATATTCATAATGGTTTTACTAGGATTAGCAAAAATCTCAAGCCTAAAGATGAATTTGAATAAGATATTAAAGACCCCGAAAGAATAGAAGTTGAGATATCAATAGAAAGTGAAAGATTATTGAGAGCTATGATACAAATGGGTAAGGGTCATTGAATGAATGTCTCTGACATTTTAGGTTCTTTATATCTTAAAGGTTTAAAAGATAGATTGGATTTGAATGAGCTAGAAGATTACTTTGATCTTGAATATGTTAAGGATTAAAAAATGTTTAGGTTAGCATAGACTACATTGAAAGGTCATCCTACCTTATGGTGGAAAGAATTGAAAAATAATAGATATTATAATGATGAACCTAGGATCACCAGGTGGAGATTTATGGTTTCTAGAATTAATGTGAAGCTCATATTTGAGGATTGTAAATTAGAATTATTCAAGATGTTCCAAAACCTAAAATAAAAGGATTTAAGTATAAAAGAATACAATGAAGAGTTCTTTAAAATTACAATTAGATTAGGACACTGAGAAATATCTAAGTATAATGTAGCTAGGTATATTAATGTTTTGAGACTTAACATTTAAGATTACTTAACTATATTGAGGACAAATGTACTTAAGGATGATTCTCAATATGCTCTAAATAAAAAGTGTTAAGAAGTAAACAAAGAAACCCTAAGGTAACATATGAGCATTTTGTTCATGAGAACAAAGAGAAGTCAATAATTTAAGAATGTCCTTATTAGATTATTATTAGGAGAGGCACAAGAAATAAAGAGTTAAAAGGAAATTATTGCCATTGTGGGAAAAATGGAGATTTTCAATGTTCAAAGGGTTATAGAAAGGGTAAAGGAAAACATAGCCTAGTAGAACATGATGAAAAGGTTGAAGATGAATACTCTTTTAGGGTATGGATGCACCTAAGATAAGAGAATATTTGATGTTTCAAAGAGTATTTTTGAGGAAGAATAAATGTGATCCTATTTAGTGAAGGAAATAGTTACTAACTAATTGAAATTTAGGAGGAAATTTTTGTAAGGTTGTACCATCTTAAATTTGACGTACTTGGGTTTAAGAACTTTTAGCTCCTCTTTAGTGTGTTTCCATTTCATGTTTTCACCTTTAGCATATGCCTCACATTTTCTCTCTTCTTTCTTTCAGGGGAAACTAAAGTAGGACCTAATCAATCCTCCTTGATTTCCCTTCATCCTTTAGACAATCACTAAATCAAGACCCAATATGCATGTATCCTCCCTTTCTAGGAGCCCCAAACCTAGATTGGATCTCTAGATGATAGTTTGGGACATACATTTCATCACTGGACCTCTACTAGTAGTCTAGTTTAGTGTCTATACAAGAAGACCCAAAAGGTCAAGCTTTTAGACTAGGTCGACCAAGGCCAACCTAGTCTAGACTAGCTAAACCTAGGTCAACCTAGTACAGACTAGTTCAACCTAGGTCAACTTGTTCTAGACTAGGTTGACCTACTCCTAGTGCTTCTAGTGATTTTGGGCTTGTAGCTATTTAACACTCCTATTAAAATCTAGCTTGTGCAGTCAACCACAACAATGTAATTTCCCAGCTATTTTGAAAATCCACTATAAAAATGGATCCAATCCCTCATTTTTGTAAGGAAACTTAGGTGTAGAAATAGCTTCCTACACTAATCTCATAAGGAAACTATGATGCAAATCCTATTAAAATCTTCTACACTTACAGATTCAATATCATGTAAACAATAATATTGCAGCCAACCATGCATATAGAAAATAGATAGAGAAAGAAACACATAACACAAAGATTTTTCGGTGGGGAAAAACCTTTCGATAAAACAACCCCACCCCTCTAGAACCTGCACAATGTATTATCTTCAACAAAAGGTTACAATACACTTGCAGTGCAAGCTCAACACCAACAACAGAAGACTCCAATAGCTACTTACAGTACCAACAATACACTTTTTCACATCGCTTCTCTTTGCAACCCTAAAAAATCTTATAACATGCGCTTCACTTTAGGGCTACTCCCAAAGGTAAACTGTATTGGGGTAGAGTGTACAGTACTCAAATATCTTAGTTGCCACATGTCTTCACCTATCATTGAATCTTCCTAACATAGCTCTTATGCGTCATAGGAATCTGTTATAACCGTTTTAGTCATGATCTCCTTATACACAATTCAAGATGTCGACACATCAACATTATTTGCAAGAAATACATTTTACAAAACAAATAATAAGAATAGGAATTATACAAGGTTGAGACACCTTATTCCTAACAATTTTCACATAACATAATAACAAGGGAATTTGAGAAGCAAAGAGAAAAGAAGTGTGGATAGCCAAATCTAACTTTGAGCAATCATAAAGTGAAAAAAAAGGTTAGTTTCTTATTCTTCATTTCTAAGTGAGGCTATTCTTCATTCAAGCATTAAAGGGATCTAGAAGATGGTCAGAGTACTTTAGCCTTTGGGCCTTGGTATTATTTCTACATCATTCTTCATATCCAATACTTTATACCTTCATACATTTACATGCATGCATAGTTACATGGTAGGGTTTTACTCATAGAGTAGATTCTTAGCATCTTTACATTCTAGCTCTACAAATCTAGGGTTACACACATATACATGAAATTTTTATTAATGGCTATCCATGGAGGTGGAAATCACCAAAATGGGGGGCTGACTAAGGAAACCCACTTTTTATCCACCCACAGACAAAAAATGATTACAGATTTGTAGGTGGGAGTGAAAAGGATTACATATTTGGAACCTACAGTTTGCAAGCTTTCTGGGGTCATCAATTTCAGATCTATAGCCTACATTAGCCTAGTAGTATGACATACTTCTAAGTTGACCTAGTCATTTAGTGTTATATTCTGAGGATATTTCTAGGTTTTGTTCCTTTCATCACTTTATTTTGAGATCTATGGTCCAAAGTTTAGAAATAGTTCATATTTGCAAGTTTTACAACCAAATTATATCTTCCACTGCATATTTCTAGATAAGTTCTTCATTCTTTATTTTCCCTCTTAGCATACATTTACTTTTAGATCTCTATTGGGCTAATTTTGTGTATTTTAGATCTATACTTGTCATATCTCTTGTTTAAATTGCAAGAAAGAGAACTTGCTAGCGTACTTTCTTGACAAGTTTCTAGATTTTGCATTAGCCTCCCTTTATGCTCTTTTGGATTTTGCTCATGAAATTTAGGGCTTATTAAGAGTTATTATTGGAATCCCCTCTTTCTCTTATATTGAATATCTCAAGGTGAATATGTTTAACTTGTTGAGCCTAGTTTACACTAGTTGTCATTGGTGTCATTTACCCCCTAAACATTTTGGTGAACCTGATGTGAGCACTCTCTTTTGTTTGATCTTGGTAGTTAGATCTTTCTTTTATGCATTTCATTTATAATTTATAAAATAAAAAAATTAAATTTTCATTATTAGGATTGATTTACATGCGATTCTTAAGTTTTTTTTTTTAACCTCAAGATGTATGATTTCTTTAATGAGTACTTTGATGATGTATTTGCTACAAAACCTTCAAATTTGTCTAGTATCAAAGAGCCAAATGACAAGAACACAATCTTCATTGAATATATTCCTCCTATAACTTCGCCTACTTCTTTTATGACTAACCTCTACAATAGGATTCTATCATATCTTCCTATGTGTGATGCCATGTGTATTATTGAACCTATGTGATTTTCTCAACCTATTATCACTCATAAAATATTTCCTCCATAATTCAACCTGTTATCACTCTTAAAGGAGTTCCTCAGGAAGATAAGCCTTTTATATTCCTTAAAGGAAAACTATACTATACTTTAGTTTCTTACACTTATCGAACATGGAATAATCCTTAACCAACTATTCGGATAGCTCCTGCATCTTTACCTCCATTTCAACCAGTGCTTTCTCAAGCACCTTTTTTAGTAAGTTCCTTTGGAAAGGAGTGTGACTTAGTTGATCGATTGCATGCTACTCCTACTAAGATCTCTTGATGGGAACTTCTTCAAATATCACCTACCTATCATGAAGCTTTACAAGAGGATCTATTACTCTTTCAAAACCACCACCTAATCTAGATAATGTAAATTATTTCACAGAATCTATGCATGCTAAACCTAAACCTCTTTAGATTGTGTTTGTTGATGATGATTTTAAATCTAAGGAAGTTCTTATGACTAGTATGATGCTTTATTGTTGTGGTTCTCATTACTGAAAATCTAATTTGTAGAAACTTAATTGATAATGGTTTGGGATTAAATTTTTATAGTATGGATGTGTTGAAATCTATAAATGCAAATATGTATAATATAAAGTTAGATAACCTACATATTTGTGGTTTTCATGACATTTCTCTAAAAACTTTGGGAATTATAACTATTCTTGTCAAGTTTGTGTTGGAATGATTTAATGGGAAACAAGATATTGAGAGGGGGGTGAATAAGGATGTTAGACTTTAAATTGCAAATACAAATTACTTATTTCACACCTAATTCATCTCATATCTCAAATGTAATATTATAAAGTTGTAACATTGAAAACATAATATCCATGAAAGATTCAACACATAACACAAATGATTTAGTAACCAAGAAACACTTCAATGTGAAGGTAAAATTGAGGTGGGGATAAAACCCACAAATCTTTGCTATTGCAACAATAAAGTTATAATGTTAGGGTTACAGTGTTTGATCATAATATATTATCTAGCTTGTGAGGGGTCTTTCATATTAAAAGATTCAAGACGATTACTTGTCCTAACCTATTAAAGGATTTTATACTTACAATCAAGTAAGGACTCTATTAGGAGATTTAGATAGATCTATTAGGATCACTTAGTTAAGATATTTTCCCTTATTCAATATTGTTAAAAATTGACTTAGTACCTGACCCTTGGTTTTCTTTATAAGCTGATTTTGGATCTCCTCTGTACAATGTCTTCATATGATCTCTTAATCTAATATCTTTATTCATTCCTTCACTACTTGGAGTGCCCTTGTCTAATCTCCTTATAGAATTAGCCTTTCTTACTATGTTTTATCCTTGTTCACTTCTTCACTTGCACATTCATGCATTCATTCACATACACATACACTCTTCTCTCCTGATCCTAGGATTAGAACACTCTTTAAATAGAAAATCTTCAAAAGTTTAGGATCATAATCAACAGTTCATAGTTCATGTTCTTTTCTCATTTCCTTCTTATTTTATAATTGGTTGATTTTTTTCCTAGAGATTATTATCTTTTGTAATAATGCATAATCTCTATCTTAATTGTCTCTATAATCATTAAATATTTTATAGAAGTTGGCCAAAATTATTTACATAGGTGTTTGTGAAATTACAAACCCATATGAAAAAACTAGTCTACTTGGCATTTGAATGTTTTGACACTCAATTATAAATAACATTCACACTAGCACTTAGCTTCTACATGCTTATTTCTTACTATTTTCTTGGAAAAAAATATCTTTTCAATTTACTCAGTCTCCATTGTATTAGCTCGGCTTATATATGCGCTTGGTCTTAGTTGAGGTTCTTTGAAATCTCTAACTTACTCAGTACAAAATGTAAACAAGTCCTCATGTGCTTGGTCTTTACTAGATGACTCGATCATACTGATGACCATTCATCCTTTCATAGTAAATGACTAAGTGTTTGGACACTAATAGGAAATATAGGAGTAGAGATCAAGAATCTCCCCCTTTAACATTAGTGGTAAAAATACATTCTCATGAAAGATTTGTCCATGCAAATAATGATGCTCCCTTAAGACTATATTGGATTTGAAATATGAAATTTTTTTATGTTGTGACATCTGATGACTCCTTCAATTTCCTTTGTGTTTTATCCCTTTTTATGTCCTTGACTTTCCCTCTATGTGGAAAATGTGTTTCTTTCTTAAAAATATACAATACTATAGACATTTCTTTCTAAATTATCTCCAAATGTCATAACAATTGGAATTGAATTAATATCAACTTATTATATTTTCACTATCTCTAGCTATGACCTCAACTAACATCTATTAAAGAAATGATCTTACTTGCCAAAAAATGGGGAGTAGCGACAAAGGAATTGACAAAGGAGGCATCAGATGTAGGTCACATGTAGTTGCAAGTTCCCATTTTAGTGCAAAAATAGGTGTAGCATCAAGATCGAGTGCAGTTACAGGTAATCAATTTGGTTCAGGAAAAGAGGGCAAAGTGGGAATTATGACACAAATTTTAGGGCTTCAAGATTTCAAAAACATTTTTTCATCCACGCCCTTTTTTCAGCCTGCTCAGTCTTTTCCTTTCGATCCTATTTTTCAATGGTGCTCCTTTCAACACAAAATCTATTCCTATGGTCAGAGGGCTTTTCAAAGTGTGGATTTGATATTTTAGGGTAAAGCAATTGTTCAACTTGCAAAACCATTTTTTCTTAATCCTTGTTTTCACGATCTTCACAAATCAATCCCAAATCCTTCAGCTTGGTCAACTTTAAATTGGCCTCCTTCGAATCTTCACAATAAGGGAAATACAAATTCCTCTACTTTTGAGTTAGGGGATCTTCTAAGTAGGCTTCTGAATGCCCGTTGCCTCCTAGGTGGGAACCAAAAGTTTCAAAAAAGAAATGGGTCAAGGATTCTTCCTTTCAACATACAAAAAGTATTGCCCAACCTCAATCTCAAAAGAAACTAGTTTTTGATATTTGTGAAGGTACTCATCTTCCTCCTCAAATGGATTTGAGCTCTCTCCCTCTCCAGGAGATGCAAAAGTAGGATGGGAATGATTCAAGGTTCATAGGTTTGAATTCTCCCCCCCCCCCCCCCCCCCCCCCCCCCCCCCCCCCCCCCTCATGAGATGCAGAAATAGGATGGGACTAATCCAGGGGTCATAATTCCAGCAAAGCTAGCCAACATTAGTACACCCTTCAAACCAACCAAAGTTCAAAAAATTTGGCAAAAGAAGTTGCCTCAACAAAAGGGCATTCAGGAACAACAACCTTCAATCACACTTTTGCCTCACATGTTGCATCATTCAATAGGCCTTCTCCATCAAACTACAATCATCAGTAAATTTGCTAGCACTTCACTTATTCTTTCTGATATCAAAAAGTGAGCTTTCTCCTCTTGGTCTAGTTTAAAGGATATATTTTTCATAGATTAGATCTCAAAATACTTCATTTCTATTTTCCAAACCAAAGATTCAAGGGATTTTGTTCATAAGAATAATGGCTAGTTTTGTCTTGGGTCTGGTCTCTTCACCATGATCTGGGTTCCAAATTTCAAGCCTCATCCTATAGATGTTCAATTCTTTCCCTTTTGGATCTATTTTCCCCTTTTACCTCTTGAATATAGAGATCCTTAGATTATTGAATTGTTTGCAAACAAACTAGGCATCTTTCTCAAACATGATCTTATTCCCTTTGAATACCCTCATTTAGAGGTTTGAGTTTGTCTTCTTCTAGATGCTAGAAAATCTCATCCAGAGAATCTAGTGATTAAGTCTCAGTGGGCCAGTTGGCAAAAATTTATTAAAGTCCAAGATGACATTATAGTTAACAGATTTCAGCATAGACTGGGGGATTTTAACACTCAATGTCAAGTTTCCTCTCAAGATACTATGGAAGTTTGTGTTGATCACAATTTAGATCCAAAATTATGTTCTCATAAGACTTCTCATCAACATTATTTAGCCCAAAATGTTGATACCTCCTTATGTATTATTCTAATTTCTAATAAAAAGAAGATATCAAACTAATATTTGGAATTAGCCTTACCTGTCTGGCTAAAATTCATAAATGCCTTCAAAGGTTTTGAACCTTCACAAGATCCACCATTACAAAAAAATTTGGATTTCAATATTAGGAGATTTGGTCTGAATGGTCTTGTCTTCTCAACTGTCAAGATATTGAAGGCTTCACTAGAAGGCCTAGGAGTTTAGTGATCAAAATGTGTCTGATATTGCAACATCTATCATCTATGAAATTGCTAAGGAAGAAGGTCTCCCTACTAGCAGTCATAATTCAAACATTGAGGGGCTCCTTAAACAATTCCAATATTGGAATAATATGTCAATTATGAAATCTAGGAGGACTTGTCATTCTTCTAATAAAGAGGATGCATCAAGCGTAGAAAGGCTTATTTTTCAGAATGATCAACTTTTGCCTATTTTAGATTGTGCAGCTATTAGCAATGAGGATATATTAGATCTAGCTAGGAATGAGGATGTACTAGGCTTGGAAAAACTTTTTTATCAAAATGATCAAATCATGTCAGAATTAGATTGTGTAGATCCCACTATCAACATGCTTGATTCTCCAAATTTATTTAGACCCATTGATTCAGAGAATAACACTTCATTAAATATTTTTTATCATTATCAAACTCTTTCTATTCTCTAGACTCGTACTAAATTTTTGTTGGCTCTCAAGACTCCTAAATCTAAAGGTAGGCCAAAAGGAGCCATGACCAAACTTGATATTGCAGCAAGCATTCAGACAACTTTGGATGGCACTTTCATCGTTTCCAAGCATGTGAAAAGGAGAACAATAGGTTCTAATTGTCTACAGTGAAGATTAACTCTTGGAATGTCAGAGACATTAATTCGTCTGAGAAAAGGTCTAGAATCAAGAAGATGATTGATTCTATGAAGGAAGATATTTTTATGCTTCAAGAAACCAAACTCTAACAAGAATCATTTGATAGAACAATTTCCAAATGGTCAAATTGGTCTTCAGTTCATTCTCTATGATTAGGAGCTTTTGGAGGCCTTGCAGTCTAATGGAACTCTCAAACCATTCAAGGTGATCTCATCTAGAAAAATTCCAATTGGAAAAATTTTCACGATAAACTTTGATATCCCTTTTGTTTTGGTTAATGTTTATGGTCCCTCTTCTACACAAGACAAGTTTAAAGTCTGGACAAGCATCTCTCAAGTGTTACAGACTCAATATTCCTCAAACATCATTATGGGTGGTGACTTTAATGCTATTCTAGATCACTCTAAAAAATATGGGTTGATCTATCCACCAATGAAAACCATTTAGGATTTTTCATACTTTGTGGAGAGTAATAATCTTATGGATGTTATTCCTTCAAAGGGATCTTTCACTTGGACTGATAAGAGAGCTAGATTTGCATAGATTGTTGTTCATTTAGAAAGATTTCTCATTTCTCAAGAATGGAAACTCCAAAAATTTCAATTTGACTCAAAAAATTTAGCCTCACCAAGTTCAGATCATTTTCCTATTTCTTTGTCTTTAGTCCAAAGATTTGATGGGGATAAGAAACAACATTCCTCTTCTCTCAAGTTTGAAAGAATGTGGCTTCCGCACCCACACTTTCTTCTTCTAATAAAACAATGGTGGGTTAGTACTCCATTTGTCCAAGGTTCTAAGATGTTTCAATTTGAAAACAAATTAAAACACAATAAGGACCATATTAAACATTGGAATCATTTTGAGTTTTAAAATGTTTTTAAGTAGAAAGAAGTAATCAAATCATAGCTTAATGATATATATACATCTATCATTGAACATGGCATGGACAATGATACTTATGAACATCATAAACATCTTTATCTTGAATAGGAGGAATTGTGTTACAAAGAGGAAGAATATTGGAGGCAAAAATTGAGATAACTTTGGCTTCAACAAGGTAATAAAAACACTAAGTATTTTCACACTTCAACTAAAAAAATAGTGTTGCCAAAACCATTTTTCAAATTCAAGATACAGAAATGGTAGCCACATTATCTAATGCACAAAGTATTCAAGTTGAAGGAGTTAAATTATTCAAAAACTTATTATCCTCAAGTGAACATCCAATACCACTAGATGTTCAAGTAAGTAATTTTCTCAAGACAATTCCTCCATTGATCACTCAGGAAGATAATTCAAAACTCATGGCTCCTTTCACTTTTCTTGAGATTCGAAAGGTTGTTTCATCATTTCCTCTAGACAAGGCACCAGGTCTAGATGGTTTTACTACCTCGTTCTTTCAAAGTTGATAGGACATTGTTCGATGGGACCTATTTGCTGCTATTGAAGAATCTAGAAAGAGGGTATGTGCAGGATCATGGTCAACCAAACTATGGCCTTAAGTGGTAGTGAAAAACTAACAAATTAGGGTTATGTCAACTTGAAAAATAATTTTTAAATTGGTTATGGACTTTATATCAAAAAGTTGTAAAAAAATAATCTATAGGAAATTAAATGTAGTTTTTAAACTACTAGGCCTTATCAGGAGTAAAAAATAATTGATTGGTAAAAAGTTTGAATTTTAATGCAATACTACGAAAATTTTAGGGAAAAAATAAAAAGTAGGTGTATGTCTGACCACCTCAATCAAAATCAAATGATAATTTTTTTTTAATATAATTATAGATATGAAAAGTAGACTCATGCCTGGATGTGACACATATTTTTTGGTATTTTTAGTCCAAATAAATAATTAAATATGAATTTTCTACCAAAACATTTTTAGAAAAGAAAAAATGTCCCTTGTCTAACCGTCTTAACTAATAGAAAATTTTAAATTTTTTTTTTTTTCTTATACTAGGCGAAGCATCGAATGTGACACAACTTTTAGATTTAAAAACTGGTATACTGTTTGAAAGTTATAGCTATTTTTCAATCAGTATGTCAATCAACACTTTACAATAATCTTCATTGATAATTAACTAATAAATACTTATCTAACTCAGAATTGGACAGAAATTATATTGATGGAATCTCGAGAGCGATATTAAAGAACCATTTTCGTTTCATTCAATTTTGATCAAAATAACATTGTCAGACGGCTACCCGAAGTCTAAGTATCACTAAAACCCTCTTCAAACATGTCTTTTGAGTTGACAAAGAAGGGTTGGTAAATACCAAGCCTAATCGGATATCCGATATGGCTCGGTGAATTTTGCCAAAAAATTTGAAAACCCAACCCATTTTGGAGGGATAACTAGGTTTAAGAGTTATAGCTTATGATTTATAAATTATTTCAGTTATATTACTATGTAAAGATGTATTTTAATATATATTATATATATATATATATATATATATCCTAATGTTATGTAAAGATATAATATATAATCTATTAAAATATAATAATATATTATGTTATTCTTATTATAATCTATATATATATATATATATATAATATGTATTATATATTATTATATTAATATGAATGTTATTAATATACATAATAACGTAATAATTTTATTAAACATAATAACGTAACATATAAATATATATATATATATATATATATATATATATATATATTATTATATTAATATGTACGTTATTAATATATATGTATATTATTAATATATATGAGTCAAAGGGGGTCATAGGTTGACCTATGACCCCCTTTAACCCATTAAATGACGGCATATGTCACTAGGACCCCTAGAGACATATTAGAATCGTTCCTATGGGTCGAAGGGGCTCATAGGTTGACCTATGAAACCCTTCGACCCATTACATGACGACATATGTCCCTAGGGGTCCTAACCCACTGTTGACCCATTAAATGATGGCATATGTCCCTAGGGATCCTAGAACCCCAAGGGACATATTAGAATTGTTCATATGGGTCAAAGGGGGTCATAGGGTGACCTATGACCCCTTTTGATATATTAAATGATGACATATGTCCCTAGGGGTCCTAGGACCCCTAATGGCATATTAGAATTGTTCATATGGGTCAAAGGGGGTCATAGGGTGACCTATGACCCCCTTTGACCCATTAAATGACAACATATATCCCTAAGGGTCCAAGAACCCCTAGGGACATATCAAAATTGTTCATATGGGTCAAAGAGGGTCATAGGGTGATCTATGGCCCCCTTTGACACATTAAATAACGACATATGTTCCTAGGGGTCTTAGGACCCCTACGGACATACTAGAATTGTTCTTATGGATCACAGGGGGTCATAGTGTGACCTATGACACCCTCTGACCCATTAAATGATGACATATGTCTCTAAGGGTCCTAGGACCCCTAGCAACTTATTATAATTGTTTTTATGGGTCAAAGGGGGTCATAGGATGACCTATGAGCCCCTTTCACCCATTAAATGACGACATATGTTCCTAGGGGTCCTAGGACTGCTAGGGACATATAAAAAAATTTCATATGGGTCAAAGGGGGTCATAGGGTAACCTATGGCCCCCTTTGATCTATTAAATGACGACATATGTCCTTAGGGGTCCAAGGACCCCTAGGAACATATTAGAATTGTTCATATGGGTCAAAAGAGGTCATAAGGTTACCTATTACCCCCTCTTACTCATTAAATGATGACATATGTCCCTAGGGGTCCTAGGACCCATAGGGACATATTAGAATTGTTCATATGGGTCAAAGGGGGTCATAGGGTGACCTATGACCCCCTTTGACCCATTAAATGATGACATATGTCCCTAGGGGTCCAAGGACCCCTAAGAACATATTAGAATTGCTCATATGGTAAAACAGAGTGATAGGTCGAACATATTAGAATAGTTAATATGGGTCAAAGGGGTTCATAGGTCCTTTGACCCATTAAATGACAACATATGTCCCTAGGGGTCCTAAGACCCCTAGGGACATATTAGAATTGTTCATATGGTCAAAGTGATTCATAGGTTCACCCTCTAACCCCCTTTGACCCCTTAAATGATGACCTATATCCCTAAAGGTCCTAACACCCCTAGGGACATATTAAAATTAGTCATATGGGTCAAAGGAGATCATAGGGTGACCTATGACTCCCTTTGACACATTAAATGATGACATATGTCCCTAAGACTCTTAGGACCCCTAATGGCATGTTAGAATTGTTCATATGGGTGAAAAGGGGTCATAGTGTGACCTATGGCCCGGTTTGGCCCATTAAAAGAAGACATATATCCCTAAGAGTCCTTGGACCCCTAAGAACATATCAGAATTGTTCATATGGGTCAAAGGGGGTCATAGGCTGACCTATGGGCCCCGTTACCCCATTAAATGATGACATATGTCCTTAGGGGTCCAAGGACACCTAGGGACATATCAAAATTGTTCATATGGGTAAAAGATGGTCATAGGGTGATCTATGACCCCCTCTAACCCATTAAATGATGACATATGTACTTAGGGGTCCTAAGACCCCTAAGGACATAATAGAATTGTTCGTATGAGTCAAAGGGAGTCATAGGGTGACCTATGACCCCCTTTGACCCATTAAATGATGACATATGTCCCTAGGGGTCCTAGGACCCCTAAGAACATATTAGAATTTTTCATATGGTCAAAGAGAGTCATAGGTTCACCCTATGACCCCTTTTGATCCATTAAATGATGACATATGTCCCTAGGGGTCCTAGGTGCCCTAAGGACATATTAGAATGATTAATATTGGTCAAAGGGGTCATAGGGTGACCTATGACCCCCTTTGACAAATTAAATGACAACATATGTCCTTAGGGGTCCAAAGACCCCTAGGGACATATTAGAATTGTTCATATGGTCAAAGGGGGTCATAGGTTCACCCTATGACCCCCATTGACCCATTAAATGATTACATATGTCCCTAGGGGTCCTAGGACCTCGAGGGATATATTAGAATGGTTAGTATGGGTCAAAGGGGCTCGTAGGGTGACCTATGATCCCCTTTGACCCATTAAATGATTAGCGGTCCTAAGACCCCTAGGGACATATTAGAATTGTTTATATAGTCAAAAGGGGTCATAGGTTCACCCTATGAACCCTTTTGACCCCTTAAATGATGACATATGTCCCTAAGGGTCTAAGAACCTCTAAGGACATATGTCATCATTTAATGGGTCAAAGAGGGTTATAGGTCAAACTATGACGCCTTTTGACTCATATATATTAATAATATACATATATCTTAATAACATACATATTAATATAATAATATATATTTATAACACACACACACACACACACACACACACACACATATATATATATATATAACATACATATTAATATAAAAATATGTAATATAATAATATATAATACATATTATATATATATATATAATATGTTACGTTATTATACATATATTATATTATTATACATATTAATATAGTAATATATAATACATATTATCTTTAATGAAAATATTATGTTATTATATATATATTAATAACATATATATTAATATGTATAATAAGAGTGATTCTTATATGTCCCTACATGTCCTAGGGACATATGTCATCATGTAATGGGTCAAAGCAGTTGATAGGTCAACCAATAACTCCGTTTGACCCATATGAACAATTCTAATATGTTCCTACGAGTCCTAGGACCCCTAGGGACATATGTCATCATTAATGTGTCATGGGGTGTGACCTATGACCCCCTTTGACCTATATTAAAATTTCTAATATGTTCTTAGGGGTCCTAGGACACCTAGGGACATATGTCATCATTTAATAGATCGAAACCCTTTGACCCATAAGAACGAAATATGTCCCTAGGGATCCTAAGACACCTAAGGACATTTCGTCGTGTAATGTGTCGAAGGGGGCCATAGGTCAACCTATGACCCCCTATGACCCATAAGAGCGAGTCTCATATGTCCGTAGGGTTCCTAAAGACATATGTTGTCATGTAATGCATCAAAGGGGGTGATAGGTCGACCTATGACCCCCTTTGACCCATATGAACAATTATAATATGTCGCTAGGGGTCCAAGGACCACTACAGACATATGTCATCAATTAATGGGTCAAAGGGGGTCATAGGTCAACCTATGGCCCCCTTTGACCAATATGAACAATTCTAATATGTACCTAGGGGTCCTAGGACCCCTAGGGACATATGTAATAATTTAATGGATCAAATGGGGTCATAGGTCACCCTATGACCCCCTTTGATTCATTTAGGACCTCTAGGAACATATTAGAATTGTTCATATGGGTCAAAGGGGGTCATAGATTCACCCTATGACCCCCTTTGACCCATTAAATGATGACATATGTCCCTAGGGGTCCTATGATCCCCAAGGACATATTAGAATTGTTCATATGGGACAAAGGGGGTCATGGGGTGACCTATGATCCCTTTTAACCCATTAAATGATGACATATGTCCCTAGGGGTCCTACGAACCCAAGGGACATATTAGCATGATTAATATGGGTCAAAGGGGATCATACAATGACCTTTGACCCCCTTTCACCCATTAAAAGATGACATATGTCCTAAGGGGTCTAAGGACCCCTAGGGTCATATTAGAATTGTTCATATGGATCAAAGGGGCTCATAGGGTGACCTATGACCCTCATTGACCAATTAAATGATGATGTATGTCCATAGGGGTCCTGGGACCCATTAGGACATATTAAAATTGTTCAAATGGATCAAAGGGAGTCATAGGGTGACCTAAGACCCTCTTTGACTCATTAAATGATGACATATGTCCCTAGGAGTCCTAAAACCCTTACAGACATATTATATTTGTTAATTTGGGGCAAAGGGGGTCACAGGGTGACCTATGGCCCCCTTTGACCCATTAAGTGATGACATATGCCCCTAAGGGTCCAAGGACCCCTAGGGACATATTAAAATTGTTCATATGGGTCAAAGGGGGTCATAGGGTGAGCAATGACCCCCTTTGACCCCTTAAATGATCACATATGTTACTAGGGGTCGTAAGACTCCTAAGGACATATTAGAATCGTTCATATGGGTCAAAGGGGGTCATAGGGTGACCAATAACCCCTTTTAACCCATTAAATGATGACATATGTCCGTAAGGGTCTTAGGACCCCTAAGAACATATTAGAATGGTTAATATGGGTCAAAGCGAGTCATAGGGTGACCTATGAACCCTTTTAACCCATTAAATGACGACATATATTCTTAGAGTTCTTAAGACCCCTAGGGACATATTAGAATTGTTCATATGGTCAAAGGGGGTCATAGGTTCACCCTATGACCCACTTTGACACATTAAATGAAGACATATGTCCCTGGGGCTCCTAGGACCCCTAGGGATATATTAGAATTGTTCATATGGTCAAAGGGGGTCATAGGTTCACCCTATGACCCACTTTGACTTATTAAATAATGACATATGTCACTAGGGCTCCTAAGACCCCTAAGGACATATTAGAATAGTTAGTATGGGTGAAAGGGGTTCATAGGGTGACCTATGATTACATTTGACCCATTAAATGATGACATATGTCCTTAGGGGTCCTAGGACCCCTAGGTACATTAGAGTTGTTCATATGGGTCAAAGGTCATCATAGGGTGACTATGGCCTTGTTTGACCCATTAAATGATGACATGTGTCCTTAGGGGTGCAAGGACCCCTGGGGACATATTAGACTTGTTCATATTGGTCATAGGGGGTCATACGGTGACTTATGACCCCCTTTAGTGCATTAAATGATGACATATGTCCCTAGGGGTCCAATGACCCCTAAGGACATATTAGAATTGTTCATATGGGTCAAAGGGGGTCATATGGTGACCTATGACCTCCGTTGACCCATTAAATGATGATCTATGTCTTTAGGGGTCCTAGGACCTATAAGGACATATTAGAATTGTTTAAATGGGTCAAACGAGGTCATAGCGTGACCTATGACCCCCTTTGACTCATTAAATGATGACATATGTCTCTAGCTATCCTAGGACCCCTAAGGACATATTAGAATTGTTCATATAGGTCAAAGGGGGTCATAGGGTGACCTATGGCCCCTTTTAACTCATTAAATGATTACATATGTCCCTAGGGGTCTAAGGACCTTTAAGGACATATTAGAATCGTTCATATGGGTCAAAGAGGATCATAGGGTGACCTATGACACCCTTTGACCAATTAAATAATGGCATATGTCCCTAAGGGTTCAAGGACCCCTATGGACATATTAGAATTGTTCATATGGATCAAAGTGCATCATAGAGTGACCTATGACCCCCTTTGACCCATTAAATAATGACATATGTGGACCCATAAGGACATATTAGAATTGTTCATATGGGTCATAGGGGTCATAGGTTCATTTGATGCATTAAATGATGACATATGTCCCTAGAGGTCTAAGGTCCGCTAGGGACATTATAATTGTTCATATGGGTCAAAGGGGGTCATAGGGTGACCTATGACCCTCTTTGACCTATTAAATGATGACATATGTCACTAGGGGTCCTAGGACCACTAGGGACATATTAGAATTGTTCATATGGGTCAAAGTGGGTCATAGGGTGACCTATGGGCCCCTTTGACCTATTAAAGATAACATATATCCCTATGGGTCCAAGGACCCCTAGAGACATATTAGAATTATTCATATGGGTCAAATGGGGTCACAGGGTGACCTATAACCCCTTTTGACCCATTAAATGATGACATATCTCCATAGAGGTCTAAGGACCCCTAAGGACATATTAGAATTGTTCATATGGGCCAAAGGGGGTCATAGGGTGAACTATGACCCCCTTTGACCCATTAAATGATGACATATGTCCCTAGGGGTCCAAGGAGCCCTAGGGATATATTAGAATTATTCATATGGTGACCCATTAAATGACAACATATGTCCCTAGGGTCCAAAGACCTATTGCGATATCTTAGAATTGTTCATATGAGTTAAAGAGGGTCATAGGGTGACCTATGACCCCCGTTGACCCATCAAATAAAGACATGTCCCTAGGAGTCCTAAGACCCCTAAGAACATATTAGAATTGTTCATATCCATCAAAGGGGGTCATAAGGTGACGTATGAACCCCTCTGACCCATTAAATGATGACATATGTCCCTAAGGGTCCTTGGAGCCCTAGGGACATATTAGAATTGTTCATATGGGTCAAACGGGTTATTAGGGTGACCTATGACCCACTTTGACTCATTAAATGATGAAATATGTCCCTAGGTGTCCAACGACCCCTATGAAAATTTTAGAATTGTGCATATGTGTCAAAGGGGGTCATAAGGTGACTTATGACCCCCTTAACCCATTCAATGATAACATATGTCTCTAAGAGTCCAAAGACGCTTAGGGACATATTAGTATTGTTCATATAGGTCAAAAGGAGTCATAGGGTGACCTATGTCCTTCGTTGACACATTAAATCATAACATATGACCCTAGGGGTCCTAGGACCCCTAAGGATGTATTAGAATTGTTCATATGGGTCCAAAGGGGTGATAGTGTGACCTATGACCCTCTTTCACCCATTAAATGATGACATATGTCGACCCCTAGGGACATATTAGAATTGTTTATACCCATTAAATGATGACATATGTCCCTCAGGATCCTAGGGGCATATGAGAATTGTTCATATGGATCAAAGGGTGTCATAGGGTGACGTATGACCCGCTTTGAGCAATTAAATGATGACATATATCCTTACGGGTCGAAAGACACCTAGTGACATATTAAAATTGTACATATGGGTCAAAGGGGGTCATAGGGTGACCTATGGCCCCTTTTAACACATTAAATGATGACATATGTCCCTAGGGGTCCAAGGACCCCTAGGGACATATTAGAATTGTTCTTATTGGTCAGAGGGGTGACATATGTCGCTAGGGATCCTAGGACCCTTAGGGAGTTATTAGAATTGTTCTTATGGGTAAAAAAGAGTCATAGGTCCCCTTGACCCATTAAATGACAATATATGTCCTAAAGGGTCCTAGGACCCCTAAGGACATATTAGAATTATTCATATGGGTCAAAGGGGGTCATAAGGTGACCTATGACCCCCTTTGACTCATTAAATGATGACATATGTTTCAAAGTTTTTAAAGATTCCTAAGGACATATTAGAATTGTTCATATAGCTCAAAGAGGGCCATAGGGTGACATATGGACCCCTTTGACACATTAAATGATGACATATGTCCCTAGGGGCCTAAGGACCCCTAGAGACATATTAGAATTGTTCTTATGGGTCACAGGGGGTCATCGGGTGACCTATGACCCCCTCTAATCTACTAAATGATGACATATGTCACTAGGGGTCCTAGGACCCCCAGGGACATATTAGAATTGTTCATATGGGTTAAAGGGGGTCATAGGGTGACCTATGGCCCCCTTTGACCCATAAATGATGACATATGTCCCTAGGGGTCCAAGGACCCTTAAGGACATATTAGAATTGTTTATATGGGTTAAAAAGGGTCATAGAGTGTCTTATGACCCCCTTTGAACCATTAAATGATGACATGTATCCTTGTGGGTCCTAGGACCTGTAGGGACATATTAGAATTGTTAATATGGTCAAAGGGGGTCATAAGTTCACCCTATGACCTCCTTTGACCCATCAAATGATGACATGTGTCCCTAAGGGTCCTAGAACCCCTAAGGACATATTAAAAATTGTTTATATGGGTCAAAGGGGGTGATAGGGTGATCTATGACCCTCTTTGACCCATTAAATGATGACATATGTCCCTAGGGGCATATTAGAATTGTTCATATGAGTCAAAGGGGGCCATAGGGTGACCTATGACCCCCTTTGACCTATTAAATGATGACATATGTCTCTAGGGGTTCAAGGACCCCTAGGGACATATTAGAATTGTTCATATGGGTCAAAGGGGTTCATAAGGTGAGCTATGGCCCCCTTTGACACATTAAATGATAACATATGTCCCTAGGATTCCAAGGACCCCTAGGGACATATTAGAATTGATCAGATGGGTGAAAGAGCATCATAGGGTGACCTATCACCCTCTCTGACCCATTAAATGAAGACATATGTCCTTAGGGGTCCTAGGACCCCTAGCGACATATTAGAATTGTTCATATGGGTTAAAGGGGGTCATAGGGTGACCTATGACCCCCTCTGACTCATTAAATGACAACGTAGGTCCCTAAGGGTCCTAGGACCCCTAGGGACATATTATAATTGTTCATATGTGTCAACGGGGGTCATAGGGTGACCTATGACCCCCTTTGACCCATTAAATGACAACATATGTCCCTAGGGGTCCTAGGACACCTAAGGACATATTAGAATATTTCATATGGGTGAAAGAGGGTCATAGGTTGACCTATGACCCCCGTTGACCCATTAAATAATTACATATGTCCCTAGGGGTCCTAGGACCCCTAAGGACGTATTAGAATTGCTCATATGGGTCAAAGGTAGTCATAGGGTGACCTATGACCCCCTCTAACCCATTAAATGAAGACATGTGTCCTTAGGGGTCTTAGGACCCCTCGAAACATATTAGAATTTTTTATATGGGTTAGAGGGGGTTATAGGGTGACCTATGACCCCCTCTAACCCATTAAATGACAACGTAGGTCCCTAGGGGTCCTAGACATATTAGAATTGTTCATATGTGTCAAAGGGGATCATAGTGTGACCTATGACCCCCTTTGACCCATTAAATAATGACATATGTCCCTAGGGGTCCTAAGATGCCTAGGGACATATTAAAATATTTCATATGGGTGAAAGAGGGTCATAGGTTGACCTATGATCCCTGTTGACCCATTAAATAATTACATATGTCTCTAGGGGTCCTAGGACCCCAAAGGACGTATTAGAATTGGTCATATGGGTCAAAGGCGGTCATAGGGTACCCTATGACCCCCTTTGATCCATTAAATGATGACATATGTCCCTAGGCATCCTAGGACCTCTAGGGACATATTAGAAAAGTTCATATGGGTCAAAGGGGGTCATAGGATGACCTATGACCCCCTTTGACCCATTCAATGATGACATATTTATATACTATTAATAGTATTGTAGCATAATAATTATAATAATATAAATAAACACTAAATATTAATACTATTATATCTATAGTAATAATAATAATACTATTATAGCGATAATAATAATATATATATTAATACTATTATGTCATAGTATGTATATATATATATATATATATATATATATTAATACTATTGTAGCATAATAATAATAAAAATATAAATAAACACTAAATATTAATACTATTATATCTATAGTAATAATAATACTACTATTATAGGTATTATAATAATATTGATACTATATATTAATACTATAGCTATAATAATTATATATATAATATATATTAATACTCTTATAGCTCTAATACTATATACTAATTCTAATAAACCAAAGTCAGTTTGCCTCCAATAATTATTATAATATTAATACTATTATAGTAAAGGCTTTTTTCCCTCCGAATGTCATTGGAGGAAATTGGATATCCGATATCGGATTTTTCTTTGCACCAATTTCCAACATATCCCTATCCCTGCAAACCCGACAACATCACTTTTTCAGTTCTTTTTTCACTGGTTTTGCAAAAAAGTGTGTTTTGGGGCCCAACCAATCAAAACAGATTTGAAAATATAACCTTAGGTTTTTGAATTTTCAATCTAAATGGGGAGCAACAGTTGTCGAAAGGATAAATGTAAAAGGAAGATATCCAATGAAGACATTGTGGTATATAGGGAAAGAGACAAAATGAAACACCAAAGAAAAAGACAATGTATGCTAAATATCAGTCAAGTTGACGATGAATTAGTCGAAGGTGAAATCATAGAGTTAGATAATGAATATGTATAGTTGGGGAATGAAAATGTACCTATTGAAAATGCTAATGCCGAAATTGAAAATTTAGAGAATGAATATTTTGAAGATGAAATGCTACCAAGTCATAATCTAAATTGCATAATTGACCATGTCGAAAATGACAATGCACAAGAACGTTACATATCTCCTAATTATAATTGACATGAAGGTTCTAAAACACCAAAATGGATAATTGAAATTGATGAAATGATTATTACTAGTTTGGAAGGGAAAAAATCAGAAAGAACCATTCAGTTATAGGCTTCAAGACTATATCAGATATTTTTTGGCAATAAGATAGTGGTAGAGCAATGTCAGCTTTTCATGCACTTATTAAAGATGCAAAAGATCAGACCTATGCTTTCCAAATTGAAGATTTGTGTCAATAAAAAGTTGGAAAGAAATGCCATTATTGTGAAGAATCTTTTCAGTGCTCTTAATAGCATTGAGAAAATTAATAGGGAGAAGGATAGCAGAGTTTCTCGAAGGGTTATTACAACCTCTTTGGTAAGTCATCATTTGAGAAAGGGTAGATATATGAGACAAATTTGTATTGATTTGAATTTAAATGGTACTACTTTGAGAAGAGCACTTAGTCGAAGAGAGAAAATTGATGATTCTCTTCAAAATGAAACATGAGCATTTGGTGGGAGACTTCCACATTTTGATAAGAAGCTATCCGATGATGTGAAGGAATAAATTACACAATTTTGGCACTCTGACTCATGAGTATCACCCAATGCTAAAGGTGTGTTAAAGTTGAGAATTGGCATCAGAGATCGCACACCACATCCTAAACACTGTTTAGAGGTAAGTTAAACTATGTTGTTCAAACAATTTAGAGAGAGTCATCCAAGTTTTAATATATGACAAAGGGCTTTTGAATCTTTGGAGCCATTTTATTGTGTGCCACTCAAAGTTTGAAATACATGTTGTTGCAAATATCATGTTGAGTTTTCTATGCACTATGAACTATTACGCTCCATCTGTTCTACTTTGCATAGTAAAGAAATGTTGGAGGATTGTGGTGCTAGCGAGCTTCCAAAATCATCAAGAGACTTGCTAGATCAACTTTTATGTCATAAAGTTGATGGTTGTTTCTTTTATGAAAATGTTTGCTTAAATGAGAAGTGTTCAGAATGTGGTGGCTTATCCAAGTTTGACACATGTTTCCATGACAGGTGCGAACAAGATCTTGGAAAGAAAATAGTGGAAAAAAGGTATATAAAATAGTGAAATACAAATTGAAGAGTGGAGGTGAGAGCTCTAGATGTGAATTGGTTGAAAAAGATATCAGAGTGGTTAGTTTTATTCAAATTTTAAGGTAAATCTTTTTCACAAGTATGCAAGACAGTCACAGGTCTCAATGGTTGGATGAACAATTTAGAATGTGCAAGGAGACTTTTCCCATTGGCACTATTATATCAGTTGTTGATTTTTCTGAGAACTACACATTGCAACCTCAAAATGAGATGCAATCTCAGTATTACAACTCTATTAAGATTGCTAATTTTGTTCACATAACATATAGACATGCCCCTGATAGTGCGGAAGATAATCAAAAGACTATTAGAGAGTATCATTTTTATATGAGTGATGATAGATCTCACTCTCACAAGTTTGTGCAACATTGTTTCAAAAATTATTTTGATTTCTTACATGAGCATGCAATTTCTATGGATAGACATATCATTTCGTCAGATAACTGTACAGGTCAATTGAAGAATGCTCTCATGTTTTATTAGTTGTGTAGGATGCACGTAGAGAGAGGGGTGTCTCATATTTGGAGTTTTTTGAGTTCGGTCATGGAAAAGGGGAACATGATGGAGCAGGGGCATGTGTGAAGAGACTTCTAGTCAAGGAGCAACTAAAGATTTCAGCAGCAGAGTTTCTTCATGCTCATAGCATTGTTGATTGTAGTTTAGCATTATCACAAGGGGGGACTCTTGATTCAGTGGTACGCAGGTTCTTTTGGTTGGTTAAGGAAGGGTTCATAGCTGATAGATTAGATTGTGCTATAGTGAGAGAGTTATCAAAAATTCATTCATTCCGGAGCTCTAATTCTACTACATGGACCATTTGGACACGACAACTAGCTTACTTTTGTCTTAGTTGTTTTCAGTGTGATTGGGATCACTGTGAGTCAAGTGAGTGGGTGGACACATGGGCTCCACATTATCTTACTCCATTTTCTATCATACCCTCTATCAAAAATGATAACATGGAAAATTCACTTGAGCATAACCATCTATCAGATCTACTTTAGCCAGGACATGTCTTTGCATTGGTTGCACCACAAGGGAATGATGAGAAATCTAATTATTGGTTAGGACATTGTGTAAGAGGTAAACAAAAACTTGCACAACCAATCATAGATGATGATGGATTCACATATCCTACTGGTTCAGTGGTTGTCATTGGAACATGGCTGCGGACATACATGCTTAGAAGGAATGGAATTCCTACATTCAAAGACTATCAAAAGCACAAAATAATTCTCATATATTCGCATCTTATTATAGAAACAAATGTAAAGTTATTGAAGTTTCAAGGAAGACCAAAAGTAAAAGAACTTTTACTATTGCTAATTTTGATCATGAAGCCCTATTGGAGACCCTAAAATAGAGAGAGGACCCTATTGGAACACTCGACTAGGTATATTTTCCTCTTATGTTATTTTTTTCATAATGATTCAATGAACTGATGATTATCTTGTTTAATACAATAAGTTACTAATTTTTTTATGATATTGGAATGTAGGCACATCATGAAGAGTTTGGGTGGGGGGGGGGGGGGTGGTGGTAATTGGGGAGAATTCCTAAGATTTAAGATTTATGATGTATTATGATGTAAAATGTGAACTTTTTTTGTATATGGTTTTTGTAATTATGAAAAAGATAGGTTAAATTAGTTGCACATTCTAATTTTTATTTTGGTAGGTTCTTTTTAAGGAATTATAAGAGGAAGATATTGAACAAGTTCTTGCAAATCATATTTTCATGTGATACAAGGCTATAAGGACAATCTTAAGAGCATTTATAACTGTATGAAAGACAATTGCTTGTAGATATCTTATTACAAATTTGGTTTTTTCCTTATTTGACATAAAGCTGACATTATGATTATTAAAACTATTTTTATCAAACTAATCAAATAAGAAAAATCTAGAAAGTACAGATGAACGATTAGAATACTTGATTTCTTCCATTTTGCAACCAATCATGGCATTTGAAAGCATAAAGAGTCATAATATTGTATAATATTTTGAAAGACTTTCATATTGAAAAGTTGCAAAGGACCATGAGATTGAATTTTAGTAATGTATAGGTTTGCATAGGGTAAGTGAGTCATTAGATAGGTCCTAATAAGGTCTCATAATAATCTCAATTCATTTCATAACTTAAAATTTAGCTTATTGCTTTAGACAATTCAAATCTTGAATGTAACGGCTACATGAGCATTTTGGAAGGAAACTCCATAGTTTAAATTTTATGAAATACAGGGAACACTAGTGCAAAGCACCTAATCATTTTTCTTTTCTTGATGTAATAAGGTCTAGGGATAGATCTAATGATCTCCCTATGACCATCCACATTTGTAATGGACATAAGACCCCATGGTGCAACTATAAGCCTTGGCCATGAATTGGTCCAATAAAGTGGACTTTTCATAAATTCCATATTTTTTAGGTAAGTCTAGATGTTTAGAACATTATTAAGTCCCTAGGAGTTTGTAGAGTCTATTTGCAATCAAATTTTCAATAAAACTTGTCTTAGCACAAAAATTGTAAAAAGTTGGTTAGCAACTTTTACAATTTTCTTGACAACTTTTCAAAATCTAACACCCAACGGCTAGAACTGTTTGAATCATTAGTGCCATTAGCTTTGGGTGGGTGGGTGAACCCTAGTGACACCCTTGTTCCAACCATAGAGACCATCTATCATCTGTGGCCACCCAGTACCAAGGAGTCCCCAAGGTTCTCTAAGTGCATTTTGAGGTCGATCTTCTGAGGGTCATAACTCAAAGCTCGTGAGGACTATTGATAAACTATAAAATTCTATAGGATAGTGATGTTGAGGCCTAAAATAACCTATCTCATTTTTGAGAGATCACATTCTGTTTGGATTCAGCACAATGATCTCACTCAATGCCAAAACTTGTAGTGTGCCTCAGTTCATAGGTGCACCACAACGTAACTTTGAAATCGCTAATTGTGGCATTGAATCGTCAGTGCCATTAGTTCTAAATGGGCGGGTTAACCCTAGTCACACCCTTGTTTTGGCCATGGAGACCATCTGTCATTTGCGGCCACCTTGTACCGAGGAGTCTCCAAGGCGCTCTAAGTGCATTTCAAGGTCAATCTTTTGAGGGTCATAACTCAAAGCTCATGAGGGCTATCAATGCACTATTAAATGCAACAAGACAGTGATACTAAGGCCTAAAATAACCTATCTCATTTTTGAGAGATCACATTCCATTTGGATTCGGCACAGTGATCTCGCTCGATGCCAAAACTCGCAATGTGCCTCAGTTCATAGGTGCACCACAACATAACTTTGAAACCACTGATCTTGGCATCAAATCATCAATGCCATTAGCTCCAGATGGGCGAGTGAACCCTAGTCACACCCTTGTTCTAGCCACAAAGACCATCCATCATTTGCGGCCACCCTATACTGAGGAGTCTCCAAGGTGCTCTAAGTACATTTCAAGGTTGATCTTTCGAGGGTCATAACTCAAAGCTCATGAGGGCTATCGATGAACTATCAAATGCTACAAGAAAATGATACTGAGGCCTAAAATAACCTATCTCATTTTTGAGAGATCACATTTCATTTGGATTCGGCACAATGATCTCACTCGATGCCACAACTCGCAGTGTGCCTCAATTCATAGGTGCACCACAGCATAACTTTGAAACTGCTGATCTTGGCATCGAATAATCAGTGACATTAGCTTTGGATGGCCAAGTGAACCCTAGTCACACCCTTGTTCTGGTCATGGAGACCATCCATCATTTGCGGCCACGCCGTACCGAGGAGTCTCCAAGGTGCTCTAAGTGTATTTCGAAGTCAATCTTTCAAGGGTCATAACTCGAAGCTCATGAGGGCTATCGATGAATTGTCAAATGTTACAAGATGGTGATATTGAGGCATAAAATAATATGTCTCATTTTTGAGAGATCACATTCTATTTGGATTCGGCACAGCGATCTCGCTCGATGCCAAAACTCGTAGTGTGCCTCAGTTCATAGGTGCACCACAATGTAACTTTGAAACTACTGATCTTGGCATCAAATCATTAGCACCATTAGCTCTAGATGGGTGGGTGAACCCTAGTCACACCCTTGTTTCAGCCATGGAGACCATCCATCATTTGCGGCCACCCTGTACCGAGGAGTCTCCAAGGTGCTCTAAGTGCATTTTGAGGTTGATCTTTCGATGGTCATAACTCAAAGCTCATGAGGGCTATTGATGAACTGTCAAATGCTATAGGATAGTGATAATGAGGCCTAAAATAATCTATCTCATTTTTGAGAGATCACATTCTATTTGGATTCGGCACAGCGATCTCGCTCGATGCCAAAACTCACAGTGTGCCTCAGTTCATAGGTGCACCACAATGTAACTTTGAAACCATTGATCTTGGCATTGAATTGCCAGTGCCATTAGCTCTAGATAGGTGGGTGAACCCTAGTCACACACTTTTTCTAGCCACAGAGACCATCCATCATTTGTGGCCACCCCGTATCGAGGAGTCTCCAAGGTGCTCTAAGTACATTTCGAGGTTGATATTTCGAGGGTCATAACTCGAAGCTCATGAGGGCTATCGATGAACTATCAAATTCTACAAGATGGTGATGCTAAGACCTAAAATAACCTATCTCATTTTTGAGAGATCACATTCTGTTTGGATTCGGCACAATGATCTCACTCGATGCCAAAACTCATAGTGTGGCTCAGTTCATAGGTGCACCACAGCATAACTTTGAAACCGCTGATCTTGGCATCGAATCTTTAGTGCCATTAGCTCTGGATGGGCAAGTGAACCCTAGTCACACCCTTATTCTGGCCATGAAGACCATCCATCATTTGCGGCCACCCCGTACCAAGGAGTCTCCAAGGTACTCTAAGTGCATTTTGAGGTCGATCTTTCGAGGGTCATAACTCGAAGCTCGTGAAGGCTATCAATAAACTGTCAAATGCTATAGGACAGTGATACTAAGGCCTAAAATAATCTATCTCATTTTTGAGAGATCACATTCTATTTGGATTCAGCACAATGATCTCGCTCGATGCCAAAACTTGCAGTGTGCCTCAGTTCATAGGTACACCACAATGTAACATTGAAACCATTGATCTTGGCATCAAATTATCAGTGCCATTAGCTCTGAATGGGCGGGTGAACCCTAGTCACACCCTTGTTCCAGCCACAAAGACCATCCATCATTTGTAGCCACCCTGTACCGAGGAGTCTCCAAGGTGCTCTAAGTGCATTTTGAGGTCGATCTTTTGATGGTCATAACTTGGACCTCATGAGGGCTATCGATGAACTACTGAATGCTATAAGATGGTGATGCTGAGACCTAAAATAATTTATCTCATTTTTGAGAGATCACATTCTGTTTGAATTCAACACAGCAATCTTACTCGATGCCAAAACTTGAGTGTGCCTCAGTTCATAGGTGCACCACAGTGTAACTTTGAAACTACTGATCTTGACATCGAATTGTCAGTGCCATTAGCTCCAGGTGGGCGAGTGAACCTTAGTGACACCCTTGTTCTAGCCACGAAGACCATCCATCATCCACGGCCACCCCATATCGAGGAGTCTCCAAGGTGCTCTAAGTGCATTTTGAGGGTCATAACTCAAAGCTTGTGAAGGCTATCAATGAACCATTGAATGCCACAGGATGGTGACGCTGAGGCCTAAAATAACTTGGATCTCATGAGGGCTATTGATGAACTATCCAATCAAGTCTCTTAAGTTGAGATATTTTGAAGTTATGTTGAAATTGAAAAGTTGTAGTATGAGGATAGTAACAAAGTGAAGTGCTAGTTATCAAAGATTATGAATCTATGAACGACTTGGTAGTTGGGGATAGAATCTATGGTTGAGGACTGGAGTCCTTAAGTGTGTTGAGATTAGATTTAAATTCAAGAGATAGTTTCAAGGTTGAAGGTGGAGTTTAAAATCAGATTTGGGGTTATCTGAACCTTGTGTAGGAGATTAACAAATGTGTTAATGTCATGATAGCACTTCAAATTATACATTGCATCCAAATTTGATAATAAAGCTTGTTAAAATTTTATTCAAAATTTATTGCATTTGAATCGAATATAACAAACATAATCAAAATTAATGATATTCCATAAACATGAACAATACACATGATCCACGATAAATTGAACAATACTAGATACTAAATTAATATGTATATCATGGGTATGTGCAGGATCATGGTGTACCAAACTATGGCCTTAAGTGGCAGTGAAAAATTAGCAAATCAGGGTTATGTCAACTTGACACATAATTTTAAAGTGGTTCTGGACTTTATATCAAAAATTTGCAAGAAAATAATCTATAGGAAATTAAATATAGTTTCTAAAATACAAGGCCTTATCTGGAGAAAAAATTATTTGATTGGTCAAAAGTTTGGATTTTAATGCAGTACTACAAAAATTTCAGGGCAAAAATAAAAAGTAGGTGTATGTCTGACCACCTTATTCATAATCAAATGATAATATTTTTAAATATAATTTTATATATAAAAAGTAGACTCATTCCTGGATGTGAAACATATTTTTTGCAATTTTTATTCCAAATAAATAATTAATTATGAATTTTCTACTATATTGTTTTCAGAATTAAAAAAATCCCGTGTCTGACCACCTTAACTAGTTCAAAAAAAATCAAAACTAAGTTTTTCTTTTTTTATCTTATACTAGTCAAAGCATAGAATGTGACGCATCTTTTGGATTTCACAAATCTTATACGGTTTGAAAGTTATAGCTATTTTTCAACCAGTATGTTAATCAGCACTTTGTAGCTAACTCCATTAGAAAATAAGTAATAATTACTTACTGAACTTGTAATTTGACAAAACTTACATTTATGAAAAGCTAAGAACATTCTTAAGAAACCATTTTCATTACATCAAATTTTGGTTTAAAAACAGTCATCAGCTACATGCTTGAAGTAAAAAACACATAAGAACATGCCAAAAACACATTTTCGAGATGTTTTAAAGATGACCATATAAGGTTGGTATTGAAAAATATAGTAGGAATTATAAAAGTATTAATTATTTTCATTAGTATCAAGATGGATGGGAAAAAAGTGGGAATAGATTTTGAAATTCTTTGAGGCATTTTAGAACTACATATTTTTCAAATCGCCACTTTTTGGCACACCATGATCCTGCACATACCCTCATTGTGCACATAAATGACAAAAATATATATCAAAATAAATGTATCCATAGACAAAATTTTACACAAATATATATCAAATATCATGTATCCATAGACAAAGTACTCAAATATATATCAAAATAAAAATGTGGCTGATCATGCCATCAAAATGTGTATAATATCAATGTTTCTATATACAATGTGGCATATGCCATCTCAAAATGTCTCATGATGCATCCTATGAAAACTATACTATCCTAGGGTGTTGGTGGATGATCAAAATGTAGCCTCTTCACTGCACTAGGTGGATCAGATGCCTTCTACATAAACAAAAAAGAAAAGCCCAAAGTTAGACTACTAAATTTATATGATTCTACGTATCTAACATTTAATTACTCAAATGCATAATGATCTTTTTTTTAATGGACATTAATACTATCAAAATTTCATAATAAATACCTCTCTCATCAACCTCCTATACTAGTCAGGAGTCCTCTCATATGCCCTTGGCAATGCTGGTACCTCTCTGATTGTGGGTTGTATATGTTCAAATACCTTTGTCAGATGAATCTACAATTTAAACTATAACATTATACTTCATAGCATGCTAAATTTATAACATATTTAATCATGAATTCAAATTACAACTTACTATTGTAGGCTCCTCCTTAGGAGGGAGTGGCTGCTTCATCAAATCTACATAACTCTCCCATCAAACCTCATGTGCACTAGGAGTATCCTATGAGATACAAAATAGTAGTTGTTAATATCACGAAAATCAGTTTTGAATTTATTTATGAAGATATGGATAATAAAAAATAAATGATACTTATACATATAATGGGGCTCTCAGTGCAAATGGAAATCCCTAATGGTTTATGACACATAATCTGTACAGGCTCATCACCAGTAGCGACGCCCTATATACAATAAAGAATGTAATTAAATGGGATTACCACAAACATTTTAGAAGAATGCATCGATATTTAATCAAATAGAAAGTGTCTAATTATCTTTCCTTTGTCAATGCGTGCTAGCTCACCCTCTGCACTTTGTCCCTTTGGGACAAGTGCTACCTGCAAGATAAAAGAAAGATTAGCAACCATATATGATACAATATCAAATAGAAAAAAAAATGCAGGGTGAACCCACAATAGTGGGTTACAATTTTTTGGAGAAAGAAATTCCTCCAAAAAAGTGTGAAGGAAAAAAATAATCTGAGAAGTTTCGATCAAAACTGATTTTAAAAGTTTCGATCGAAAATCTCTACTTTCGATAGAAAGTTACTTCTGATCGAAACTAACTAAATACCAAAGTTTCGATCGAAACTTTTGTCAAGTTTTGATCAAAACTTGGAACGTGAATTTTTGCACAGGTTTCAAAGTTTTGATCAAAACTTGACCTAAGTTTCGATGGAAACCCTAATCCACTAGCATAAATAGGGGCACAACCGGTTGTCTCATTATTTTGATCGAAAGTTAGAGACAAACTGGCATCCGCCTTATCAACCATCCGAAAAAGTTATGAAACATTTTTTTTTTCCCTTCTTCTATTGTTTTAGTTAAAATTTATATGTTTTTAGTATTTAAATATATGTTTTTTTGTATATTTTATTATTTTTTATATATTTTTCTTTGTATATTTTATTTTACTGTTCATGCATAAGCCTCTAATGTCATTGTGAATCTCTAAATACACAAATAAGATATTTTTTAAAGATAATTTTTCATCCATATTAGATCTAAATATATAATATTATCTTTTAATTTAAAGTTTATTTAAGTACACTCTAACTATTTTACCTAATCTAAACTTTAAAACTAGCCATAGTTCAATGACCTTTAAAAAAATCTCTAACATTAATTCAAACTTCAACTATAAGCTTTACTCCAATTTTAATCATAATTGAAATGCTAACCCTAATTTTTTAAAACCCCAATATAATTATTTCTCTAACCTAAGATGATGCTAAAATTAACTATATATCACTAATCCAAACCCTTAATATCTGATGTAAAACCTCAACTATAAAGCCTAATGTTGACTCTAGCCATAACCCAAACATAAAACCTAGGTATCTCATTTTAACCCAAACCCTATTCGTGACCAACCATGATGTAAACCATAACCTTAACCTCAAATAATATTTTCAAACCATATCTAAACCTCAACCCAACCAAATTCTAGTTCTCTTCCTAACTAAGAGATAATATAAACACTAATTGTAACCCTATCCCTAATCAAAGTCATAACTCTAACCCTACATGGTGCATTATATGAATCCTAACACTAGCCTTTATTATAGCCTTAACCATAAACCATGACCTTAACTACAATCTTAATCATAACCAAAGTTATGCTAACAATAATCCTAAAAAAAGTATTTCTCTAATCTAAGAATAATTCTAAACCTAACTATATCACTAATACAATTTAACCTAACCCAAACCTTAATCATGATGTTAAACTTGACCTTGACCCTAAAGCTTAATATTAGTAGTAACACTTATGCTAGCCATCCCCAAACCTAACTATATTTTTATTCCAACTTTTAACTCTAATTTTCTAACCATGATTTAAACAACCACACCATTTAACCTCAATGTAAAACCCTAAACCTAAACTTTATTCTAGTGTGTGTGTGTGTGTGTGTGTGTGTGTGTGTGTGTGTGTGTACACACACATAAATAGATCTATATATGCATATGTGTCATGATATGTATATTTGCACATATCATGTGCACGTGTGTGTATATATATGCACATGTATGCACATATATACACACACATGATATAGATATATGTGAAAATATACATATCATGTACATATATGCATATATCTATATATACATATATATGCACATATTTACTTCGTAGACCTAAATTATACTTGACAAGTTTATGTGCACACATATGTCTAAAACTTTTGAACATTCAATCTAACTTAGATAGAAATATAACTTGCACACATGTAGTTCTTAAAAGGTCCTTGAGTTACAAACATTACATATAACAACATGTGTGTTTTAAAATTTAGTTTTCTTTTAAGGTATATGTTCATTTATGTTTTAGGACTTTTATATATATGTAGACATGTACGTGCATGTTTAATTTTATTAAAACAATTTAGATACAAGTTTTTTAATTTTGTCAAATTTTACATACATATGTTAATATAAATTTTAAGTTTATTAAATGTCATACATTTTAATTTTAATTTTTAGGTTTACACATTATACACGCACCTACATACATTGACATGGCTGATCAATAGCCTTCTATCCCCCCTGAGCAGCTTGTCCCCCTTGAGCAGCCTATACCCGAGCATGACCAGCCTATCCTAGGCCCTAAGCAGCAGCCTATACCTAGGCCCAAGTAGCCTATCCCAGGCCCTGAGTAGCATCCTATCCCCCTTGAGCAACATCATGTCCCCTGTGATCAGCTACCTATCCCACCTCAGGAGCTCTATGATCACACTAACCAGGAGATTCATAGACTTCAGGAATCTTTGACTAGTGGCACATGCTCTAGTGTTTATAGTGGTACATGCCAGAGTATCTTACGTAGCCTAAAATTTATTCGAGATGAGATTCATGGCGCTGCCCCATATTTTGTACATACTATACAGACTGTCCTTAACAGTAAGAGATGAGAGATCTCCTCTGGTCTTTCACTCCATGAGGTGCAGGGCTTGGTGCCCAAAGATGTCCTGAAGAGGGAATGTTTCCCTCATCATCTTTCACAAAAGTATGTGAAGGGGTGTTCTCCCCTTAAGTGTATAGATCCACAGATGGCTACATTGATATACCCACGCTTCCTTGTTGCCCATGGTCATTATCCAAATAATGACCAAATTCCACTCTATTTTGCTCAATAGCTTTATGCAGAGGTTCACTTACACAGGTCAGTGAACTACACATATTTACCAAGACATTTAGGACAGGGGCATTGTAGACTGGCTGATAGGCAACCAGGTCATCCCCCACTGACACATAGATCGATCGTCAAAGAGAGGGCACTTGTTATTTCCCCTGTGTTAGGTCCATTAGTTGATGAGGCCATGCATAGCACTCAGTTACGTGGGGTCCTTCAGGGAGTTGGAGAGATTGCAACAGTTGTCAGATCTATTTCGAGTAATAAGGTTGGTCAGTATTTGATGTCTTATTTGCATTCTAGATCATCATCCTATGCTTCATCTTCAGGAGACTTGTATAGTGCAGTAGGCATCCCTTTAATGGCTAGCTTAGAGGGTCTCACTGGAGTGTTGGCATGAGATACTATGATTGGTCTAGATGAGGATCTATTAGATACATATAGATTTGTATCAAAGCATCTTGGCATACCTATATCAAATGTTTGAGGTCATGTCCATGGTAGTACTAGGACACATCCTCAGCCATATTACTCTCAACGATTAGGTAGTGGTCATGGTGGTCATGATCCATCTACTGACCACTCTTTTGCTCCAGAGAGACATATACATACCACAGACCCTTCAGCCAATGTTATAGTGCAGGCTTAGAGTTCAGATGTGGGCCTTGATGATGTTGATTTGAGCTTGTTGACCACATGATGGATGGACTTGTTGACACGTGATGATTCTACTTCTATGCCATCTCATCTACATAGTCCACATGTGCTAGTCACCAGTAATGGGGCCTACGTAGATGCAAATATTGACCTTGATGCGATGCAGCAAAATCTAGATGAATTAGTGGACACAATCGATGCTAGGCAGTCTGAGTATTATCAAATGCCACCATCTACATAGGTAAAAAAAAATTTGTTCATGTTAAAATTTTAATCATTTGAAACTAATTTAATTTAGACATGTGCATGTGTGCACATGTATGTATATCATGCATGTAGATTCAAATGTAATCATGTAGAGAAATTTTAATTTGATGTGTTGCACGTGCACATGTACAATGTAGGGGGACATGCCTTTTTTTACTCCAGCTTTGATGCTAGATCGTGTACATCGTCAAGACTCATTGGATAATGTTAGTAGTGGACAGGTAATGTTCATTTATGTTTTGATTATGTGTACATGTATTTCAATATCACTTTCTCTTGATTAAATATATGTATGTATTGATATCACTTTCTCTTGAATTTATCTATAGGGGTCAGCACATCCTAGTGAGCACCTTGATTCGAGTCATTCTTTAGACTGTGTTGTGAGGAGGCATGGCAATGATAGTCCTACACCTGATGATCTATAGTTTTTTTTATCTAGATGATTTTTTGTAGACTTTCATCTAGAGAGACATTCATATATTAGATAGACACTTTATATACAAACATGATGCATGTTATATTTATTTGATTTGATATAGATGTACTTGGATCTACATGTCTACATGTGTGCATGCTATTTATATTTGATATTATCTTTTGATAGATCTCTAGAGAGATACATGTTTTTGTTATTTGTTCTCGAGATGATTGATACATGTTACATTATGTTGTGGAATCTAATGTACATTATAGATCTAGATCTAGTATATTATAAATTGTTTCTATCTAATATATGTAAGTAATTTATTTAGATATGTACGTGCATGTTTAATGTACATTGATTAAATTTAGATATATATATATATATATTTCATGTAATTTAAATGTTTGGTAATATATCATGTATTAAATGTTCAAGTATCAGGTAATTAGTTGTACATAATTCCTAACTAAAGTAAATCTATAGAATTCATCCCTTTTATTTGTATGTACATATCCTAGAATTTTATCCCCTTAAGGCCAATGTTCTAAAATTCAAGTCCAACTTAAAACATGTACATGTTCAAAATTTAGTTTAAACAAATTGCAATTTGAACTTGAAAGCTCACATGTCAAGTAATTAGTTAAATCAAAAGCTCACATGTCCTAGAATTGAAAGAACATGTCCTAATTAGTTAAATTGAAAGTGTACATGTGTTCTAAAATTTACAAGTTAAATGAAATAGAAACTTCAATATAATGGAAAGTTAAATGAATTCAAGACATTGAGTTAAAAATGAAAGAGTAAAAGTTCAATTTAGAAAATTAGTTATTGGACACCAAATTTCAAATTGATCAAATAATTGTTCAACCAAATTTGAAATAGTTTGAACCAAATTTCAAATTGTTCTTGAGTTACATTTCAAATTTTAATCATAGTGAGATTTTAATTTGTACACATGTTCTAGAATTTTATCGGGCCTTTAAGCCCAATGTTCTGATTCAAGTCCAACTTAAAACATGTACAACTTCAAAATTTAGTTAACAAATCGCAATTTGAACTTGAAAGCTCACATGTCCTAAAATTGAAAGCTCACATGTCCTAAAATTGAAAGCTCACATGTCCTGAAATTGAAAGCACATGTCCTAATTAGTTAAATTGAAAGCGTACATGTGTCCTAAAATTGACAAGTTAAGTGAAATAAAAAGTTCAATATAATAGAAAGTTAAATGAATTCAAGACATTGAGTTAAAAATGAAAGAGTAAAAGTTTAATTTAGAAAATTAGTTATTGGACACCAAATTTCAAATTGATCAAATAATTGTTCAACCAAATTTGAAATAGTTTGAACCAAATTTCAAATTGTTCTTGAGTTACATTTCAAATTTTAATCATAGTGAAATTTTAATTTGTACACATGTATCCTAGAATTTTATCCCCTTAAGCCCAATGTTCTAATTCAAGTCCAACTTAAAACATGTACATGTTCAAAATTTAGTTAAACAAATCACAATTTGAACTTGAAAGCTCACATGTCCTAAAATTGAAAGCTCACATGTCCTGAAATTGAAAGCACATGTCCTAATTAGTTAAATTGAAAGTGTACATGTGTCATAAAATTGACAAGTTAAGTGAAATAGAAAGTTCAATATAATTAATTTTACAAACTCCTAATTTCATCTCCTTAAGACAAGTGGTGTTCGAATTTCTTTCCCTCAAGGTGCACATGTCAGGTAATTAGTGTACACCCATACATATAAGTTCATAATTTCTATAATTAGTTACTTTATGACAATTTGAATTCAAGACATCGAGTTAAAAATGAAAGAGTAAAAGTTCAATTTAGAAAATTAGTTATTCCACCAAATTTCAAATTGATCAAATGATTGTTCAACCAAATTTGAAATAGTTTGAACCAAATTTCAAATTGTTCTTGAGTTATGTTTCAAATTAGGAGTTGTTTCTATGTCATATCAAGTGGATCAGCTCATTCTTGGATAACATTTAATATTTTCTCATGATCATCAATATGGAGCCTCCACTTATGTATTCCAGGTCCTTTGACTGGATGAAGAGTTAGACCAGTGGCAATAACATGGTTACTATATTAATATACCTTATTGTTAGGTTGATAATTGATGAAATGAATCTCATTTTTAAGTACTTTTATTTGCTTCAAATATGTTCCTTGTACAACAATAGAACTTGCACATGTACACATTTAAAAAATACATCAATCTTGAATTTAAGTCAAAGAATTTGAATTCATTAAAAACATAGATACTTGACATACACATATACATAATTCAACTATATACTAACCTATGGGAAAAATAATTTCATCACTTATTTCAGTCTTTTTTAGCTTTTCTCTTTCCATGGTGCAACGTAATAAATAATAGCTAGCACCTTCTACATTTTCTGATTCTGCCATCACTGCAAAAACATTTCTTACACAAACTTATATATGTCAAAATTTTGAATACACGTCATTTACATAAGTGCATATATATAATAAAAATTAACCAAAATTATAAAAAATGTATACATGTACATGATCTAGGTATATATATAGTTCATACATACCAACTCTGATCAATCTTGAAATATGGTTATTGTTAGAATTAATAATCTTTCCTTGGTTGTATTTATTTATTTATTGGGATAAACCAAGGTATCCCTTATGTATTATTTATTTGTCCTCTAGTCCACATGTAAAGGACATGTCATTCTTGTCCTATTGTCTACTTGTGAGGACAACTCATTTTTTGTATTTTCTTTAATAAGAAAAATAGATATTCCTCTTTAAGAGGATATTGACACTTTGTACACACTTATTATGAATGGTGGTATTCATAGAAATGGGAGTTACAGATGCAAAGACATGCAACTCCTTTCTCATCTCTTTAAAAGAGATGCTTCTCTCTCTCATTTTCATCTAGTCTCCATTATTCACATCAAGTTATTGATGCTATTGTAAATGAGCTATTTTGCTCCATTTCTTCTCTCTCTCTCTCTCTCTCTCTCTCTCTCTCTCTCTCTCTCTCTCTCTCTCTCTCTCAGGCTTTTGCCTCATTCATAATACTCACAAGGGGTTTTCTTTGCTTTCTCCTTATCAAATTCTTGTCTCTTATGTTGCTTCCTCTTTGGTATTGCTCCATTGATCTTGTATCATTTGTATGGTAAAACTCTTCTAGCTGTCTTGGATTAAATCTGTTATTTCATGCTATTTCATTTTATTATATTTTATCATTTCAATCATTTTTTTTTACATGGTATCAGAGCTTTCTAATCCTTGTTTTGAGCTTTTGTGAAGGTTACCATATTGAAGAACTTTGTTGAGAGAAGAAGTGAAGAAAAAAATTCATTCCTATTTTTTTTGCAGGTTTTTTATTCAATCTTCAAATTATTTTTCTAACCCTCTTTGGAAGGTTTACCGCCAAAGAGTTCTTCATTTTTTATTTTTTCTAACCTCCTTTGGAAGGCTTGCCACCAAAGGATTCTTTATTTTTAATTTTTTTATTATATCTAACCCTATTTCTATTGCAGGTTTTTTAAGTTTTTGAAATTCAAGTTTTTTTTTTTTTTCTGTTTTTGTTTTAGAAAGGAAAATACAGCAGTTCGTATTTTTCTTATATCTCATAATCTATGATCTGGGTTTGGTTGAAATTTTAACAGCATTTAGAAAACATAAAAATGAAAAAACCCTTTAAATTTTATTTGTATCAGAATAGTATTGAAAAATTTATTGTACTATATGTGTAGTATTATTTATTTTTCAAGTTTTAAGACAATAGTTCGTATTTTTATGATATCTCTCAATCCGTGATCTGGGTTTGGCTAAAATTTGAACAGCATTTTGAAGACATAAAAATGAAAAAAATCTGTAAATTTTATTGAAAATAGAGTTAAATTAAAAAAGTTATCGCTCTCTTTGTGTAACACATTTTTTTCAGTTTTTCAAATTTTTATTTTTCCTATTTCTTCAATCTAACCAGTGGTTTTGTAGGGAATATTTTAGTTTTTAATTTTGACTCTCTAAATCTCTTAATAATTATTTAACATTCTTGTGGATAATAAGTCTCACTTTTTTATTTCAAATCTATTATTTAAATTTTAAACGTAATTTTTAAATCATGTCGACTTTAATTCCAGAAATCAAGTTAAATAACTCAAACTATCATGCTTGGAAAACTCATCTTTCGTTTATATTTCATTTTAAACATATTTTAGATGTTGCTACTGAACCTTCTATAGTTCCTGGTGCCTCAACTACACAAGATGAACAAAATGCATGGAATACTAAAAATGAGGAAGCCCTTGGCCTCATTGGTATATCTCTTAACTCAAATTTATATGTTCTAATTTCTCATTGCACTAATGCCCATGAAGCTTGAGATATTTTAAAGAAAATGTATGACAAGTCATCTGAATCATGCAAGATTCAATTGCAAGACAATTTGGAAGACTTAAGGTATATTGATTTCAAATCTATGGATAAATTTTTACTTAAATTTGATTATATTAAAAGTCAACTAATTGGATTAGGTGTTACTCTCACTGATATTAGATTAATTATCATTATTTTAAAGAAATGTCTTCCTAGACAATTTCAACAATTTATTACTAATGTTCATTCTCAACTTGCTATTCCTACTTTGTCTACTCAATTAACTTATAGTATTTTTTAAAATTTGTTATGTCAAGAGGAAGCTAAGTTGTTACAATTTGGTACTCTTAGACCAAATGAATATGCTTTTGTGTCTAAAAGTCAAAATCAAAATTTCAAATCTTCTAATAATGATTCTTCCAATACTTATAATAATAATAATCACAATAATCATCCAAATACTCATCGTAATAATGCTCATTCTAATCAATCTAATAAAAAACCCCACTGTACTTATTGTGGAAAAGATGGTCATGTAACTAATAATTGTTTTAAAAAACAAAAAGATAAGCAACCTATCAATAACAATAATCAAAACTCTCATCCATCTCGTCATGCTTTTACTGTTAGTTACAATTTTCTTAAAAATTTAGAATGGATTATTGATACTGGTGCATCTCAACATGTTACTTTTCATAAAGAAGTGTTTGATTATTTAAAGCCCGATCCTTCTAATATTCCAATTCAATTAGCTAATAATCATAGTTGCAAAGTTGAAGGATTTGGTAATGTTAGTATTCCAAATGGAAAATTACATGATGTCCTTTATGTTCCTGAGTTGAAATACAATCTTCTTTCTATTGTAAAATTATGTCAAAATTATAAAGTTGAGTTTCATAGGGACATGTTCTCTATTATTGATCCTAACACTAATGAAGTTGTTGCTAATGCTAAGTTAGGTGATGATAACTTATTTAAATTTTTTGGGTTCACCTCTTCTAGACTCTCTTTGCACAAAGATATTGCTTTTAATATAGAGCATGAAAGGCTCACTCATTTGAAAAATGAGCATATCTTATCTAATATGGTTGACAATTCACCTCTTATTGCTCCATCTAAGATTGCATGCACTAGGTGCATGAGTGAAAAAATACAGAATACCAAAGATTTTTCAGCTTATAATCCTATTACTAACAAAGTGCAAATAGTACGAAATGTTTGTATTGTAGAAAAAAATATGCATGATGTCTCTAATGCTCAAGTTCATGGAAGTAGAATTGTGTTAGTGGAGGACCAACCTCCTTCTCTAAACCCTACTCCTCATATATCTACCTTTGTTCTTCCTATTCTTTCTTACAATCGTAATGGTAATGATGCATTTATAGATCATGGTAATAATGTTAATATTGATAATGGTAATAATGCTAATGTTGAAAAAAATGATGCATTCATACATCATGACTCTTCTTCTAGTGATAAATTTGTTAAAAGAAAAAATAAATGGTTTCAAAAAGTACTTAGTAAAAGAGATCGATTTTTAGAATGGGTGGACTTCAACTTAGGAGGATTAATTACTACAAATATTGTTTGATGTTAATATTTCTCTTTCATCATCTTTGACATTTCTCTTTAGTATGTTGCCTAAAAATTATGTTCTATATATGATCTTAATTCTATTTGCATGATTTCATATCATAATAGTTTAGGTATATTTATTCATGTGTATATATGGGGGCCCACATATATATCCTGATAAATATACAAATTATTGTGTCTCTTGTGACTTATCAAATATGAGTGCATTCTTTATTTCACATAAGTAAATTTATTTTATTTGTTTTTCTTATTCCTTGAGATTATGAGTTATTATACACTATTGCCATCAACATTTATTTTGTTCTACTGATTGGCACATAAGTGTAGTTTAAGCTTTTTTAACATCATTCTATTGTCATATTGACACTTTATGGTTAATACCATTTATTATTGGAGTTTCCCTCCAATTTTAGTTAATTTGACCCAACTTGAAGGCATTTTACTCTTATTTGAAGGCAGTCAATTGTTAATACTCATACTTCTTCCCTTTGACATCTTTGAAAATATGTCATATAATGTTATTTATACTTCTTTGCTTAAATCATGAGTCATGCAGGTTATAGATTGATCACCCATTAACTTGCAGTAAAATGACTTATTAGTGGACTGTCTATATCCATGTGATTGAAGCATTATTGATGTTGGATTCATTAGCTAACCTTTTCTATGGTCCTTTCTTGAAAGTTTTGATAACATATTTATTCTTTGCAGGATATGGTTTATCTTGATTTCTTTGCGGTACCAAGTTACACTTATATTTACTCTATGAGAATTTACTTATACATAAAAAGTTTCTAACTTGAATATAAGATGAAATTATCCTTGTGGATAGTTGCTTTTGTTTCTATGTTTCAGGTAATCTATCAAGGCACATGCAAGATATTATTATTTGTTGTACAGATCCTATGCCACATGAATCCACTTGAAGATGTAACATACTTGAAGAATTATCCACTTATTTTAGCTCTCCAATGATGTACCCATGATGATAAGAGACCTCTTGCACAATGAAGATATTTCAAAAAATCAAGTTGTAATATTGTAAATTGATTTTGACATCTCCCCAAGTAAAGATTAAAGGGGGGTGTTAGAATTAATAATCTTTCTTTGGTTGTATTTATTTATTTATCGGGATAAACCAAGGTATCCCTTATGTATTATTTATTTGTCCTCCAGTCCACATGTAAAGGACATGTCATTCTTGTCCTATTGTCTACTTGTGAGGACAACTCATTTTTTGTATTTTCTTTAATAAAGAAAATAGATATTCCTCCTTAAGAGGATATTGACACTTTGCACACACTTATTATGAATGGTGGCATTCATAGAAATGGGAGTTACATATGCAAAAACATGCAACTCCTTTTTCATCTCTTTAAAAGAGATGCTTCTCTCTCTCATTTTCATCTAGTCTCCATTATTCACATCAAGTTTTTGATGCTATTGTAAATGAGCTATTTTGCTCCATTTCTTCTCTCTCTTTCTCTCTCATTCTCAGGCTTTTGCCTCATTCATAATATTCACAAGGGGCTTTCTTTGCTTTCCCCTTATCAAATCCTTGTCTCTTGTGTTGCTTCCTCTTTGGTATTGCTCCATTGATCTTGTATCATTTGTATGGTAAAACTCTTCTTGCTCTCTTGAATTAAATCTATTATTTCATGCTATTTCATTTTATTATATTTTATCATTTCAATCACTTTTTTTTACAGTTATAATCACTAGAAATCAATGGAATATCATCATAGTTTTCATCCTCAAACTCATTTGTATTAATAATATCTAGTGGCACCAAAGTTCATTCACCCACATATCCATGTTCTTGATTAATGCAACCACCATAGTCTTCATCAATACAATTAGGACAAAAAAATGAGTATTCTCTTGTGTACAATGACCACACATTACTATTTGTACTCATAACTGAATGCAAAGATTGTGTCTTCTCTACCCTCTTGCATGCATGCATTGATCTTCTATCAACACCTGAATGTACACAAGGTCCATAATTTAGTTAGAGATCATCTAAGGTAACATATTAAATATAATTTAAGATTCAATTTAAAAATATGAACAAATTAATTTATATATACCTGATACCTCCCAAAACACTCTAAATGGTATGACTCGATCCGCTTGTGATGATGTGTTATCTATATTTGTTGGCACCGAAAAATGTGTTTTGCACCACTCAACCACATCATGAGCATTATTAATGTGATATCCTTTATAGTGAATTTGATACTTTCTTAAAGCACATTTGATACAAGCTCCTGCACCATCATGCTCACCCTTTCCATGTCCACTCTCAAAAAAATTCCAAATGTGTGGTTTATTAAGGTATCGATGATATCTACATAATGCATAAAATGATCTAGCTAATTTAAATTGTGTTGCACATCCATCTGACCATACAAAATGTTTTTCTATTTTAATGTTTTTATTTTTCAAATATTCAAAAAATGTCTTAAAACAATGTTCCACAAAATGTGTGTCATGTTCTTTGTCATCACTAATATAAAAGTGATACTCTTTTTTAATGACTCGTGCTTGATCTGTACTTTCCACAGCATCTAGATCAATTTGTGCATGTCAATAAGACACTTGAACCATAATAGTAACCTACTCTATATAGTAGTATTTTGCTTGAATTTGTTTTTGAGATACGAAAGAGTAATTCTCTGCAAAGTCAACAACAGATAGAATTATTCTGAGTGGGAAAGTTTCTCTTAGTGTTTGAAATTGTTCTGCTTGTCACTTAGCAAAAAATTCATGGCATATATATGGTTGAATCAATTTACAAAAATTTGACATAAATTCTCTAGCCGATATCTCATCCTCTACATATTCTAACCTTGTCGATTCTTTTCCAGCTTTTGTTTCTAACTTTATGTACTTATATCTCTTACATTATACCATCCTTGTCATATTAGTATCTTCTTCTCTCAAAGGAAATTTAGTCAAGTTACCACATGTTTCACAAGTTCCTCTTATGCAATCTATTTCACCTATTCCACAATCATTTGGTTTGTCACATAAGATTGATGTTATGAATTGACTCGATCGTTTAGGAAAAGTATTTTGAGAAGTTCCACCACTTTCTTCTATCATCTTTCAAAACCATTCATAGTAAAAATCAAATTCAACATGATATCGACAACATGTTTCAAAAGATTTATTTATCTTCACAAACTAGGGCTTCAATCCTTCAAACATTGTTTGTTCAATCTTTATGTTAGGATTTAAATTACAAAATGAGAGATACAATTCATGTTGAGTGACATCCAACCAATTTTTTGTGTGTTGAATATATTCCTTAGGCCCAATCCTTTGCTTGATGATATCTTTTCTATTTGGTGAAGGATGAGTATTATCAATCCAATTTGAATAACTAAGTTCTTAACAGTTTCCCCAATCATGTCAGATCGAGGAGCTCTACACATTAGTGCTCAATTGCCTTCTAATGTACTATCATTCAAATTGTTTCTCCTTTTCAAATAATGTAGTACTGTCTTCCAACTATACCCAAAATGAGATGATAATGAAGAGATATATCTATTTTGGGATGTTTTCTTATTTAAAATAGATGTCAGTATCACTCTTCATGCAATGGATTTATCTGCAAATCTAGTTTTTTTCCCAATGCAATGTAACCCTTCCTTAACACTTTCAACAATATCTTTTTCTAGTTCAGAAGTCCTCTTTTTTATACTTGTATCTATACCCAATAGTCTCAGTGGCTCTTTTAATTCATCTTTAAGAAGTGAAATTGATAATAGTTGAGTTTTCTCCACTGTTGATAGATTCTCAAATTGTGCAATTATGTCTTTAGACTTTTTATTCAATTTCCTCTTTGTAGTATGTGTAGGTTAATTAGCATATTCTCTCAATTTTTCCACATCCATTTCAATTAAATGATCTATGTTTCTATGATTAACTTTTCTCTTCAATCTTTGAGCTAAATTAACATTCTCATTTGTTGTTTGATCTCGGGCTGCACAAGAAAAAATGAAACAAAGTATTAAGATACAATCTCTTTAGGGGACATATATGCATACATATATACATGTTTAACTTGAGTGAAATATTATGTACTTGATTAAATTATCTAACCTTCAGATGGTCCTTCTTTAATATCCATTGCTTCATCTTCAATTTCTTCATGTCCAACATTTTCATCATCTACTAGAGTTGCACATGCACAATATAAAAAATAAAATCAAGTAAGTTTATAAGGGGAAATATCACTCACTAAATTTAAAAATTAAAGATATAAATTTTGATAGAGACCTAGAATTCTGGAGAGATCTATATTATATACTTGCAAGAGATGCAAATGTACATGTTTGAAGTTGGGATGAACCTTCTCCAATGTCGATAGGTTTGTCCTAGTTGATTACATCCTAAATAAATTCATTTATTTAAATTTAATCATAATATAATAAACCTTAATGGACTATAAATTATTAACATAATTGAATAAACAAGGTAATTCCCATGCTAAATAAATTCATAATTTAAATTTATTCATAATGTAATATTTACCCTAAGGACTAATATGGACATAATTGAATAAATCCTAATGGCCTAAATATGAACATAATTTCAAATAAACTCTTAATATTAAGTTAATCTAGTAAAGCTAATTTAAGATAAATATCATATTCCTAATTGGATTTAAACCCTAATCCTAACTAAATAAACTAATTAAATACATTGTAAAAAAGATTGTGCATGTGTACCTGATCTAAGATAGTATCTTGCTAGCATTTTTTGACAATTTTCATCTTCTTGTTCCTTAGTTCTTCTTCGTGCATATTTACTTGCTCTTTTATCTTTATTGCCCATGTCGTAAATTCTTCCTCCAAAATTTGAAAATAGGTTGAAGTTTGTCAAATATTTCTTTCTTCTCAATTCAAAAGCCAATAACTTGATTTCACATAAATGCAAATTGTAAAAAATGAAACTCATATTTATATACAATTTTTTTTAAAAAAAATACCTCCTTATTAGCCAACTAGGGAAAAACTCTAAGGAGCCGACTGGAGAAACACCCCTATGGTCAGGGTAGGGGTTATCCCACTTTCATAGTTTCAATCGAAACTAGCTTGATAGTTTCGATCGAAACTATGAAAGTGGTTTGCTAACTGCTAGTGTAAACCACGAATAGTTTCGATAGAAACTAAGACATTTAGTTTCTATCAAAATTTTGCAAAATAGTTTTGATAGAAACTAAGTTTATATCGAAACTAGCTAGATAGAAGCCCATATGAATAGTTTGAAGTTTTTTCAATGATTTCCTTTCTTCAGAGCTAAATTACCAGGTTCAAATGGAGCACTAAAGACCTAAAATTGTACATGATTGAAGTACTTTGAACTAGCTTTCTAATGACTATGAATTTGGTGCTTTTCAATTTTTTTAGGTATATAATTTTTAACATGAATTAAATATAGGTTTATTATAAAAAATAAACTGAGATATTCGATGCTCATGAAAAAATAGTAAATATAAAAATAAAAATTTTGAAAAATAAGTACAGTCTTTGTATTTGAGTCACCTTTCAATCAAATTTTTCTTTTTAAAAATTGGGTAAATATATAATAAGTTACATGTGTCAAAAGTCACATATGTCTAAATTAGTGTTATGCCAACTTTAAACTACAATAAAATATGAAATACTAATGATAAAGATATAAGACCAACTCTAAAGTTTAGGTATGGATGTTAACAAACTAAATTAAAAAGAATCACATTGATATCTATTGTAGAAAAAAAGTTATGTGTCAAAAATAGTGTCACTCTTTAAAAATTAGGTTTTTGATATCATACCAATTTTCGTAGGAGAAAAAATAATTCAATAAAACCAATTTTTAAAAAAATTTTAAAAATAGATTTAGAATTTAGAAAAAAAATGCTAAAAGACTCTAGTTTACTTCATCTTCAAATTTCTAACCGTTAAACAGGAATTTGCATTTGAAAGTGAACGTTTTCTTAAAAATTCAGAGTTCAGTGTCAGTTTAGGCAAAAAAAGTGTATCAATGTATCGTAGATGTCTCAAGGCCAAATGAAATGGCTAAGAGTGTGGCATCATCAATCTATCTGAGGTCCTCCTCAGTCATCAACTAAACATGAATGAAGATCACATACATATAAAAGTCAATATGGCTTAAAAATTAAAATTACTCTATTATGAAAATTAACTTTAAATTACATATGTCATAACAAAAATATATATACACATACTGAGACTACAGGAGTCCATGCCTCTACATTCCCCTCCTCTCTCGCATCTAGGTCTCTAGCCTTTGTGTGTGTGTCTGGTGTATCGTCGTCTAATACAAAATGATACTCAGGAAGATCACCTATGGGACTCAGGCAAATATTCTTGCACATAATGCAAGTGTGAGGCACACTAACGTGTGATGAGCTAGTCAATGATGAACTGGCACTAGCATCATCAACACGAGGAGGCAAGATTGACCTAGCCTGAGATATCATTAGGCTACTCAGCCTATGAATGGCTCTGATAGTCTGAGAGCTAGCCTTTATCATAATATTTGGATGTTGCACTTGAGGAGGAGGGGAGATATTAGTTGGGGGGACAAAAGTGCCAGCTTTCTTTCAGTGGGAAGAGGGTCTATCCTCAAGAGCTCTTAGTCCTAAGCCCATGTTGGGCTTCATGTTCCAATAGTTCGCTTTAAGTTTCAACACAAATTTAGCATATAGTTTTCTAAGGAAATAAAATGGTATGTCTAAATTTCCATGTGGAGGGATATCAAAGAAATCCACCAATGATCCCAAAAGTTTGCATGTATGGCATCATTTGTGCACCATTTAGTTGATGGTTTGGATTTTTTTGGGTCAACTGGTAAACCCATTTTTGGGTTCGCAAAAAGGCTAGCCAAATTGTCTTTGCTTATGTTGAGGGTTGCAACCTCATCATAATCCATACCATCATCAAACATCTCGTGCATTTGATCACACCAATGAAGAGCGGCATTTTTTTTGATTTGTAAGGGTTTCAATGTTATCCACTATGGTGTTTAATGTGGATAACATAGGAGCCAATGCGGGTACATTATTATATGTGCTATGCAAACCTCTGAACTCAATGAGATTTTCATTTTTCAAATCCTCGATTCGAGGAGGGTTTTGAGGGGGTAGAGGATCATTTGGTGGATAGTTTTGTCGGGGTACTAGATCATTTGGTGGGGGGTTATGAGGAATATTATTCCCTACCTCAGTGTCATTATTCTGATCGGCCATTCCTTTTGAATTGCAAAACGTAATATATATTTTAAAAAAACCTTAATTTTAACCTTTTTTTTCAAAAAAGCCCTAGATTCAACTAAAACAAACAAAATCATGCTAAAATCTATCAAATTTAGATTAAAAATTAGTTTTTAAAAAAAAAAAAATACCTTAATATCCGATATCCGTTCCTATATCTGATATCCAGTCGCGTACTAATACTGACCCCCAAAATGTGAGAAATAAGGGCCCGTGGGTCTGGTCTTTTTTTAATATGCAATGTTACAGATATCAAATATCGTATATTATATTGGATATCTGATATTATATCAGATATTCAATATTGAATCGGATATCCGATTGCTCACATATCTTATATTTTATATATAAGATATAACATATATAACATATAACATATAGCTTTGAAATATTATATTATATTATATTTTATATATGTTATATTACGTTAATATATATTATGATATAAAATATTATATTATATTATTATAGTTTATAATATATTATACTTTTTTATTATTATGTTATATTATATATATAATATTACATTACTATATATTATAATATTAAATATTATATTATATTATTATAATATAATACATTATAATATAATATTATTATAGTATAATATTGTACTATTATAATATAATGTTTTTATATTATTATAATATTATAATAATAATGTCATATGATTATTAGATATCTGATATATAATTGGATATCCGATAAGGCTTGACTTTTCCTTCCAGGCTTGGTACCTGGATAGGTGGAAAAAAGTCAGAGAAAATTTTGAAGTGCTTTTAGATGTGTTCAAACTCTATTTTTTTCACATCGCCACTTTTTGGCACACCATGATCCTGCACATACCCAAGACTAGATCCATGCTTTAGTACTTCAACAACACTAATATTGCATTAATCCCTAAAACTAAAGTGCCCAAAACATTTGCAAACTTATAACCCATTTCTTTGTGCAATCTTACTTATAAAATTATTACAAAAGCCATATTTGAGACTTAAACATCTTATTTTGAATATTCTTTCTCCTGAGTAGGGGGTTTTGTTCCAAGTCGAGAAACCTTAGAGGGTTCTTTGGTTGCTCATGAATTTTTACATTCCATCAATACTTCCTAATTACCATCCTTTGTGGTAAAATTGGACATGATGAAAGCATATGATAGGGTATGTTGGTCTTTTCTTTCTCAAGTTCTTAAAAAAATGGGATTTGCTAAGTGTTGGTGCAAATGGACCAAAGCCTGAATTTTGGGAGCACAATTCTCTATTATCATCAATGGGAAAGAATCCAACTTCTTTCCTTCCATGTAGGGTGTCTATCAAGGTGATCCACTATCCACAATCCTCTTCATCATTATGGCTAAAACTCTTAGTAGGACTATTAACCTTCATAACATGTTAGGGAATTGGAAAGGTGTTAAGATTTAGGGTACTTCTTTATTAGTTATGCACTCCCTATTCATAGATGATACTTTTTTATTTGGTAGGTCCTAGATTTCAGAGGCTAGATAGATCAAGAGTACATTATAGCTTTATTCGGAGGTTTCAAGGCAGAAAATCAATTCTCAGAAATCTAAAAAAAATCTTTTTAACACAAAAAAAAGTTATCTTAAACAAAATTGTGAGAATTTTGGGCTTTCAAGAGGACTTCCTTCCTACACAATACTTGGGCATTTCTTTCTTTATGGGACCTAACAAGATAAGCTACTAGTCTTCAGCCATTGAAAGAATCAAAAGTAGAGTAGCTGGATGGAAAGCTTGATGGCTTTCTTTATCAGGCAGAATTTTTCTTATCAAATCAATACTTTTAGCTATACCAAATTATTACTTGGCTATTCTTAAAACTTCTCATTTGATCCTACTTCAAATTCAAAAAATCATCAGAGGATTTCTATGGATAGGTAACATGATAGATGATAAGAATATTCCACTTGTTTCTTTACAAGATATGATTTATACCCCTACTATAGGTAGTGCGGGTGCACATGATTTCTCAAAAAGAAATGAGGCATTTGAGGGTAAGCTAATTTGGAAAATGTATCATAAACCTCATAATACTTAGTGAAAAATTATGCAGCAAAAATATTCAGACAACAACGAGCCATCTATAATCTTCTCCATCCTTGATCCTCCAAAGGGTTTTGTTATATGGGATTTCATGATTTCTTCTAGAAACATTGTTTTGAAATATGTGACCTGGGAGCTTAAGAAAGGTGACAAGATTAGTTTTTGGAGAGACATAGAATGGATAGCCACCATTAATTAATTTTCCTAATGTCCATAATAGTTTAACAACTTCTAAGGCTTTATGGAGTCAGTAGGTTATTCATTACATTTCAACAGTTTGTTTATTCACTAGAAAAATTATTTGGAAGGACCCGAACCTCTTACCATTAGCCAGTCAAGATAAGTCTGCCCTTTGGAATATTCTTTTTGATAGAGAAACATTTTTCTCTAATTATTATGATCAATTGAGATGGGTTCCAGCTAAGGATGGTAATTACTCAAGCAAGGAGAGATATAAACTCATTCAGAGAATTGCTTTAGACAAGACCCCATCATGTGCATATTCATTTTGTTGGAATAATTTTGTAATACCAAAGGCAGGGTGTTTTGCTTGGCTTGTAATCAAAAAAAGGATTCTAACTAGTGATAGGCTAGAACAACTTAATATTGCTCTGGCTTTCAAATGTGTACTTTGCAATGAGGAATTGGAGATTGGTGATCATCTTTTTGTAAGGTGTCCAACAACATATCAATGTTGGATGTTTGTTTTAAAAAAGTTAAGTTTTTCACACCACTCCCAAATACTTTATGGGACATTTTTCAAGCCTAGCCGAGTTTACATCAAAGGGCCTTGTTTTTAGGACTTTGGAAGTGTGCCCCGGATATAGTTCTATGGGATATTTGGGGGGAAATACATAAGAAGATTTTTAGAAAAGAATCAATTTCCTTAGACAAGCTGTTGGAAGGCATTGGAAGATCAATTGTAGAAATTATGAATTTGAGTCCTTGCCATTGTAAGGTAAATCTTGTTATCACTTTATGCAATAGCTTGATGCTTAATGAATGGAAATCATTAGTCATTCCAATAGGTTGGGGATCATCATTTTTTTCACATCCTAAAATTGATAGAGCATTAGTTCATTGGTTACCACCTAGTCCAGGATATGTGAAGCTCAATTTTGATGGGGCTTCTAGAGGAAATCTTGGTAAATTAGGATTGGGAGCTTGCATTAGAAATTGCAATGGTCTAGTTTTAGTGATTATGATGGCTCAAATTCTAGACGGTATGAACAATATTGCAGAACCTCAAGCACTACTTGCTAGTCTTGCCCTAGCAAAAAGGGGGAAGTTCTTTAGAGTTCATATTGAAGGTGACTCACAAGTTATTATCAACACATATATTTTGCAATAGATTTGGATACTTATGGATCAATGCTAGGAGGTCTATCTAGCCCATACTCTGAGAGAAGGGAATAAAGTTGTTGATTATCTTTCAAACCTAGGATACAATGGGATTACCTTTGCATCATTACAACTATATTTTTCTTAATAAACATATGGAAATTCAAGCATTAATCAAGGCTGATATTAATATTTGTTAATGAAAAATTTTGTAGCATCTCAGTACATATGACAATAGAACACTCATTTCAACATCATTTTGGGGTCGTCAATTTTTGTACTTCGCCCATCATAACTACAATTGGGTTATGATTTTGGTGGCATTTCTTTTATTATTCACATGGAAGCAGGTACAACATATCCTTTGAGCATGTGATGGGGGATTTATCTTTTTGATCATCAGAATTAAGATATGCAAAATCACTCCTCTTTCTTGTTTTCATCTGCTTTGGTTTTCTTGTGCCTATCATCGCATTTGTTTTCAGGATGTCGCTCCCAGATGATGCCTATGTGAAATGTGATTCTTGTTATCAATATCATAGAAATATCCTTCCCAAAAATTCTAGAATAATGCTTCAACTATCATTGGAAGAAAATACACTTCCTCATCCCCTGGATGATGTTGTGCTAGATACTATGTTCATTGTGCATTCCAACTCCACTCGGTGCATGATTCGTACTATTATTGAGGAATTTTTCTCTACAACTTCAAGGCATGTATTGTATCCTTCAAAATTGGTCCTGATTTTCATGTCCAATGCTATGGACCTACTCCAGTCAACATCACAGTTAGAAATTATTGCTATTAAGGTGGTCCGTCTAAAATTTTGGGCTGAAAAGAACTAAAATAGGCAATGTAGAACTATGACTTGTGGGTTGGAAATGCCTTGGTGGGTGGCTTGTTCTCAAGATCTTTTCTCATGCAGAAACATGATGCTATGGTAACCTTCAAGGCATTACAAAAGTCCTTTGAAAAGCAGAATCCATGGTCCTTGACAAAGACCTTGCAAGTCACAACATGGGTGTTGGGTCACCAATTGGCTAAGGGTGTGAAGAAAATGGGTTTTGCATTGTTGGATATTTTGGGGTTACCAATTTTTGATGCCCAGGCAATTATCGCTCATATGATGGCATTGTCAATCCTCAAAACCCAATTTGTACCAATTTTTTTCTCTATCCTAGCTCCCAGTGCCCTTGGCTTAGACCATCCTACTACAAAAGAAACTAGCTGGCAATCTCAATTAGATTATACCAAAGCCCCATCTTAGGGTATGCCTTCTTCTACAGGTATTTTTGATGCCACTGTTGAAGGGTCAGGTTCAAGCTAGGAGGTTGCTCCTTTACCATGCTTGGAATATGGTTGGGGTTACTCTTTGCTAATTGGTATGGATTCCACTTTTGCTGAGGGAGTCTCTTGTGAGGATATGGAAGAATGATTGTGGAAAGGTTACCTTCTTTTTGTGTTTTTCTGACTTTAGGCATGACTATTGAAAGAAAATGTTTGTATTTGGTTGGATTTGAGCCCTTCATGCTTGCTATTTGATCTTCTTTTGAAAATGTAAAAATTTGACAAATTTCAAATTTTTGTTGGAATAGTCACACATTTTGTAATTTAGTTTATGCTCATCGATGTAATATGTTGTAAATATCGATGTTTGACATTTGTACACAATGCGACGATGCTGGGTTTTCTTTTTGGTTCTTTCCCGGTTGAGCTCTTGAACTGATTTTTACTAATATATATATTTATATATATTTAGTGGCTCATCCGCTTTTGCAAAAAAAAAAAATCACATTTGCTAACCAAATATCAACTTATTATATGAGAGTGAGCTTGAACTTGCATCCTTGCCCAATGAAATAACACTTGCCCACATATCAGGATGTAATAAATAAATGGAACATTGATTTTCTTATGAAAATGACTCAACATCACATAGATTCATGTATAATGAATGAATAGTCTTCAAAATTTCTTCTAATTTTGTGACTAAATTAGAAAGCTTTGCTTGTCTATTTGCAAGTTCATGAGAGACTTTCTCCAATACTTCATGCTCAAATGTTCTCTAAGACCATTGCATCAATCTATCATTGGTATCTATTATTAGAAATGTTTAGAATAACTGAGACAATGTCATGTCCCCTTTTCAAATAATTAAAAAATAATAAACTTTGCTAAGGTAGGCAGGCTCCAAAAAGGTGAAGTTTCGGCAAAAGGGGCTAATCTTTGGAAACCAATGGACTAATAAATAAAAATTCTTATTAAATTATATTTTATGAACCCCTCTTGGACATGAGTTAGGGTTATGCCCTCTTTTAAGGGGTTTGGAGGCATTTTGGGCTGATTCTAGAACTTGATTTTTGCTCATTTCTTTGTTGTTCTTCAGAGGCTGCCAAACCTATGGAAAAGGAGACCCAAGAACGGGAGTTTGCAGGTTTCTAGGAAGGCTAAGGATAGGATTTGGAATCCATTCCATGTGCATGCTCATACAGAGTTTGCCTTTGTGCTGAACAGTGCAGTTTTGTGGATTTTTGGGTGTGTTTTTTGTATGAGTTTGGTGTTTTCAGTTGAGTATTTTATATTAGTTTGGGTTGATTCTGTATTTCAGACTTTAATATGTTAAAATAGAGCTGAATATATGTATTTGGACGTGATTAAACTTCTGAGATAGATTATTAGTGTTTTTGTGGTGTTTCCAGGCATTTTTGTGTTAATTTCGGGAGCCCGATGAGCATAGTTTTTGTCCTACATTTGTGAACTGTTTTGTAAAGGCTATACAGATCTGAAAATATCATTTTGTAGGCTGTTATGCTGCTAAAATTTTTGTAAAAATGTCCATTATCAGATTTATTAATAGTTTGTGAAGTTGTGAAGTTTTTTTGGCACTATTTTGGACATACCCGATTTGGGTTTTATTGAGAAATTGGTGGATCTTTGTAATATTGGTTGTTTGATTTTAAAGATCTGATTTGAGGCTTGAAATATCATAAAAAATCAGTAAAGGGACATTTTAGTGGTATCAAAGCCATGATCTTGCCAGCCTGAGGGTTTGTAGAAGTTGCATGTCAGTTTTAACAACTACCCAGATCTTGCATGTCAGTTTTGACAACTACCCAGATCTTGCATGTCAGTTTTGACAACTACCTAGATCTTGCATGTGATATTTTATGGTTGCATGTTGCTTCTAATTAGTTGCATGTCAAAATTTATGGTCGCATGCAACTAAGTGAAAAAGAAAAAAGATATTTGCAGTTAGAAAAGAATAAAGAAATTTTGATCAAACCCCCAGTTGAAAGTAAAAGTACAAAATCCAAGGAAGGGAAAAGTATGGCTGATCCAGATGAGATGGAAAATAAATTCTTCCAAGAGATCCAAAATACTTAGAAGCAAATAGCGGATAGTTTGGCAGAAACTAGAGAGGCTTTGCGAATATTGACAGAAAAACTACAAGGAGTTGCATCTATTAATGAGAAAGGGAGCACTTCAGAGGAGCCAAGAAATCTGAAATCCACACCATCTAAATCAACCAAAACTATTTTCTTGCCTATAGATGAGCCACTAGTACCAAATCCAGCCATTAATCCCATGGAAGAGGTTACAGGTAACTTGATTGCATTAAGAGCTACTTATAATGGCTTCGTTGACGACTTTCATAGTTCGATTCCTTTTAGAGAATATGTGGATATGATGAACACTTTGATGCCCAAGAAAGAGAATAGGAGGGAGCATGACATAAGTGGAAGAGAGCTCAAAAATAGAATAAGCAAGTTTACAGCACCTACTTTTGATGGAACAAATAAAATTTCAGCTAGAGCATGGCTACAAAAATTACAGACTTTCTTCACACTTAACCCCATGAAGGAGAGTGATGTTGTTCAATTTGCAAGTCTACACTTGGAAGATGCAACCTATGATTGGTGGTATCATGGAATGACTACTCAAGGTCATGATCAGGTAACTACATTTGATGATTTTAGTCAAAGAGTGATAGATAGATTTGACCTCAAGGATGATGAAGAGTACTTTAAAGAATTGTCAAAGTTGAAGCAAACCAAATCAATTAATGAGTATATAGAAGAGTTTCAAAAAGTGGCTATTATGGTACCTGATATGAGTGAAAAGAGGATTGTTTATCTTTTTCTTGATGGTTTAGAAGATTCTGTTAAGGGTTTAGTTAAGGCTTTCTCACCCTCAACCTTATAGGAAGCTATCAAGAGAAGCTTGCAACTTGAAAGTTGCGTGCCTATGAAATCAATCACTAATCAAAAACCCCCAAATCTTTGGCAACATAAGGAAAATTTTCAGAAAAAGACTTTCCCAACACTACCACCAAAATATGTGATAAATGTGGCAAAAAAGAAGGTAGATGAAGAGACTAGGAGTGAATGACGAAGGAAAAAGCTTTGTTTTACTTGTAGAGAACCATGGGCTCTAGGACACAGATGTTTGGGGAAAGGTCAAGTGCACTATATTGAAGTTGCTTCAGAATCTGATTCAGATGAGCATGAGGAATTTCATGATACTAAGGAGGAGGTAGAAGAAGAGAAAGAAAAAGAAATCAGCAAGGATGGCACTTTGGCAGCATTATCAGGAGTCCCTAGATACCATCCCTTTTGAATTTGAGGGGTACTAGCAGGGAAAAGGTTGACAGTTCTTCTTGATAGTGGGGCAACTCACAATTTTATTGATGAGGTATTTTTCATGAAGAGAGGGCTTAAAGCAAAAGATTTTGGGGGATTCAATGTTACGGTAGTTGATAGATTCACTATGCCTTGCACATGGGTGGTGAAACAACTCAAGATGACCTTAGGAGATTATGAGTTATGTGATGACTTCTATGTGGTTGGTATTGGGGAGACAGATCTTGTATTGGGTGTTCAAGGGTTGCACTCTATCGGAGGCTATTGCATAAACCATCAAACTATGGAGTTTAAATTTCATTCCAATGGGAAAGAAGTCATATTGAGAGGTTTATCGAATGGAGCACCTAAGGTGGTCTCTGCAAAGAGGATGGAGAGGACTTTTCGAAGAGGACAAGTAACATGGGTAGAAGGAGTCATAATCCAACCAACAAGCTCTCCAAAGAATCAAGGTAATTTCCATTTTGAAATTCAAAATATTCTTGATAAACATAGTATAGTTTTTAATGATTTGCCTCCAGGATTACCACCAGATAGAGGTTTTGAGCATGTTATAGAGTTAGAACAGGGTGCCAAACCAGTTATAACAACCCCATACTGCCATCCAAGAGGTTATAAGGAAGAAATTGAAAAAACTATTAAAGAACTCCTGGACATGGGATTCATAAGGCCTAGCTCTAGTCCATTTGTATCATCTATGGTACTTGTCAAGAAAAAGGATGGTACAATGAGAATGTGTATAGACTATAGGGCTCTAAAAAAGAAGACCATAAAAAATAGGTATCCCATACCACACATAGATGAACTCATTGATGAGTTACATGGTGCTGTATACTTCTCAAAAATTGACTTAAGATCAAGGTACCATCAAATCCGAATGAGTGAAGATGTGGAAAAGACTGCTTTCAGATGTCACTACGGGCACTTTGAATTTATTTTTATGCCATTTGGACTCACTAATGCACCTGCAACATTCCAATCTTGTATGAATAAGGTATTTAGCCAGCATCTTCGAAAAAAAAATTTGGTATTTTTCGACGATATCTTGATATACAGTAAAACATGGGAAGAGCATCTAAAGCACATAGACACTATTTTGGGAATCTTGGAGCAGCAATCCTTCTATGCTAAGCTATCTAAATGTGAGTTTGTTTGACAGAGATCCTATATTTGGGACATATTATAAGTTCTAAAGGAGTATAGGTTGATCAACAAAAAATTTAGGCAATTTTGGATTGGCCTCCACCCACTAATCTTACACAGTTGAGAGGTTTCTTCGGGTTGTGTAGCTACTATAGGAGATTTGCCAAGGGATTTTCTCAGCTTGCTAACCCCTTGACTGATTTGACAAAGAAAGGAGCTTTTGTTTGGACAGAAGAGGCACAAAAAACATTTGATAAGCTTAAGGAGGTACTAAGTTCATGCCCCGTGCTTGCAATTTCAGATTTCTCTTTACCTTTTCTTGTTGAATGTGATGCTTCTGGAGAAGGTATAGGGGCTGTCCTAACTCAAAGGGGACATCCAATAGCATTTGATAGTAGAAAATTAAATCAATCAGAGAAAGGTTACTCCATCTATGATAAGGAAATGTTGGCAATCATGCATGCACTTCATAAGTTTAGACAATATTTGGTATGTGGGAGATTCATTGTAAAGACAGGCCATAATTGCCTTAGGTTCTTCTTGAACCAAAGGGATTTGAATGATCATCAACAAAAATGGGTAAGAAAATTGCAAGCTTATGATTTTGATATTGAATACATGAAAGGAAAGAATAATATGGTTGTTGATGCTCTCTCAAGAGAGCCCACTTTGTGTTCCTTATCATCTATCTTTGTTGATTGGAAAGTCTCCATAATTTTAGAGTATGCTAAAGATTCCTTTGCCACTAAGATTTTGGATAAGTTAGTGGATGATAACAGGTACAAGCTTGTTGATGAATTGATTTATTACAAGAATAGGATCTTCTTAGTGCTAGGGTCAAAAACTAAGGAGAGGATATTGAGGGCCTTTCATGACACACCTTTGGCTGGTCATCAGGGATACTTTAAGACATACAGGAAAATACGAGAGTGGTTTTCATGGAAGGGTATGAAGGAGGATGTCCTTAAACACATTAAGGAATGTATGGTATGCCAACAAAGCAAGAGTGAGCAAAATTTTCCTGCAGGGTTGTTGCAACCACTTCATATTCCCGAACAAAAATGGGAAAGTATTTCCATGGACTTCATCACTGGGTTGCCCAAGGTTCAAGGTAAGGATTGCATATATGTGGTGGTAGATAGACTAACTAAGTATGCACATTTCCTTCCTATCACATCTGATTTCAAGGCATCACAAGTGGCCAAATTGTTCTTCAAGGAAATTTTTAGATTACATGGTTTGCCTAGAAACATTGTTAGTGACCGGGATAGTAGATTCCTCGGCTCTTTTTGGAAGGATCTCTTTCATTTGGCAGGAACTGAACTAGCTATCACCCTCAAACAGATTGACAAACATAGATAGTTAATAAATGGATAGAGGGATATTTGAGGAACTATGTTTCAAATCAACAACATGCTTGGGTGAAATGGTTACACCTAGGGGAGTATTGTTAGAATACATCTCATCACATGTCTATTGGTATGCCTCCTTTTCATGCTCTTTATGGTTATGATGCCCTTTCCTTTGTTGATCTAATACTTTCCAATAGTAGAGTACCCGCAGCAAGTGATTTCATCAAGCAAAGCCAAGACATAATAAGGTCCCTCAAGGATAATCTACAACATGCACAGAACCAACAAAAGATGTATGCTGATAGGAAAAGGATTGAAATATCTTTTGAGGTGGGAGATTTGGTATTTTTTAGGTTGCAGCCATATAAGCAAAGCACCTTGAAGAGGAGTGGGGCAAAGAAACTCAAGCCAAGGTTCTATGGGCCTTATAAAATCATCAAGAAGGTAGGAGAGGTAGCTTATGAATTGGAGCTCCCACCAAACAGCAAAATACATAATATTTTCCATGTATCTTGCCTAAAGAAGGTTCTAGGCCAGCAAACCATAGTATCTATAGAATTACCACCTCTTGATGACGAAGGGAAATTAGTTTTGATACCAGAGGAGATTTTGGATACAAGAGAGAAAAGATTGAGAAACAGGAGCGTCATAGAGCATTTGGTCAAATAGAAAGGATTACCACTAGAGGATGCAACTTGGGAAGGAGCACATATTCTTGAGAATTCTAACCTTCATTGCTTGAGGACAAGCAATATTTGGGAGGGGAGGACTTGTCATGTCCCCTTTTCAAATAATTAAAACATAATAAACTTTGCTAAGGTAGGCAGGCTCCAAAAAGGTGAAGTTTCAGCAAAAGGGGCTAATCTTTGGAAACCAATGGACTAATAAATAAAATTATTATTAAATTATATTTTATTAACCCCTCTTGGACGTGAATTAGGGTTATGCCCTCTTTTAAGGGGTTTGGAGGCATTTTGGGCTAATTTCAGAACTTGATTTTTGCTCATTTCTTTGTTGTTCTTTAGAGGCTGCCAAACTTGTGGAGAAGGAGACCCAAGAATGGGATTTTGCAAGTTTTCTTCTCCACAGGTTTGGCAGCCTCTGAAGAACAACAAAGAAATGAGCAAAAATCAAGTTCTGGAATTAGCCCAAAATGCCTCCAAACCCCTTAAAAGATGGCATAACCCTAACTCACGTCCAAGAGGGGTTAATAAAATATAATTTAATAATAATTTTTATTTATCAGTCCATTGGTTTCCAAAGATTAGCCCCTTTTTCTGAGACTTCACCTTTTTGGAGCCTACCTGCCTTAGCAAAGTTTATTATTTTTTAATTATTCTTCAGAGGCTACCAAACTTGTGGAGAAGGAGACCCAAAAATGGGAGTTTCCAGGTTTCTAGGAAGGCTAAGGATGGGAGTTTGAATCCATTCCATGTGCATGCTCATACAGAGTTTGCCTTTGTGCTGAACAGTGAAGTTTTGTGGGTTTTTGGGTGTGTTTTTTGTATGAGTTTGGTGTTTTCAGTTGAGTATTTCATATCAGTTTGGGTTGCTTCTATATTTAAGACTTTAAGACATTAAAATAGAGTTAAATATATGTATTGGGACATGATTAAACTTCTAAGATAGATTATTAGTGTTTTTGTGGTGTTTCCGAGCATTTTTGTGTTAATTTCGGGAGCCCGATGAGCATAGTTTTTGTCCTACATTTGTGAATTATTGTGTAAAGGCTATACAGATCTAGAAATTTCATTTTGTAGGTTGTTATGCTGATGAAATTTCTGTAAAATGGTCCATTATCAGATTTATTAATAATTTGTGAAGTTGTGAAGTTTTTTTGGCACTATTTTGGACATACCCGATTTGGGTTTTATTGAGAAATTGGTGGATCTTTGTAATATTGGTTGTTTGATTTTAAAGATCTAATTTGAGGCTCGAAATATCATACAAAATCAGTAAAGGGACATTTCAAACAACAGGGGTGAATCAAATTCTCCTAGTCTATATGTACCACTTGAATTATTAAACATTAAACACATCACTATTTTGTTGATCCTGCTTAACTTGTTCTTGCTCGGTCTATAATATTAAATTTTCATAAAATTAACTTGTATTGTATAATAAAAAAATATCAACACATGTAAAACATTCATAATACATTCGTCACAATTTGATAGAATTATTTTACATGGGAACCCAATTTGGGAAAAACTAGCAGCAACATGTCACTCTTTTTCACTCTTTCAAAGTGAGCTCTATTAGGAGCAAACCCTATTAAAGTTTTACAATATATATTTTTAAATGTGACCTAGTTAGATGATTTAATTACCCTATTAGGAGTGGCCTTAGAAGAGGGCTTTGATCATTCCATTTAGAATGTCACCTAGTTAAAGGATTTACATAGATTGTTAAGTCTTTCAATGATTTTTAGGTCAACCTCTATTAGAAGGATTTCACTAAAAAGTGTTCACAAGGATAAGAAAGAAAATAGTAGGTTTTGATCTATGTGATTAAAACTCACTTTTCTAGTTTAGATCTCTATTTAGTCATTATTATGGCTCACTAATAAACCATGCATTGTCATCGCTAATCTTGATCTACTTCGACACCCTTCAAGAAACTAGTCTACACTTCAAATAAACACCTAAGCCTTCTACTCAAAATAACTTATGAATAATAGCATCACATCTACAATCTTTCTCCTTTAGCTTCACATTCACACACTTTTGTGCTTCTAATCAATCTTTCTTTTTATATCAACTTTCTCATGCATAATTGTTGGGCTTGGTTTGGCTTGACTTGACATGACACCCAAAATTTGATTTAGACTCCCTTTAAATTGGCAATTTGTTCTTTAGTAGTTTTTGCATCCACCATAGATATTAGGGTTTATGATTAGTTTCAACTTGATTCAATGTATCTATACAAATTCTTGATCATCCTCTAGAAACTTATCTAGAATCATTCTATTTGGTCTTTACCCAATCATCACCTTGAATTTAATGATCCAACTCATTAATCTAATCTTCAACACATTTTACATCTCCCAAAAAATTAATTGAGTCAAATTGATCTTTTAATTACATTGAATTTGATATTTTTCCATCACTTAGAAAGCACTAAATTTTTCCAATCAGTCAACACTAAATACTCAATCAATTTTATTTACTTTCTAGCTCAGCATCAACTAACTTTCTCAATTGATGCTAATGCTCTATCAACACTAGATTTTCTTGGCACTAACTATGGCTCAGTTGACACTAGCATTACTTGGCACTCATTAGTAGTTTACTCTTTTACTCAGTTCAACTTAGCTTCCTTGACATTAACAATGACTTTTCTTAATCAAAGTCTATCTAATCGAATATTCATTGTAACTTCCTTTTCATAACTTCAACCTTACCTCTAGGTGTTATAGTTATGAGTAACTCTCAAATCCTTTTCATCAATCAAATAGATATGATATTTAGATTAGGTAACCTATCCCACTCATAGATTTGACATAAATGACAAAACAAAAATGGTTCCAATTGTAAGTTTCAAATAATCTTCCTCTTTGGCATTGATTAAAACACCTCAAATATCCAAAGTACTAATAACTTAGTTACCATATAATCCAAAATATTTCACTTCCATGAGTGACCACTATTCTTAGTTTGATTCTAATTTTCATCCATTCAAACTATCAAACTCCCTCTATAAATCTCTTTCATGATTTTGTAATCTTGTGACTCCTTAGTCATTTCTCCCTCTTTCATATTTGTTTCACTATAGTCTACCCCTCCTTGATGATAATGCCAAAGAGGTGTAGTTGTCTCAACTAAAAATTCTTCATACATCTAAATTATGTATATTTTTCATGTTTACCTGACATTTGTCATCTCACTATGACTAATCTTTGTATGATGTACTAAAGTATTCTACCTTAGGCATGTCCCAAAGTAGAAATATATTTCATCATTGTGTAAAATATTATGTGTAGCACATGTGATGCAATGTAGCTTGGCTTCTTAAGTAACCTTAGTTAGGGGAATGACCATTAATTTACCTCTAAGATTCAAGAGAATCTTTGGGTAATAGATTTGTGAATATGTCTACAATTTGTTCCTTTATATTCACATATTCTAGCTTCACTTCTTTATCTTGAACTATTTCTCTCAAGTAGTGATACATGATAGCAATATGCTTTGTCTTAGTCTGGATCATTGGATTCTTTGAAATGTTAAGAGCACTTGTGTTATCATAATAGATAACTATTGGATCTATAATTTCTTGTTTCCTGCCTTTTAACAATTTCTTAATCTACATTATATTTGAACAATCCACTATAGTTTCCACATACTTAGCTTCAATTGTTGATTGGGAAATACAATTATGTTTCTTGCTTTTCCATGACACCAATCTCTTTCCTAGAAAGAGTGCACCTCCACTAATGCTTTTCTTGTCATCAATATTTCTTGCTCAATCTAAGTCAATGAGAACCTTTAGTTCAAATTTATCACTTCTCTTGTAGTATCATCCATAATCTTTAGTACCTTTTAGATATCTCATTATCCTTTTTATAGCCATCATGTGATTCTCTTTAGGATTTTCTAAAAATCTAGCAAAAATCCCAATAGCTAATGCAATATATGTTCTGTTATGAACAACATATTACAAATTTCCTATCATGGATTTTTATAGGGTCTGGTTCACATTAGTAGAATCGTCGGTCTTAGATAACTTATGTCCTGTAGAAATAGTTGTACTTCTTGAATCTTCCATACCAAAAGTCTTCAATATCTTCTTGATGTATTTGGTTTGTGAAATGAAAATACCAAACTTCATTTGGTATACTTGTAAACTAAAAAAGAATTTGATCTCACCAAACATAGACATTTCAAATTCCTTTTTCATTTCATCAAGAAATGATTTACATAACACTTATCATTCTCCAATATGATGTCATCAAAAATATCTCAGATAACAGTATTTCATTATTCTTTCCATTCTTCAAGTATAGATTATTACATTATCATTTGTTCTCTCAAAACCAATTTTCACTAAATAGTTATGTAACTTTTCATACCATGCTCTTGGGGCTTTCTTTAATCCATAAAGAGATTTTTTTAGTTTACATACCATGTTCCTCTGGTCTAGATCTACAAATGCTTTGGATTTCTCAATGTATACTTCTTCCTCTAGTATACCATTTAGAAATCCAAATTTGACATCCATCTGATATACCTTGAAGTTCTTGTTAGAAATAGGGAATAATAAGGGGCAGGGGGGGTGAATCAATATTCTACAAACTTTTGTCACCAACTAGATATAATTTATTACTTTAAACCATGTATAAGAAAGCAAACAAGTAATGTTGAACTGTAATAATAACCATGCATAAAGAGAACTCACAACACCATATTTTGTTAATTGGGGAAACCCTAGCCAAGGGAAAACCCAGGTGGGGATGATACCCACTAGATGATGTACTAATATAAATGTTCCTTGTTAGAGTATGGACCATGTTAGGAGTCTATGAAAGCATTCAGTACATAGGAGTCCATCTTAGGAGATTCCAAACCTATTTGGATTTGTAGTACAATAGATGCAAGAAGAGCTCACTGCCCAAACATGTACTTCTAATTACAAGAAGAATTTACTACCCAAACAAGTAATTAATCCTCAAGTATATAAATGGTTTACCTTTTTCAACTAATCTTTGACCTTAGCTCAATCTCAGATCACAAAATCAATATCTCAAAAAGTTTGCATATATCACTTCACAAAAAGTTTGCATATCACTTCTCATATTACAATGCACAAATAATCTCGCAAGATATCCTTTATATAAATACCATGCTTGTTTGTAAATTTATGCTAGGTGGGCTAGGACCACAATATACTTTTCTAGCTTAGAGTAAACATCTAGGATGTCAACCCTAATTGGTTAAGCAATTATTTTGTAAACAAAATAATTCCTTTACCTTTAATTCTACTAGTTTGTTTATTGCTAAATCGTGAGTATCTCTTTTTTGTATTGTTTGTATTGATGTCCAAGGTCATACACATCATCTTCAATATTTATACTAATTCCATCTAAATTCTTTTCCATAGATAACATCATATAAATAAGTTATACATCAAAACAATACACTGATATGAACTACTTTCAAAAAATTCTATCTAGCTGCCTCAAACTGATATTATCTTACAATCATCAAAATTTGTCTTCAAGTTGTTCATGCCTTTCTCCATGTGTCCTTTATTTCTTTGGTAGTAGTGAGTATTGCACATAAGGCATATGAAGCAATCTCAATTGCCTTAAGGTTAGAGTAGGTGAAATTTGCATAAATGTCCTTTGCTTTGACACATTCTTGTAATTGTCTCTCAATGGCTAATATCTTTAGAGCAATAGATTCTTTGAATTTTGATAATCTTCTCAAAATTTTCTTTTTTTCAAGTTGTATTTTCTTGATGTCTATGTGAACACCAGCAACTTGTCCTTCAAACTCATAAACTTTGCAATAGGATTGTTGTATCTAACTAGTTAGAGTTTCCAACTCACTCAACTTCCCTTGAATCTTACTATCCAATTGTTAGTCAACTTATGAGATAAAGTACATTTTATGTACAATAATTTTCCAAATTGTTGAAATCCTCAGAGTTCCTTGATACAAGTATCAAGACTTAGAAAATTATTCTGAATATTCTAACAAATGGTGCTAAAAAAAAAAACATCGTGTGAAATTTGAGCCTTAGACTCAGCAACATTCAAAAAATTTGTAAACTCATCATAAAATGATTTTACAAGTTCTTGAGCTCTTTTCTTGGGGTCTACTTTTGTATGTTTGGCTATGAGGGTGTTTTTTAATCTTTTAGTCACCTCTATTAATGCTCTTTGTAAACTCTTGACTTTTATGTTCTTCTCAATCAATTTTGTCAAGGATGAGATCACATTAGATTGATTTTCATCATCACCTATAAGTTTAGCAAGAGATATAGGAGTGGATGAGCTGGATGCTTTCACCTCATCTTCCTCTTGTTTCTTCTCTGCTACCCTTTTTTATTTTCTCTCTTCTTATTCCTTCACCTCTATTTCTTTCCTTACTTTTTCTTTCTTTTCATTTTCTTCTTCTCTTCTTCAAGCAATTTTAGCTTGGCTTCTTCAATCTTCTTCTTTTCTTCTTCTAGCTATCTTTTCTCTTCTTCAATCAGTCTCAACTCATCTTGAATATCTTTGGAATGGGGCTTAGGCTAATCAGAACTTACAAAAGGATTATCATCAATGTTGACTATAACACTTGTTTGATCAATTTGCATAGTATCACCACTTATTGATACTTCTAAAGTTTTCTTTGTAGTGGTAGGTACTCCCTCTACCTCAATCATAATTTTATTGATAACTATAAAATTTTCACTTCTTATTGTGTTCTTATAACCTCCCATAGATAGAATAGGCCTCATTTTTAAATTTAAATAGGGTGCTAGTTTACCCATCAATTTCTTTATTTCTTCTTCATCTTCAATCTTGCACATAGCTCTTATCATTGATTTTTGAAGTTCCATATCTTCTTCTTGAATTGGTGCCTTCTTTTCTATAAGTCTATCATAGACTTTTTGATTGACAAAACCTTTAATGTCTTTAAGCTTCAATTGTTAAGAATCATATATCTCATAGTAGATATAACAATCTATTCTTTCTCAATATCACTATACAAATCATAAAATTTATTCAATTACACAAATTTCCCTTCGTCAACACTGGTTGGGTTAATCTTTTCTATCTTTGGTTTCTAGGGTTTCCTTGTTTTACCTACTAGCTGCTTAGAAACAATAACTTTCTCTAGTTTTTTGTTTTCTTTTTCTTCTACTTCTTCAACACTAGAGTATTCAATTGTCAAAAATGTCTTCTTTCTTTTCTTTGGTCCAATAGCTTGATGCTTAACTTTTTTTTATTGTCTTTTATACCCACTTGGTTGTTTGGCTAATATAATATCATATGGGATGCTTTATCCTAGATGAGTTTCTATAATGGATACACTAGATGCTTGGCCAACTTGCAGAGGTGTCACATACAATACACCTTGTTCAACAATCTATTTCAGTCTAGAGATTGTCTATCTAATTGCTTATGATTCTTCTTCTGAAATACCAGCTTCAAATAATGCTTTTTTTATTATCGTTGCAATCTTCTTATGAGATGCTTTCTCTAATGATGCCTAGTAGGTTGACTGAGTTATTTCCTCATACGTTCCAAATCTATATGATGCTTGATATATATGGGATTTCAACATTAAATCAATATAACCAATAGCTACATCATCACTTAATTCATAACCTAAGGGCTCAAGAAATATTTCCCAAGGTTCTACTACTTCAATATAGGCTAGGTCTGTATCAACCATAAAATATATATCATTCCTAAATCTAACAAAAATTACAATAGTAACTATGAATCTTCATTTCATCTCATTCTAAAATGTCCTTATAATCATATTTTTACCGTCCAAGATTTTCTTTGTAAGATGCCTTCTGTACACATCTATTATCTTGTCCATAGTGCACCTTTCACTACTCATAATATTAGTAATTGATAAATATGGAAATCTCTTAAGTATATGAAAGAAAATATGATTAATTAGAGATTGGAATCTAAATACACCATTCTTAGTTCTCTTAATCTTCTTCAAATTCTCAAGAAGTTGTACTCTCACAATTTCACTTAAATTTAATTGCTCCTTCTTAATGCAAATCTTATAGGCTACATAGATCAAACTTGTTGACAACTCATCACTCTTAGAACTTTCACAAATAAAATATGCAATGATTCTACTCAAGAATCTTACACCATGTTGTCTAATGGTGTCGATCACCATCACCTTACCATTGTAAGCTACCTTAGTGTAACTTTCAACCTTTTTCTTAACTAGTTTCTCACCAATGGGTATAGTGCCTTGTTTTCAAAGACCAATGACCTCTTGAATAAGGCCAGCAGATGTGTCAAATATATCTTCTCCCATCCAAATCCTCCCATTATGAATTCTACTTAATATAGCCTGAGTCCACTCTTCAGTATCAAGTTCATGGTAAAAGTGATACTTGATTAAGTTTAAATCCTTCATATGCTCATATAGGATTAATAGGAATATCATGATTGAATATAATTTCTATATCTTTGTTCATAAACTCACTTCCAATATTTTCAAACTTACTACACAAGTAGCTTCCTACGTCTTCCAAATAAACTATGTTGTCTAGAGTAATTGATAAAGCCAAACTAGGGTTTTCCTCTAGAGTTTTCACAAGAACAACCTTTAATTTTTGTCTCTAAACATTCTCAACATTCTAAACTATAGATATATCCATTATTACACAAAATATAATTTTATCAAATAATTTCTATATGGAAAATGATAAAATACCTTTTTTTCAAAGTAGGGTTTTTCTCAAAATCACTTTGCCAATTTGCTTCTAGGTACTCTAAGCTTCTGAGATGATCACAATGTGGAATTAATCAAGTTTGTACTCCATTTATTCAGCTGGAACTTTCATTAATTATGTATTTTGCTAATTCAAAAAGGTTGTTTATTTCGCTCTAAAATTAAATATCTTCTCAAAATCATTCATCAGATCTTCAAATTTCTATTTGAGGTTCACCATAGCTTCCTTTCATCATGATAATTCTCTAAAAAACTTCACTCCATGAAATTTTCTATAGAAACACATATTTCATCCTCTATCATAGAATAAATTTTCTTTGTTATATCAATAACTTTTGTCTCGTTCAAAACTTATTTCAATAAACTCCAAATTGCAAGAAAGCTTAACTATAGTCCAAACTTATCAAGATAGATCTTCTCTCAACCTCGCTACTCATAGCTGAATTTCTAAATAAAATTTCCAATTCTATATGTTGTAAACAAGCTTAATTCAACTTGGTTGAATCAAACTCGATTGCTAACTTTGATTTTCCTATGTCAACATCAACTAACTTTTACACTAAATATCTAATCCTTTTACAAATGCCTCATTAACTTCTTCTCAAAGTTAACCAACTACATTTTTTTGATCTTCATTTCCTTTCTTAGTTTTGGAGTTACTTTCATGATTTCTTCTATCATTTATGAAGTTTCTTCTATTGTTGCTTCTATTTCCAAAGGTTCTTCCATGATTCCTTCTATCATTTCTGAATTTCCTTATATTGTTTCTTTTGACAATTCTAGAGTACTTTGTTGTATGCCTGATGTTGTTACATAACTAAAATATTGAGGTTTTGCTTCTAGGATTTTGTTGATCAATAGGTGCTTGACAATTTTTGGCTATGTGTCCAAAGTTGTTACACTTATAACACATGATTTGCCTCCTTTCTTCATAAGATCTTATTTCTCTTAATGTCCTTTCATTAGATCTTATTCTATCTACAAGGTCAGTGTTTCTTGACATTCTACTATTTCTTCTATCATTATCATATTAGGGTTTCCTACAATCAATTGCATTATGACCAATATCATGACAATTATGGCAGTAAAATTTTGTAACATGATTAAATGACTTATTTGTACAATCTCTTTCCATATGACCTATTTCATTACATGAAAAAAAAATTACCTCTAAACTCATACCTAGTTTTCTTATGAGATTCCACTTTCTTGGGTTCATCCAGTTTCTCAATTTCCTTCTCTTGTCCAACTTCTTTGGATTTATCAAAATATTGACTAGATTCAATCTTATTATCAGATTATCTTTCTCTTTTGGATCTGACTTACTTTTAGGTTTCTTTGTAAACATGTTAAATAGATAATCAAGACTAGTGTTATCATAGGTAGGTCTTTGTATTGACATTGATTCATCAATATTTTCAAGCTATAGCTTGCACTGAGTTATTTCACCCTTCACAATAGTGTTGTACTTATGAAGTTCTTCATGATCTTCTTTCAATATTTCAAATTTAGATGTCTTATTTGCTAGATTTTCTCTAAGACCTAAATTTTTAATCTTCAAATCAAATTCAACTTTGCTAGGATCACTCTTCAAACTCAATTTTAGATTGGTAATCTTCAATTCATGTGGGGAGATCTTGTACTCTATTTTTAGCTTTGAATATTCATCATCACTAGTTTTAGATTTAGTAGATTCAGGCTTGGATTTTAGGTGTTCAATCTTGTCCTTCAATTTTCCAATGTAAACTTTGTAGTCTTCATATCTATCTTTCATCCTATCTATTTCTTCAATAAGGAGATCAATTTGATCAAGTGCCTCTTCAAGGTTCTTCTTCAATTGTTCTATGTCCATAGGGATTTTACTCAAGTTGTTAAGCCTCTTCTGAGTAATTAATCTCTAATACAAATTGTTAGAAATAGGGAATATTGAGAGGGGGGGGTGAATCAATGTTCTACAAACTTTTGTCACCAATTGGATATTATTTATTACTTTGAACCATGCATAAGAAAAAAACAAGTAATGTTGAACTGTAATAATAACCATGCATAAAGAGAACTCATAACACCATATTTTGTTAACTAGTGGAAACCCTAGCCGAGGGAAAACACTGGTAGGGATGATATCGACTAGATGATGTACCAACATGATTGTTCCTTGTTAGAGGATGGACCCTATTAGGAGTCTATAAAAGCATTTAGTACATAGGAGTCCCTATTAGGAGACTTCAAATTCCTATTAGGAGATTCCAACCATGTTAGGAGTTGTAGTACAATGGATGCAAGAAGAACTCACTACCCAAACATGCACTTCCAATTACAAGAAGAGCTCACTACCCAAACAAGTAATTAATCCTCAAGTATATAAATGTTATATCACTTTCAGTTGATCTCTAACCTCAGCTCGATCTTGGATCACAAAATTAGGTTCTCAAAAACTTCACATATATTGCTTCACAAAAAGTTCACATATCATTTTTCATATTACAATGAACACATAATCTTGCAAGATATCCTTTGTATAAATACCATGTTTTTTCACAAATTGCTGCTAGGTCGGCTAGGACCATAATATAATTTTCTAACTTAGAGTAAACATCTATGATTTTGGCCCTAATTGGTCAAGTAATTATTTTGTAAACAAAATAATTCCTTTACCTTTAATTTCACTATTATGTTCACTGGTAAATCATTAATATCTCTTTCCCATACTATCTGTACTAATGTCAAAGGTTATACACATCATCATCAATATGCATACTGATTCCATCTAACTTCTTTCTCATAGATAACATCATATAAATAAGTTATACATCAAAAAAATACACTACTATAAACAAGTTCATACTTAGACAATTTTTTGAGTACCAAAAGTAAAGTATCTTTATTTCTAAGGTTTTCTACAACATGTACATCATGTGTTGACATAAATGATTACAATTTCATCACTACATATAGCCAATTTTTAGTAGTTCTTTTATGATGAGTATGCAAGGAGAGTTTTTACTCCTTCAACTATGGCCATAGGAGCAAAAGTTTCTCCATAATTGACTCCTTGTGCATAACCCTTTCATTCTAGCCTTTCTTTTTTTCTTATTACTTCACCATTTTCATTGAGCTTGTTCCTAAAAATCCACTTTGTCCCAATGACATTTTTATCTTTAGGTCTTGGCACTTAAATCCAAGTATTTTTCTTTTCAATCTAGTCAATTTCTTCATTCATAGCATGTATCTAATCTTCATTATCTAAAACATCATTTATTGATTTAGGCTTGGAATCAAATAATAAGCATGTGTCACCTTTGAGTTTTCTCATTGTCATAACACTTGATTCAGCATCTCCAATTATTTGATCAAGTTTATGATGTCTTCTCACATATTTTTCTAATACAAGTAGCTTTCTTCTTGGCTCTTCTTCAAGTTCTTTTGGAAAAATAATCTTAGGTTCATTTCCTCTTCTTGGTTCTGATTTAGGTCTAGGTTTTGAATGCTTGACAGTCACTATTTGATGATCGACATTACCTATCTATGAATCGATATCCACAATTTGTTGCTCAGCACCCACTCTCTATTGCTCAGCAATTTTCATTTCCACTCCATCATTTCCTTTCTGATGGGAACTTTCATCTTGATTTATCTATTCATTTTGAGTTTCAGGAGCATTATCATCCACATAGATGAATGTACTATAGTCTTTGAGTTCTTTATTACATGAAGCATCACCTTTTTCTACAAATTCATCAATTCTCACATTTTCACTTTCCACAACTTTGTTAGTATTAGAATTTAAACACTTATAAGCTTTTTTTTTTTGTGGAATAACCTAGGAATATGCATTCATCACCTTTTGCATCAAGTTTTCAATCTCTATTATCTTTTAATATATAACATCTACTTCCAAAGATTTTGAAATATTTAATAGTGGGAGCATAATCATACCATAGTTCATAAGGTGTAGCATTTTTACCTTTCTTAACTTGAATTCTATTCAGGGTAAAGACTGTTGTACTCACAACTTCTCTCCAATATTTTTGTGATACACATTTCTCCATCATTAGTGTTCTAGCATTGTCCATAATTGATTTGTTCTATCTTTTAGCTATCCCATTCTTAGGATGGATTCTTAGTGGTGACATCCATCATTTGATTCCTCTATCAATGTAGAATGTGTTAAAATCATGTGAAATTAATTGACCGCTTCTGTCAAATCTCAAACACTTCAAACTCTTCCATGTTTATTTTTCAACATCTGCTAAATACCACTTGAATAATTGAAAGGCATCAGATTTAACTTTAAGAAACATTAGATTCATCATTATAGACTATCAATCCACAAATAAAATGAAATATTGATATCCATAGTAAATATAATTTGCTCTTAAAACTAGACTTGGTCATCTTTCCTAATTGACACTATTTACACAATGCATTGTCAAGGTTCTTTAGTTTATGCAATCATCTTACTTTCTTCATCTTACTGATATTCACAAAATTGTCAAAATTCACATGACATAATCTTTTGTGACATAACAAAACATCTTCTTATTACACAAACATACATGTCTCATTTGATAGGTCTAGATAGAATAAGTTATCCCTTTTCTACTTGGCAATTCGAATCAACTTACCATTTCCATCATATATCTTGGCCTTCCTATTGTCAAATTCAACTCTATAATCTAACTTTTTCAGCTTTGAAACACTCAATAAATTGTAGTTAAGTCCTTCAACCTACTAAACATTTTTACATGTTATCTTGTCAATCAGTTGAATAATGTCTTTACCTTTTATAAGACATGGGATATCATTACCAAGTTTTACACATCCACCATTGTATGAACCAATATCTTCAAATTTGTATTTATCACTATTCATATGCTTGGAACATCCACTATCAATTATCTATCCCTTTGTTTTGTTCACATAAGAAATTAATGCAATTTTCTCATCTTCATCCAACTCTTCTTTCACAGAAACATAGACAAATTCATCATCATTACTCTCAAATTCATTATCAATATTTTCTTTATAAATATAATAATATTTCTTACTCTTTTAATCTTTGCTTCTTCTATAACATTTGTCATCTCTTCTTCCTTTGTACTTTCTTTCCTTCTTTTCATCCTTATCTTCTCTATCAAGACATCTAATAGTAATATGACCAAATTTTTTCCATAAAAAACAAATGATAGGTAATTTACCTTTTTATTTACCTCTTCCTCTTCCAAACCTTTTTGCAATGAGGGCTTCAAGTTCATCAATCTCATCATCAAAACTATCACTTTCACTCTTCACATGTTTTCCTTTCTTCTTAGTAAGAATCAATTGTGACTTGAAATTTTATTCAATGGTAGCAAGTGTGTAGTTATCAAAATTAGATATCTCAAAAGTAGTAAGTCTTGTTAGAAATAAGGATTACTAAGAGGGGGGTGAATCAATAATCTACAAACTTTAGTCACCAACTGAATATTATTACTTACTTTAAACCATGCATAACAAGGCAATAAAGTAATGTTGAATAGTAACAAGAGCAATGCACAAAGATAACTCATAAAACTACATTTTTTTAACTAGGGAAATCCTAACCAAGGGAAAACCCCAGTGGGGATGATACCCACTAGATAATATACTAATATATAATTTCTTTGTTAGAGGATAGACCCTAATAGGAGTCAATGAGAAAATTTAGTATAGGGAGTCCCTATTAGGAGACTTTGAATCCTTGTTAGGAGATTCCAACTCCGTTAGGAGTTGAGGTAGAATGTATGCAAGAAGAGCCCATTTCCCAAACATGCAATTTCAACTACAAGAAGAGCTCACTACTCAAACAAGTAATTTATTGTTATTTTCCTTATTTTTTTGATCTCTTATCTTTAGCTAGATCTCAGATCACTAGATATATCATATAAAACTTCACATATATTGCTTTCACAAAAGTTCGCTCATCACAATTTGCAATTCACAATTACACAATCTTACAAGATAGCTCACTTCTTATCGCAAGAAGTCCATTGCATAAATATCATGCCTTTACACAAATTATTGTTGGGTCAGCTACGACCACAATTCACTTTTCCAACTTGGAGTAAACATCTAGGATGTTGGTCCTAATTGGAAAAGTAATTATTTTGTAAATAAAATAATTATTTCCTTCAATTCACTATCTTGCTTCATCAAAACATGATTATCTCTATTCCATATAGTCTGTAAAAAATTTTGAGGTTACACACATCATCACCAACATGTATACTATCTCCATGTAACTTTGCTAGTCATACTATGACATCAGCAACATGTTATAAAAATAATAATATGCTATTGTAAACCAAATTCTATACTTTGATCATTTTTTGATTACGAAACACTAAGTATCTTTATTTCTGAGTTTTCTTGTGAACATGTACATCATGTGTTGCCATAAATGACAACAATTACATATCACTATTAGCCAATTGTCAACAAACTCCCCCTATGACATTGATGGTATGGACATTATGACAAAAAAAAAACATAAATAACATATAAACATTACATCTATTACAACTTGCTCAACATTACATATGCTCCCCCTTACAATATACTTTACTACTTTTATTCATATTGTATCTCTCCCCTTTTGACATGTATACAATTTTCACATGTAACTCTCCCCCTTTGACATCAATGACAAAGGTCAAAATGTCAAGATTCTGTCCAAAAACTATCCAAAAAATGTCAAAAGTATTGTCCTTCCTTATGCTGATATTATCTTCATGCAATCATCAAAAATAGTCTTTAGATTATCCATACCTTTGGTCCATGTTTCCTTGGTAGACTCAACTGATGTGAGAGTTGCACATAAAGCATATGATGTAATCTCAATTGCATTTATATCTGAATACAAAAATTTTGAATGTGTCCTTGGCCTTGACACATTCTTCTAGTTGTTTCTCAACAAAAGATAATTTCATAGCAATGGATTCATTGAAATCAAATGTCCTCTTTAAAATCTGCTCTTTCTAAAGTTCCAGTTTCCTAATGTCACTATGAATACTGGCAACTTGACTTTCAAAATCATCTACTTTTCTAGATGGGTGCTAGTTTTGGCTAGATAAAGCCTCTAGCTCACTCATCTTTAACTCTATCTAACAAAAAATTTCTCTAGTTAGCTTGTATGGTAAGGTACACTTAATATACAAATTTTTCCCATCTTGCTAGCATTTATGAAGTTCTTTTATACAAGTATCAAGATTGACTAAGTCATTCTTGATATTCTAACAAATGGTGCTAAAAAAGTTAGCTCATAATGGGAAATTTTAGCCTTCACCTCAGCAACATTCAAAAAATTTAAACTCTCCATCAAATGATTTTAGCACTACTGGTGCCCTCTGTTCAAGATCTAATTCTATGTGTTGAACTACCAATGTACTATGTAGTCTACCTATCACTTCCATTAACGTTCTTTGTAAATGTTTTACCTTTCGATTCTTCTCAATTAGCTTGGTTAGGGATGAGATCAAATATGTATGATCATCATCATCAGTATATAAACTAGCAAGAGAGAGAGGAGTAGATGAACTAGATGGTTTAGTCTCATCTTCCCTCTATTTGTTTGTTACTTCTTTGGTTCTTCTCTCTTCTTGTTCTTTCTTTTCCTTTTCCTCTCTTTCTCTCTTCTCTTCTAATATTTTCTTCTCTTCTTCCTATGTTTTCTTTTTCTTCTCTTCTTCTGCATTCCTTCTCTTATCATCATCTTCCTTTCTTTTCAAATCTTCCTCAAGCAATATGTGGTTGGCTTCTTCTATTTTTTTCTTTTCTACTTCTAATAGCCTCTTTTCTTCCTTAATTTGTTTCAACTTATCCTCAATATCTTTAGTGTCTAGTTCATTTGGTTCAGAATCACCAAAGGGATTTCTATCATCAATGTTAATAGTAACATTGGTTTGATCAATTTGCATGGTATCACCACTTATTGATACTTCTGAGGTTCTAGGGGTTGGAGGAGATGCTACCTATGACTCTGACAACATTTGACTAATAGTTGCTACAGTCTCTCTTCTTAACTTATCCTTTTCACCAATCATGAATAAAAATAAACTCAATTTATTCCTCAATCATGGTGCAAGGTTATTCAACAATCTTTTGATTTCATCTTCATCATCAATCTTGTAAATGGTTATAAGCATAGACTTCCAAATTTTAAGGTCTTCTTCCCTTGCAGGAGCCTTCTTCTCAATGAGTCTCTCATAGACTTTTTGGTTTATAATTCTCTCAAGGTCCTTTAATTTCAAATTGTGTCTATCTAATCTTTCTCAAAAATTTTGTACAAATTTTAAAACTTGTTCATTTGAAAAAAGTTACCTTCATTTGCAATAGTTGAATTTATCTTCTCAATCTTTGGTTTCCAAGGTTGTCAAGCTTTTCTTGCTGCGTGTTTAGGTTAGTCACCTTTTTTGCTTGCTTGGTTTTTCTATTCCTCATCCTCTTTATCACTTAACTCAATTTTCAACAATGTTTTTTGTCTTTTTCCTAGTCTAGTGGCGTATTGTTTAACTCTTTTTGTCTTAATAGACATTGCTTCAAACAATCTCTCAAACTTTCTTTTCTATTCATTGGGTTGAACATCGAATAGTATTGCATATAGAATGCTCTATTTCAAAGATGTCTTAGCAACTAATACTAAAAAAGGTTTTATGCTCAATAAACCTTGCTTCATTGTCTATCCTATAGCCTCACATTCACTTTCTATCATTATAGCCTCTAATAGTGCCTTCTTCATTATAGATTCAACCTTCTTGTGTGATGTCTTCTCTAAGGTTGCTTGATGAGCATGTTGAGTGATCTCATCATATGTGCCAAATTTATACTCTACTTTGTCTCTATCTAAATTCATAAACAAGTTAATATATCCAACGGCTACATCATCATTCAATTCATAGATCAAGGGATCAAGAAATGTCTCCCAAGGATCCACTTCTTGAATACTTGTATGATCTATATCAACTAATATACAAATTTCTTCCTTGAATTTGTGCACAATTGTAGGTGTAATTCTAAATCTTTGTTTCATCTCATTCTAAAAAGTCCTCATTATTAGGTTGCCAAGTGTTGTCTAATATCTTGTCTATAGGGTACCTTCTGCATACCTCTGTAATCCTCTCCATTGTGCATCTGTCACTACTCATTATATTTGTGACTAATAAGTAGGGAAATCTCATAAGTACATGAAAGAATATGTGATTTATCAATGACTAGAATCTAAACACACCATTCTTTGTTCTTTTAATCTTTTCAAGTTTTCCAAGAGTTGCATTCTCAGTATTTCACTCAGATTCACTTGTTCTTTCTCTATACATATCTTATATGTTGCATATATGAATCCTTCTAAAAGTTCATCAATCTTTGAAGTTGTACAGACTAAATAAGCAATAATTCTACTAAAAATATCACATCATCTTGCTTGATGGTGCTGATCACCATATTATTATCATTGTATACTACCTTAGTGTAACTTTCCACTTTCTTCTTTAGCAATTTCTCACCTATAGGTGCAATGCCTTATTTACTAAGACTAGTTACCACATGAATAAGGTCGATAGAAATGTCAACTATATTATCTTGCATCCATAACTTACTGTTGAGCTATCATTTTGCACGATGCTTAATGGAAGGAATCCTTTCAAATTCCTCTCTTGAAAAGCTAATCCGATGATTAATTCCAAGGTTCCAAGTGATCTTGCGACCTACTAGAATCTTCTTAGTTGAAGATAAATGTGAATATTCATAAGGATTCCTTTATTGGTTCTAAAATGATTTGGATAAGATATAGAATCTACTTGCGATCTCAAAAGAATAACCACACAAAAAGAAATATATTTTTTTATTTTTTTATTTTTATGATGAATGCAATCTAATAATGTAGCTATATTAATTCCTAATATAATCAAGGGGTTAGTAAATCAAATAATGGAGATCAAACAAAAAACATGAAAAGTAAAAATCGGAATGGACATAAGCCATAGAAACAATGTGTCTATGAGTTAAGCTTAAAAAAGATTAGTAGGTAACCAATGAAAATAGAAGTAGCGCTTCCTTAATTCCATTAATGCAATCATTGATGAGAATTTAGTAACCATAAGATTTTTCACTTTTCATCAAATTGCAAGGCCACAAAAAGTGTGCTCATGTGACACAAAACACTATGTAGGAACAATATGATGATCTCTTCTTGAACTAAGTACGTTAGTGGAATTTCTAGACCCATAGAAAACACTAGAATTAAAAGATCACACAACTAGAATAACACAATAAAACTATTGGCTCAATTAAACTTCATGAACATACAGCCATAAAATATAACACACTTAGGAAAGCATCATTACACTCCAAATGCAAACACCAATAACATATATTATTGCATAAAATAAGGGCAGCCTAGAATACATATTACATTCTTGAATTTATAAGAAATATTCTCTTCAATTTGTGTTGAGAGTGAGAGATATTTTTATGCAATCATATGCTTCTAAACTAATAAAATAAATATATTTATGTACAAACTAACAATCTAACTGGTGCTTAGTAGGACTCCATCCATATTTATATCATTAATTGGATGCATGAGCCTTTACATGTCTTAAAAAAAGAAACATGAGAAAATAAGAAGAAGAAAGTCATTAGTTGATGTAGAAGTGTTTGGAAGTGCCAAAAATAGAAGCTCCATCTTTACTAGGCCTCTGTAGGAGTTAAATTGTTGTTAGAATGCATTTTGAATGCATGGAAAGCTTTGAATTTAGAACTAGCAATTAACTGTTGGTGCACCTCTATCTTGCTCAAAACTTCTAGCAAACATTTGAAAAGTGCACCTGCACACCTAGTGCACCTATGCACTTGGCACACCTACCCACCTCAAAAGCAAGTTCAAAAAATGTAAATTTCCACCAAGTGTCAAAATTGAAATATTGGCTTTTGGGTTTTGTTCCACTTTATACTAGAGCTATGTCTGGGTATTTGCCCTTGAATTTCTCAATAATCTAGGTGACTTGAGCTACATCTAGAAAATCTAAGCCTTCATACTTATCTTTCACCTTCTATTGATAATTACACCCTTCAATGTGAGTCTCTATAAAAATTTTGAGTTTCATGTCCAAATCTAGTAATGCTTCTTCTATTTTGAATGCTTGCCTAATGTCATCATCATTAAAAGCTTCTTCAAAAGTCTTTCAAAATTTCTCAACTACTACTTCAACAACTATCAATTTATCCCTTGCATCATCTTCAAAAATATCTAAACATGCGTCACTATAATATTTCTTTGCATCCAAAATTTGTTCTTGGGCTTGATCCTTGAGCTTATGAATCTTCGCATGTAATGTTTCCATTACTTTATTTCCATCCACAATCTTCTTTATCCAATCATAAATTTTATCTAACTCCTCTATTGTATATACCTCTATTAACATCTTATATCTTTCACTCTTAATCTATTGTAGCACTTATAGGTCCTTAATCCAAGTATGTACTTCATCCATCAAACCAAAATCCTAATTCAAAATGACTACAAGCTTATCTACATTATTTTGCATATGGTTTAATAACTTAATATTTCACTATATAATATGTACATATTTCTCTTCAAAACTTTCTTGCCATTGCTGACAAGGTTTCAAAAAAGAGTCTAATTGTACTACCTCCTTATCTCTCTTTTCTAGTACTGCATTCAAAGTTTCCTTAGGATTTGTAGGATCTAGAGGACCAACAACTTCCTTAATATATACTTTTAAGATATCATTCTTCTTCTTAAATGTCATCAATTCTACCTCATCCTATTCTAAGTGATTAAAACACTTCTTTCATTCCCGTCAGTACCATTAACTTGGGAATATCCAATGTGGGATTTCCAAGAACAATCTCTTTGACCTGATAATCCCTTGGAGTCAATTCTTCCACATGTGTATATAGAGGAGGGATAACCACATGTGCAAATAAGTCTTGGTTCTGATCACTCATAATGAAGGCTAATGCCTATGCATACTTTGGTGTTGACTCAGGTTTCCTAAGAAATTTAATCGATTCCATCTTGTCCTCTTCCTTAGTAGCTAATTGTTGCCTTTTTTTTCTAATGACTTATTTCCTCAACCATCTTGGGATATGCTCCAACAAAGATTTTCCTTTTGAAGATGAAGGAGTTTTCTTTGCTATGCTCTTCCCCTGATCACTCCTCTCTAGAGTCTTATCCTTTTGTGAGAGATTTGCACCTAGAGTCTCTGTATCTATGGAGTCCATAGTCCTCACCTCTATCTCTCAGGAAGCTTGCTAGGGTTGCTCACTTATTTTCCCTCCTCTAACACTTCATCAATGGGTAGTTGTTGCAGCTCTTCCTCTTGTTCTACTTGAACCTAATCTTCTTTATTGTTTGCAGGAAGGGGAATAACTGAACCTTTGTCCAAGAAAAATATGACCTAATTTTGTGATGGTGGAGCTATCTTAGGACCCTATATCTGAGATGGCAACTGACTGCAATCCTCCTATTGAGGTTGGTTAGTTGGAGTGTCTCTTATTTTGTCTCCAATCAATTCAATACCAATGGGCATAAAATCAAAATCTAACATGTTGAAAACATTATTCCCCTCAACATCCTGCTCATCTATCCATTGTTGCATTTCATCCTTGAAGGTTGTAGACTAAATAGGTTGCATAGGAATGGATGGCATGTAGTTGTGGATCTTATTCTCTATTCCTCTTTGGTGGCTCTAGTAAGATGGGTCCTCTAATTCAAAGGAAGGTTATCCTCTTCATCCTCATCATCCTCTTCTTCTTCTCCTTCTTCTATGATAACTTTTGGGACTGATGGGAAAGGAATAACTTTCCTAATTACCTTTTGTCTCCTCTTAACTAAGGTCTTAATATTACATCTCTTAGGAGTGGATGGGGAGGCTTGTACTTACTATTGAGGTGAAGATACCTCTTGTACTTCTATTTCAATTTCTCCTTGCCCTTTTTTGGCTTGAGACACTTAAGGATTGTCTTGGGCTTGTGCAACTTCAATATTCTCTGACCCTTGTGTATTTTCTACCCTTGGTTGTGGAGGTACTTGAGTTTCTTCCTACTCTGGCTTATTTTGTTTGGGGGAAGTCCTATTTCTCTTTTCTTTACCTTTACCTTTATGATCCCTATAATACCCAACTTCTCTATTAAGTTGATGTACTATTTCTAGTCTTACCAAGGAATGAGTTATAAATGTAGGCACTATAACCTTAGCTCCTCAACCTCTTGCTGGGTGGGCTTTGGCATGAAAGACTACTGCTTGAGGAATTGGATCCAACTTGAAAGGTCTTTTGATCCAATCCTTTGTCAATATGATAATGTGTCTAACCCATTGATTGATGTCTAAATTTTCTTCCTTATCATTCTTAGCATTCATAATAGGTTGATCACCAATCTTGTCCCTATTAAATAATTGATCAAGGACAACATTAGTATCTTGTTACACAAACTTTAAAGGAACCTCAATCTTCAAAGCATTGGTTGCTAGATAAAGAATCATCATACAATAATCCCTTATTCAAATATCATAGTCATCTATTGCATTCATCCAATGGTCCTAAATTGCATCTTCACGCTAAAATGTCTTGCTAGCCAAGAATTGTATGCTTCCAATGTTATCAAAAAAGGGCCGAGGATAATTATATTCATCCAAAGGATATTGATCCCATTCAGAATCAAAAGATGGAATATCCTATATCCCATCCACACTGAATGGTCCTATAGTAATAGGCCATACCCAAGTTATATTATGTTGTTTATGACTCTATCATATGTAGTCAAGATTTTTCAAGCTATCTCCAACAATATAGGTCTATAACTTAGATACCTAGGGAGCTTCTTGGGGTTGATTGTTGTACCCACTACCCTTAAATAGGTGAATGTTTGATACTAGATGTATTAGGCTCCATCATTTGATATCTTTGTAACTGCCTCTTTTGACATCCTCTTAGCATAATCCCCTTCAATAAACCAATTTATTGTGAATATAAATGCATCATTCACTATCTTTTATTCCTTGCTATGCTCTAGAAGCCTTTTCATCACTAGTTGGGGAAAAAAAATATAGGGTCATGCATTTTCATATTGCATACTACCCCTTTTGTAGAGTCCTAGATAATTTGTCACCCTTGTAGCTAACAAGTATACCAAATATGATGTCCTATAAAAATATTGATTATTCTTAACCACCATCAGCTACTCACCCAAGTTCTCACTAAGAATTGAAGCCCAATTCAATGACATCTCTACTATTTTATTGTCTCAACAAAATGCACGATCCATATATTCAAGTGTCCTGATGATAGAAAACCCATGACTCTACTAAATAGTATGATAGAATATCCAATATCTTCCTTCCTATAGCATCATGTCATGTCCACTTTGTTTAGTTTCTACCCTAGAGGATTCTTCTCAACAAGATATGAGGATCGGATGATTTTGAAAGCTTCCTCAACATGTTCCCTATACCATCTTTTGACTTGATGATAGGTCAATCTAATGAACTAATCTACCCTCAAAGGATGGAGCACCTTCTCTATATTCTTGGGTCAAGGATCTAGGAAGATCTCTCTAGTTATGCTCTTCATGACCCTTTCTTTAGGAACATACTTTTCCACAAGTGTCATAATCAATTCTGAAGATTGCACTCATACTTAATTGATGCTACCCTAATAAATCCTAATTGAACTAGAGTGGATATCATTAGGGATCTTTTAGTGGGTTTGTTACACAATGTTAGGAATGCAATTAGAGTAGATATTATTAGGGATCTTTCAATGGGTTTGTTGTATAATGTCAAGAATGTGCTCAAGTCTATGTGACCAAGTTCGATGCTCTGGATCTCTAAATAGTCATCTTGAAAGTGTGACTTGGTTAGAACACCTTGAAATTTCAACACCACAAGCTTTGGGACCATCTTTCTAGAAAGGGAGGATGATGAAGAATCCATTGAATGTACACAAAAACAATATTTATTAGTCTAGAGTTGAAGAAAATTTGATAAAAACTAACCCTAAAATTGACACAAATAGAACCCAAAAACCTAACTATTCAAAAACACCAAAAAACTTAATTTATAACCCTAGAATGTAAAAAAGGGTGCACCTAAAATACCACTAACATGTGCCTAGTGCACCCTTGTCCTTGGAAAATCTTAATAAATGAGGCGCACAATAGTGCACCTCATGGGGTGTGTTGATGCACACCCTATATACACTTCAATATATAAAGGATGTTTTGTGTTTTAAGGGTGCATAGAAATGCACCTAATTAGGTGCACTGATATACACCTTAAATGAGGTTTTTTTTTTTTATGTTCTGTAGTTTTAAAGGTTTTTTGGTTAAGTTTTTTAAAATAAAAGATGCATAGCTGCGCACCTAAGGAAGTGCAGTGTTGCAACACTAGAAGCTTGGAGGAGGAGAAAATGAAGTGAAGGGAGTAAGGGGGGTCTTAGGTTTTATAGACCTAGGGACCCAGCACACCACTTGGTGTTGCATAGCTACTCTATTATGCATTACCAAGTGGTGATGCTTTCTCCATTTTTTTTGCTACAAAAATGGCTTATCTCTCTAATGATGATTTTTAGAATTAGGTTATCTAAACCGAAACTTAAATTTGACCAAAAACACTAGATAAAACTCTAAAAAATACTCATAACCTAGACTAGGGATCTAGAAATACAAACATAAAGTAGTGGGTCCCCATTTCTAGGTGAGATGGGGTGTACATTGTGAAACTAGAACAAATAGCCTTGACAAAAAGTAAGAAATGACCAAGGCATTTCTTCATCAGCAAACATTCCTTTGATATGTGTCAAACACCAACTAAATAGTGAACATTCCAAGCATACTTTGAATCACTTTATAGTCAAATCCTCATATTCTTGAATCTCCAAGTTCAATATTTGTTCAGTGTATTTATTTCCTTTGATATCTTAGAATGCAATCTATAAAAAAAAATGACAATTTGGAAAAATATTCCACCCCTCCTGGTCCATTCTTTAGGAATCTTCACAAAAGTTGTTTATCAATCTATTGTCTAACTAGATGAGAATCAGTTTTGAGGGATCTTACCAAATTGTCACTTTTCATTTGAAGTCCTAGGAAATATTTTGAATACTTGCTTCACATAGATCATAATGTCACCATTTAATTCTTCATTGAAACAATGGTTTTCATACTGGATAACTTATTTAGAGTGCATATCCCTATAGTTACATTACCTTTCTCAGACTTTGTAGAATCCTTCATTCTTAACATCATTTTTTCTTTTTCTTTTCTTTCTATACCCCAACCATGCTTAGACTATGTGGCCAAGACATTGGTTTCATTTCTCAAATTTGATCTTTCGTGAACATCCCTTGCATTCCTCTTTTAAGAAATTTTTAGAAACTCTCACACCAAAAAATAATCTCAGCAATTCCTTTGAGAAGATCCTTCTATTTGAACCAATGGGGTTTGGACTATCCCTTTCTACCTTCAACCTTAGTTCAAAAATACCTAAGATAATCAATCTTTAAATTTGAAAAGTGTTGAGAAATTTTTGATTTGCAACTCTAAATTGAAGACTTAAAGTCCCCTATTACTGCAAGTAATACTCATTCCTCAGTTGGTATAAGAAAAAAAATCATCAAAATGCTTTGACAAAGAAATACCTCTTCCTAAAAGTCAAAACCAAAAGAGTGGTCAATAAGATACACCAAGATGAAATCTTAAGTGCACCTAACCCTCTAGACTGATGCAACTTTGAAAAATACCACACAACTAAAAGAAAACAAACAACCAAAAGGAAACACACTTGCAAAAATAAACAGACGTGTAGAAAAAAACATACTAGTAGAATTTTTTAATTTTTTTGTAGATTTCAAAGTAATGTTTTAGAAATTACCCATTGACTAGAAATGGAACCAATTCCCCCAATAAGGAACTCAACCTAAAAGTGTTCTCCTAGAATTTTCACGATCTAATAAGGACCAATCCAAAAGCATTGAAACTTTGTGTGGCTGCCCAACTTTTCTTTTACCTTGTCCCAAAGTAGAACAAGATCAGATATTCTAAAAGACTTTATTGTGGCCCACTTGTCAAACCACCTCTTGATGACAACTTGATTTTTTGCCATATGCTCCAAAGTAGTTGTCCATTTTTCATCCATCTCTAAAAGATTCATCAATCTAATTTGTACTCTGTCAATATCTTCAACATACCTACTCATGAATTTCAAAATAAGAATCTTGAGGTTAGATGGGAATACTAGCTCTTGTCCATAGACAAGTAGATATGGAGATGTCTCCAAAGCATTCTTGACCCTGACTCAGTCTATTGATAGTGAATATTTGAGTTGTGTATGCCAATCTCTAAGATTTGCCTTCAACAAACATCTTATTGCCATGATCAGGTTCCTATTTGTAGATTCAACTACACGATTTCCTTGTGGATAATAATTTAAAGAGAACTTGATAATAACTTGATTTTCTAGTGCCCATTGAGTTAAGAATATTGAGAAAAGGTTGATCCATTATCACACACTAGAGAGAATGACATCCAAAATCTAGTAACAATGTGTTCTTCCAAGAAATTTGTAACCACCTTAGCCATGCAATTTTTCAATGTCTCTACCTTTGTCAATCATGTACAATAATCAATAGATGTGAAAATAAAAGTGTGCCTAGAGTATGATGGTGGGTTCACTAGACTAATAAAATCCAACCCCCACTTTGTGAAAGGGTGTATCTCAAACATGAGTTGTAATGGCATTGTAGGATGTCTTTCTTTGTTAGCAGTATTCTAACAAATATGACAAGTATGTAGATGCTCAAAAGTATTTTTGAATATTATGGGATAGAAATAACCTGATCTTAAAATCATATGAGTAGTTTCTTCTACTGAACCATGCCCTATACCATACTTATTGTGAAATTATTCCAAAACTTCTTTTACTTCCTTGCATCCCAAACACTTTAGGTAGATCCCCTCATAGTTCCTTTTGTATAATTTTCTATCATGTAGCATGTAGGATTCACACTTTATTTTGAGTCCCCTACACTACAAACTATTCATCCAACTAGGATACTAATTTTTTAAAAGATAGTAAATAATATCCTAGTGCCAGATTTTTTTATTACACCCTGATCAATATCAAGTTGAGATACTACAATCTCCTTCTGATCTTCCACATTTGTTTTACCAAAAAATTGGAAGTTCTTTTCATCTTCATTTTAGTTATCTACTATAGTTTTTTATAATCCTTGGTATCTTACTAATTTCATGGGTTGAATCTCTAAATAAAATTCTTGAAGGATCACCATCCATTTCCCTTATCTATCACCAAGTTCATTTTGCATCAACAATGTCTTAATCATTAGATCAGGCACAATTACATATACCTTGCTCATTATATAATGGTGGAACTTCTTTGCCACTTTGATTAAAGAAAAAGACTATTTTTCAAGGTTAGAATAGTTTAACTCAGCATTTTTCAAAGGGAAACTCATAAAGGAAATGGACCTTTCATCTTCCTTTTCTTTCTTTTGTGTAAGAATCCCAACACATGAATGCTCTAAAGTAAAATATTATATTTTGAAAGGTAGTCCATAATTTGGACTCACTAGTACTAGGGCCATGGAAATGACCACTTTAATATCCCCAAATGATTTCTTGATCTTTGGAACCCATTCTATTTTATCTCCCTTTTTGAGTAAATCATTAAGGGGATGAACTATCTCTACAAACCCACTTATGAATATTTGCACAAAATTTATCTTCCCAAAGAAAGACTTAAGTTGTTTTTGATTGTGAGGAGGTAATAAATTCAAAATAGCTTCAATTCTATCCCAATGAATGGAGATTCCATCTTTAGAGATGATACGACCTAGGAGCTTTCCTTTAGTAACCCTGAATGAACATTTCTTGGGATTGAGGGATATGCCATATTTATGACATCTATTGAATACCTATCTTGATTTAGCAATGTGAATTCTTCAATCTTTTGACAAGACAGTTAAATCATCCATGTAGATGACTATACACTTGTTTTTCAATCCTTTAAAGGCTTTTTCCATGGCTCATTGAAATATAGCCCCTACATTAATTAGCCCAAAAGGAATTCTTATATAAGAAAAAATCCCCCATTTAGTTGTGAAGGTTGTCTTTAGCTTATCTTGTTCATCAACCATTACTTGATTATATCCCAAATATCCATCCAAGAAAGACATCATCTTTGAACCATTGATAATTTTTAAAACCTCATCTAGTGAAGGCAAAGGATAGTTGTCCTTTTGAGATGTGAGGTTCAAATTACAGAAGTTCACACAAAGATGAATCTCTTCAATCTTTCTCTGCACAAGAACCAAAATAGCCACCCATGTAGAATGGTGAAATGGGAAGTTGGCCTTACCATTAACCAACTTCTTAACTTCCTTCATTATGAGTGGTTCAATGATAGGATTGATAGGCCTTTTCCTTTGATGGAAAGGTTTGGCATCTAGTTTCAATGGAATGTCATGCATAATAATTTCAAGATCATATGTTTTTAGATCTTCATAGCTCCAAGAAATGACATCCTAAGTAAATTTGAGCATATCTTCCCTTTCCTATGGATTGCATGCCTTCCCAACCCTTACCATTCTAGGATCATCATCAATACCCAAGTTGTATGAATCATATCCCTCGATCCCCTTTTCTTTGATTGTTCTTATGTTAAGTATTGATTCATCACGATCAAAAATATGTTCCAACTCAACCATTCCCTTAGGAATAGTGTTGATTTTCAAGTTCAAGATCCCATCTTTATCTTCAAGTTTGTCATTCTCTAGTTTGTTGTCTGGAGTGTCATCAATTTCCTACTCTTTAAAGTGGCCATTGCACATGATAAATTTGAGTATATGTTGATTTTCCTAAAATACTTGGAAGTTTGTAATATTGTCTATGGTAGACGAGGTAGCAACCAATTCTACTGAAAATCTTTTCAATTTTGTTCTCTTGACTAGTTGTAATGCACTAGCTGAAATAGCGAGAGCATCTACTACCATGTTTTTCCTCCTTGGAATTGACTTTATATTCAAAGCATCAAAATCATCTATTAAATTACATACTCTTTTCCTATAAGAAAGAAATATCTTATCATTGCAAGAATATATTGATTGTACTTGTCTTATAACCAAATGAGAATCTCCCTTGACTATGAGAGTTGTGATTCCTTTCTCTAGTGTGAAAAGAATTCCTTGGATCAATGCTTTGTACTCTATAACATTATTAGTACATTTAAACTATAATTGGTATGCTACATAGAAAGACTTACGTTTTGGGTTGATCAACTCAATACCTGCACTGACTCCTAAATTGCATTTTGAGCCATTTAAGTGAAGTGTCCAAAATGGATCTTCTTTGGGTTTTCTAACCTTATGTTTATTTATCCTTAGCTTTTCTTTCACTTGGGCCTGAAAGGATTAATTTTTGGGAATCCACTATAGTCTTTCACGAGGTGGACTTGATGATTTTCCATTGTTACTCCTTGATAGAGGAAGTGTATATTTTTTGTGTTTGTCTTAAATTTCCCCTATCAATCCCATAATTTCATCCACTTTGGGTTTAGGATGGATGACTACTAAATTCTATCCTTGACCTTTTATGTAATGTCTTCTTCTTTGAAATTTGATCATTCCTAGTGGAGGAGAAGAAAAACCTCCACCATCTGAAGAGGTATCACTATATGATGCATTTAGATCTTCAATTTTCTCTTCAATATTTTCCATAAATTCAAATATGTTTATAATATTTTCATTTTTTGTGGGTTCATCATTTGGAATGTTACCACTCTTTACTCCCATCATCTAAGTCAATACCTTAGCGACTGCCTCTTGGCAAGATGAACATTTGAACTTTGAATGGCTAGCTTTATGTAATCAGAAAAATCTTGGGAGAATTAAGGTACTAGGGTCATCTTCTTCTCCTAAAAATTGTAAATTAGCCATTATGTTGTCTATGATTTGCACTATGATCTCCTACTTTGGGATTGAAATATTGGAATTTTTATCTTGATCATCTGATATTTTGGTTGAGGTTATATCAAATACCATCACTTTTTAAGAGCCCAATTTTGATTGTATGAATGCAACCTCATTAGGTGCATTATATTTTGTACTCGTTGTTCTTAACTTTGGCTCTACATCTATCTTAATTTGATTGTTCAACCCTTTCCATGGTAACCATAACCAAGTAAAATAAATAGAAAACCATCCCCTTAGGCATTTCATCCATTCTCTTCTTAGTAGCAATCCATATGTCTCAGGTATATCAACCACATGTACATCGATGACATCTTGAATTTGAGGGTCAACTGTCTACTATATCCAAACATCTTTCAACACACCAATGACTTTCACCTCTATTTTATCCAATTGTATCACTATTTGATTAGAACGTTGAGGAGTGACTCCCAACCTTTGTGCTATTGATAGTGGATTAACATTACAAGAGGCTCCTAAATCAATTAGGAAATTATGAAGATTCTTCCCATATATCCTAATGCTAAGCAAAAATGGGGGTACCTCAACCTTGTCTTTAAACATAGTGTCTTTTGAGGAATAGTATTCATTTTACAGGGTACCTTTGTATGATCAAGAGTTTTCATTAGCGCCTCTCATTGATGGGGGCAGTTTTTGCAGCATATCAAACATGGACATGTTGGCCTTTTTTCATTTCAAATCTTCCACTGCACTATAATTTTTAGTAGACCAAGTAGGATTCTTCAAGATTATTGGTGCATTTCCTTGATTCCAATTATGTTATCCTCCATATGGGGGCCTAATCGGTGTCAAGTTATTACTTGCTCTTGAATTAGGAGGAGTTGGTTGTAATGCTAGAGGAATCTCATCTATCATAGGTTCTTTTCTACTTTACAAATTATAAGTATTTTGATTGTCATTATGAAAGGAAAATACATCTTCTAGTTGAATGTTGGTTCTTGACTAAATGGAAAAGAGAATTCTTCATTGGCTTGTTGTTCCACCTATATGTTTTGTGCAGAATCATAGGATTATAGTAGCATAGCATGAAATTTTATAGGAGGCACATTGTCATTAGTTTATGAATTTTGAGTCACATCTTGATTTCTATTGTAAAATGAACCATCATCGTTAGATGTGTTTCGACCATCATCATACTAATTAATATCCCCATACTAAACATTATTATTATTGTTATATATAAGAATGATTCCATTATTCAGACGATTGTTCCATTATTGATTGTATCTTTGGCAGCTATTTTTATGATCAGGAGGATTAAAATTATTTTCTCTATTATTATTTCCTAAATTTTTGTTTCTAGTATTGTTGTTTCTAGTGAAATTCTTATTATAATTTTGATTGTAACTATTGTCGTTGTAAGGACTAGCATTGTTTCTCCAGAAGTTGTTATTTTGTTCATGCGATAATCTTAAGTGAGTCAACTCATTGTTCATTATTGACATGGTCTTCTTCATTTGACCAAACTCAAAGGCAAAACTATTATCTACCTCAATGGACATTGTTTCCTTTTGTTCAAAGAAAGTTGCTTTTGGAGGTTCTTACCTTGAATATGTTAAAGAAGGATTTTTTAGAGCAAGTTCTTTCTATAATGGAATTGGATTCATAGGTATGAATTGGCTAGGTATCACAGATGCTCTCATAGGATATGTTGGCATCATTGTAATAGGTTGAGTTAGAAGCATCAATCCTTGTCCATTAGGATTAGCTTTCTTAGTGAAGGTAATAGCTTCCAAGAAGACTTTGTCCAATGTGTCAATATTTGTTGTAGGAAGTCTTCTTAGAAAAATGGAAGTAAGATGGTCCATAGCATTCTAAATAAATTTGGATAGTAGCTTCAATAGGTATAATGCATGGCATTTCCAACTTATAGTATGCCATATGAAAGTGATAGTTGGAGCATGAAACTATCTCAGTAGGGTCCCTTTTGATTGATATGAATTGTTGGTATATGACAATTGGGTTGATGAAAGTTTTGAATTGTTCCAAGATCAATTTTTTGAAAGTATCCCAATCTCCAATACATCTAGGTGGAACATTAACATACCAGTTAAAGGAAACTTCCCCCAAAGAGTAGGGGAATAAGAAAAGAATCACATTTTCATTAGCAATCTAATTTCAATTGCAAATTTCCTTGAATACCTTGATGTGATCTTCAACAATTTTTGTCTCTCCATAGATGAATCTTGGGAAAAATTCTCAGGATTCTTAGGAAGATCATTGAGTACACTTGTCAAGTTGATTGGTAAGTCTACAACATTTGCAAAAAAGGCCATTAGAGCATTTTGTGGAACAATGGGTGGTTGTTATGGGGGAAAAACTCAAGAAGATGACAAAATGTTAAATGGAAGGGAAAATTTTGGTGAATTCTTTTATCACTATGAGGCTTATGAAAATGGCTAAGCTCAAGGAGCTCATTATTGGAAATATAGATGGAGTAAATAAGAGGGGTGGGTGAATCAGTTACCACAAAAACAAATCCATAGATCCCTTAGATGTCTAATAAAAGCAGTTATTGTCGTCACTCAATAAACATACTTAAAATGTTATAACTTGATAAATGCAGTGTATGTTAACTTTTACAAATCTTAAACATTCATAGTGATTAACATGCAACCATAAATAAATAGTATGAACACATAAGACACCAAACTTAATGTGGAATCCCAATATGGGAAAAACCACCAAGTAACTAGCTACTAATTTTCACTCTTTTGAAGTGAGCCCTATTAGGAGCCAACCTAGTTAAAGGTTACAAAACACACTATTAGGTGTGACCTTGTTAGAGGATTTAATCACCTTGTGAGGAGTGGCCTTGCAAAAGGTCTTTAGAAAAATTCAATAAAGCTATCACCTTGTTAGAGGATTTACAAATGGTTGTTTAACAAACTCTATTAAGAGATTTTGAAATCACTACTACAATGGTAAGAAAGTAACAATGAATGACCTGAATGAGATGTAACTGAATTGTTGATTAGAGATATTTTTTCTACTTCACTAGATCCTTCTTGAGTAGATATAATTTTTCTACTCCTCAAGGATATCTAACCATCCTTCAAAGTTTGCTCACACTTTCATCTTCAAACAATCAATATATTTGCATGCTTGCTCATCTCATTTTAGAATTCTCAACTTGACCTTTCATATATACCTTTTATATTAGCAAGTTGGCCCAATTAGAATTTACAATTACCAATAATTATTACCTCAGTCGACTACAATCATTACTTGAAACAATTAAACTTTATTTTCAAAATTAACAAAATCATTCATTAGCTAACCCTGCTTAGTAAACATTGTCCCTAAATAGATTTCTTGTGTTAACCAACAAAAGCTCGATTAACACTACAATCCCTACAAAATCCTTTGGAGACCAAGTAGACTTGGTAAGCACTAACTTTCCTTTGTTAACCATGTGAGCTTAGTTAACACTACTTTTTTCCAATTTTCCTTTGACACCTGAGTGAGCTTGGTAGACACTGTTTCCATAAAGTAATGTCTAGGAATGCTCGGTAGACACTAAAAATTGCCTTGCTAACCAAATGAGCTCAATAGACTCTAACTGATAACTGATATGACATTTGTGTAACATCAAAGATAATACACAATTAGACAATTATGTCCAACAATCTCCCTCTTTGGCATTGATGGCAACACAACATGTCATAGCACAATGAAATTTGAAAACATGTCTTTCTCTAACAGAAAGTTTTCTCCCTCTTAGATTTTGTGCCTCAGACTTTTCTAATGCAATAGTATCCCTCTATGAAGGAATTACATAGCTTCTTCTCCAAACAATAAACTTTCCTTCAAATAAATTTTGGAAAGATATGAACATAAACTCTCCCTCTTTGACAACACATGCAAAAGACAACACATACCAAATCAGTATCAATGTACCTTGAGTGTTGATTCATATGCAACATTCTCTTGACTATGTTACATAAACTAATAGACCTTCAACTTGGTTCCTATTGATGCATCACTAACACTTTATTTTAGTGAGCTTTAGATAGGGGAATGACCCCTAACTTTCCTCTTAGATACAAGAATGTATCCTTAGGTAATGGCTTGGTGAATATGTCTGCAATTTATTTCTTTGTATGGACATATTCTAGTCTGATCTCCTTATCCTACCCCAATTCTCTAACAAAATGATATTATATAGAAATATGCTTGGCTTTGGAATGCATCACTAGATTTTTAGATATGTTGATTGCACTTGTATTATTACAAAACATGACAACTGGTTCTTTGATCTCAACCTTCATACCTTCCAATAACTATTTAAACCAAACAATATTAGAATAGTTTACTACTACAGCAACATACTTTGCTTCAACTGTAGATTGGGTTGTGTAATTTTGCTTTTTACTTGTCCAAGATACCAATCTTTTGCCAAGAAAGAATGCTCCTCAAATTGTACTCTTGCTGTCATCCAGATTACTAGCCCAATTAGCATCAATGAACACTTTTAGGTCCAAATTCCCTCCAAGTTTATACCACAAGCCATAATCTTTAGTACCTTTCAAATACCTCAAGATTCTTTTGATTGCCATCTTATGATTTTCTCTGGGTTTAGCTGAGAATCTTGCTACTATACCAACTACAAGAGAAATATCAAGTCTTGTGTGAACCACATACTATAGCTTTCCAATCATTGATCTATACAATCTCTAATCTACCTCTTTTGATTCATCATCTTTGGTAAGCTTTAATCTAGTACACATGGGGGTTCCAACTAATTTATAATCTTCCATACAAAAATTTTTGAGTATCTACTTGATAGACTTAGATTGAGTAATGTAGATAGCATTCTTGCTCTATTGTATTTGAAGACCAACAAAGAACTTAATCTCACCAAACATAGACATTTCAAATTCTTTGTTCATTTTCTCTGAAAATTCTTTGTATTGATCATCATTCCTTGTAAACAAAGTATCATCCACAAATATTTCTGCTAAAATAATCTTGTTATCTGGTCCTTCCTTGATATACAAGCTACCTTTATCATTTTTCTCTGGAAATGAATTTGAATAAGGAAGTTATGCAATCTTTCATACCATGCTCTAGGAGCATTTTTTAGACCATACAATACTTTGTGTAATTTGCAGACCATGTCCTTTTTTTCTGGATCAACAAAACCTTCAAGTTGCTCAATGTAGACTTCTTCATCTAGAATACCATTGAGAAATATAGATTTGACATCCATCTTATATACCTTAAATCCTTTATGTGTTGCATATGCAAGTAAGGTCCTAACACCTTCTAGTCTTGCAACAGGAGCAAAGGTCTCTTCATAATCCATTGCTTCTTCCTAAGAGTAGCCCTTACATGCCAATCTAGTTTTATTTCTTGATATTTTACCATCTTCATTCAACTTATTCCTAAATACCCATTTTGTTCCAATCACATTTTTATCTTTAGGCCTAGGTACAAGAGTCTAGGTTTTGTTCTTCTCTATTTGCTCTATCTCTTTATTCATAGCCTCAATCCAACTTTCATTTCCTAATGCATCTTTGACATTTCTAGGTTCAAAATTAGCAAGTAAACAAGTACCTTTTAGCTTACTTCTTGTCATAGTACCTTCTAATTTGTCTCCAATAATTTTGTCTAATGCATGATATTTCCTGACATACTTGGTCAATATAGGTTCTTTGCCTTTTACTAAGTTCCACTATCTTCATTTTGAGTTTCAACTTCTAGTTCTAGTTGATCTATTTGTAGCTTGGGTCCTTCAGACTTGGTAGGCATTGGCTCAGTAGCTTCAAACTGAGACTTGGTTTGAACTTCTTGCAACTCGATGACTGAAGATTTGGGAGTTGTAGTTTCCTGATAGATAGATGTGTCTAGCAATGTATCAAGTTCAATGAAAACAAATCTTTTGTAATCTTCTATTTCCTTTTTTCCTTTTTCTTTAGTTCTTTTTGCAAACTCATTAACTTTCACATGTGCACTTTCTATGACTTTGTGAGTAGACAAATTCAAATATCTATATGCCTTGATTTTGCAAGAATATCCTAAGAATATGCCTTCATCATGTTTCACATGAAATTTTCCTTTTCTAGATTCTTTTAAGATGTAACACTTACTTCCAAATACTTTCAGGTAATTTACATTAGGTTTATAGCCATACCATAACTCATAGGGGGTTTTGAATGAGTCATTTTTCAACTGTACTCAGTTCAAGGTATGAACTACAATTCTAGTAGCTTCCTTCTAGTATTTGATAGCAATGTTCTTCTCAATCATCAATGTTCTTGCACAATCCATGATAGATCTATTACTCATTTTAGCTATTCCATTATGCTCAGAAGTTCCAGGAGCTGATACTTGTCTTTTGATTCTTCTTTCAATGTAAAAGTTATTGAATTCATTGGAGATGAATTCACCATCTCTGTCTGATCTTAAGCATTTTTAGTCTTTTCCCTATTTCTTTCTCTACTCTAGCCAAATACCATTTAAATTTCTCAAATGGTTCTAACTTCTCTCTCAGATACATAACAATCATCATTCTAGAGTAGTCATCAACAAAAATAATAAAGAACTTTTCTCTAGTATAGCTCTCAATTCCAATATGTCCACATAAATTAGTATTTACAATTTCCAAAATATCTTCAGACTGATAGTTTTTACTTTTAAAGCTAGTCTTTCTCATCGTACCAATCTAACAATTCTTGCATAGACCAACATCAAGTTTCTTTATACTAGGAATGACTCTTACTTTCCTAAATTTTCTTATTTTTACCATGTTATCAAAATTCACATGACATAACCTTCTGTGCCATAACTAAATTTCTTCAACTTGAGCAATAAAACATGAGCACTCACCAAGATCAAGATAAAATAAATTACCTTTCATTTCATTGCCTAATCCAATCATTTTTCTTTGTCATCCAGTAGTCTTGCCTTGCCATGCATGAATTCCACCTTGAATCCAATATTGATTAGTTGTGCCACACTCAATAGATTATGTTTTATTCCTTCAACCCAATAGGCATTATCACATACAAGTTCTTTGGTTAAAGAGATTCAGCCTCTTCGTTTTATGCAACAAGGGTCATTGTTTCCAAACCTTACACTACCACCATCATAGTCTTCAAATTGTTCAAACTTTGTTTTGTCACCAATCATATGATGTGAACATCCATTTTCTATGATCCATGTGTCATTTTTTCTCACATGAGATATAAGTGCCATCTTATCCTCTTCATCATTATCAAATTCATCTTTTATAGCAATGTAAACTATCTCATCTTCACTATTGTCAGAATCCTTAGCCATAAAACATGTCTTCTTACCTTTGTCCTTGAATGATTTGAAATCTTTCTTGCCATTGCACTTGTGACCTTTCTTCTCATCCTTGCTTTGCATGTTTGGGCACCTAGTAGCAATATGACCAACCTCTTCACATGAAAAAAAAATTAGGGGAACTTTACCTTTGTATTTTCCTCTACCTCTAGAATATTTTCTTGCAAGTAGAGCTTCAAAAACTTCAAGGTCACTATCAAAACTTTCTTCTAATTCTTCTTCACTTTCTGACTGAGTATCTTTTATCTTCTTGCCCTTATCATTAAGTGAAAGCTTGGCCTCAAATGCAAATTCAATATTCTTAGAAGTTGGAACATAATTGTCATAGTTATCTAGCTCAAAGTTTGTCAATCTTCCTACTATGGTATCCAAAGTTATCTTATGATTTGCTTCACATCTTCTTTCTTGAATAGCAGATACTCTAATGGCATAAATAAGAAGCAATGCTCTAAAAATTTTACTTACAATTGTTTCCTCTTTGATATCTCCTCCAAAAGCTTTGATTGCACTAATACTTGCTTTGATCCTCTCAACATATTTGGCAATGTTTTCAACTTCTCTCATATTCATCAGATCAAATTGTCATCTAAGGCTTTCAACTTTAGCTATCCTCATATTATCATCACCACCATAAATTTCTTTTAGCTTGTTCCACATCTCAAAGGTAGTTTCACAGTTCTTGACATCATCAAATTCTTTAGAGCTTAGAGAAAATGCTATGTCTATCATCATGGTGTTATGATTCTTCTTCTCAGCAATGTCATTAACAGATAATGTACCAGAAGGAGTTGTATATTCTTCATTACGGCATTTCAAACTTGTATCTCCAATGGAAGCTAGATAAAGTATCATCAATCCTTGCCATGCTGAAAAGTTATCCCTCTTAAGCCTTGGAATTTCTCTCTTATAAGACATCCTAATTTTTGGCTTAGTTCCTTGAAACCTTTCCTACAAGCACACAAAGCTCTAATACCAATTTTTGGAAATATAGATGGAGTAAGTAGGAGGGAGGGGAGGGGTGACTTAGTTACAACAAAAATAAATCCACAGATCCCTTAGATGTCTAATAAAATTGGTTATTGATGTCACTCGATAAACATACTTAAAATGTTGTAACTGAGTAAATGCAGTGTATGTTAACTTTTACAAATCTTAAAGATTCACAGTGATTTACATGCAACCATAAAGAAATAATATGAACACATGAGACACTAGATTTAATGTGGAAACCCAATATGAGAAAAACCACCAAGTAACTAGCTACTAATTTTCACTCTTCTGAAGTGAGCCCTATTAGGAGCCAACCCAGTTAAAGGTTACAAAACACACTATTAGGTGTGACCTTGTTAAAGGATTTAATCACCCTATATGGAGTGGCCTTGTAAAAGGTATTTAGAACAATTCAATAGAACTATCACCTTGTTAGAGGATTTACAAATGGTTGTTAAACCAACTCTATTAAGAGATTTTGAAATCACTACTACAATGGTAAGAAAGTAACAATGAATGACCTGAATGAGATACAACTAAATTGCTGATTACGCATCTCTATTTTTCTTTACTAGATCCTTCCTAATTAGATATAAATTTGCTACTCCTCAAGGATTTCTAACCATCCTTCAAAGTTTTCTCCCATTTTTCTCTTCAAACAATCAATACAGTTGCATGCTTTCTCATCTCACTTTAGAATTCTCAACTTGACCTTTTATATATACCTTTCAGATTATCAAGTTGGCCTATTAAAATTTACAATTATCAATAATTATTACCTTAGTTGGCTACAACTATTACTTTAAATAATTAAACTTTATTTTCAAAATTAACAAAATCCTTTGTTAGCCAACCCTGCACAGTAAACTCTATCCCTGAAAAGACTTCTTGTGCTAACCAATAGAAGCTCGACTAACATTGTGATCCCTACAAAATCCTTTGGGGATTGAGTGGACTTGGTAAGCACTAAATTTCCTTTGTTAACCATGTGAGCTCGGTTAACACTACTTTCTGCCACTTTTCATTTGACACCTGAGTGAGCTCAATAGACACTTTTTCTATAGAGTAATGTCCAAGAATGCTCGGTAGATACTAAAAATTGTCTAGTTGACCAACTAAGCTTGGTAGACACTGACTGATAACTGATATGACATTTGTGTAACATCAAAGACAACACACAATTAGACAATTGTATATAACACTCATGTGCACTTAGTGAGGATCTTAAAGCTCACTAAAATGGGAATTCTAGATTAGGATCTTTGAGTTTGTATCAATTCTAGAAAAAGCACACCTCTGTAGAAGTACACTTTCTCATAAATAAGGTGTACCTTGGAAGTTAGTGCACCTAGCATACCTACACACCTCAGAAGCTTGGAAACTTAGAAAAAAAATAGAACTTGTAAAAAATGTAGAATTATTATTTTATTTTATTTTGAAATTGCAACTTTTTTCCTTCTATTCTGAATGTTAAGGGCCCTCCTTCTAGTGCCACTTATGTTGACCTATCATTTTGTGCGATGCTTAATATTAGGAATCCTTTCAAACTCCTCTCCTAAAAAGCTAATCCAAGGATCAACACCAAGGTTTTGGGTGATCTTGAAACCTACTAGAATCTACTCAATTTAAGATAGATGTGAATGTTCATGAGGAGGCCTTTGCTAGTTCTGAAATGATTTAGATAAGATGTAGAATCTACTTCCTATTTCAAAAGAATAACCACACAAAAAGAAATATATTTTTCTATTTTTCTATTTTTATGATGAATTCTATCTAACAATGTAGCTATATGAATTCCTAATTTAACCAAGGGGTTAGTAAAGTAAATAGTGAAGATCAAGCAAATAACATAAAAAGTAAAAGTCCTAATGGACTTAAGCCATGGAAATAATGCATATATGAGTTAAGCATTCAAAAAAATAGGTAAGTAACCAATGAAAATAGGAGCAACTCTTCCTTAATTCCATTAATTCAATCATCAATGGGAATTTAGCAACCATAAGATGTTTCACTTATCATCAAATTGCTAGGCTATGAAAAGTATTCTCATGCAAGAAAAAAAGCTATGTAAGAACAATATGATGATCTCTTCTGAAACTAAGCATGCTAGTGGAATTCGTAGACCGGTAGCAAACACCAAAATTAAAAGATTGCACAACTAGAATAATACAATAAAACTATTGGCTCATTTACACTTCATGAACATACATCCATAAAATACAACACACTTAGGCAAGAATCACTACACTCCAAATGTGAGCACCAATAGCATATATTATTGCATCAAAATAATGGTAGGCTGGAATACATATTACATTCTTAAATTTATAAGAAATCTTCTCCTCAATTTGTGTTGAGAATGAGAGATATCTTTATGCAATTATATGCTTCCAAACTAATAAAATAAATCTATTTATGTACAAATTGACTATGTAACTAGTGCTTAGGACTTCATCCATATTTATATCATTAATTGGATGCATGAGCCTTTACATGTCTTAAAACAAAGAAACATGAGAAAATAAGAAAAATAAAGCCAATAGTTGATGTAGAAGTGTCTGGACATGCCAAAAATAGAAGCTCCATTGCTACTAGGCATTTGCAGGGGTTAAACTACTGTCAAAATGCATTTTCAATGCATGGAAAGCTCAAAATTTAAAATTAGCAATTAACTATCAGTGCACCTCTATCTTGCCCAAAATTTTTGGTAAACTCTAAAATGTGTACCTACACACATAGCACACCTAACACACCTATGTAGCTCTAAGCAGGTTCAAAAAATGCAAATTTTCACTAAGTATCAAAATTGAAATTTTGGCTTCTGAGTTTTGTTCTCCTTTATACTAGAGCTGTGCCTACGTATTTTCCCTTGAATTTCTCAATAATCTCACTGACTTGAGCTACATATGGAAAATATAAGGCTTAATACTTATCTTTCAACTTCTATTTATAATTGTCCACTTCGACGCGAGTCTCTACAAAATCTTTGAGTTTAATGTCCAAATATAGTAATGCTTCTTCTTTTTTGAATGCTTTCCCAATGTCATCATAATTAGAAGCTTCTTCAAAACTACTTTGAGATTTCTCAACTACTACCTCTACAGCTATCAATTTATCCCTAGCATCATCTTCAAAAATTTCTAAACATGCATCACTATAATGTTTCTCTGCATCCAAAATTTTCTATTGGACTTGATCCTTGAGCTTATGAATATCCACATGTAATGTTTCCATTACTTTATTTCCATCTACAATGTTCTCTATCCAATCATCAATTTTATCTAACTCCTCCACTATATATACCTCCATTAACATCTGATATATTTAACTCTTAATTGATTGTAGTGGTTGTAGGTCCTTACCCTAGGTATGTACTTTGTCCATCAAACCAAAATCCTTATTCAAAATGGCTACAAGATTATCTACATTAGTCTACATATGGTTTAATAACTTAAGATTTTCTTGTATAATCTATACATCTTTCTCTTCAAAAATTTCTAACCATTGCTAACAAGGTTTCAAAAATGGGTCTAATTGTACTACCTCCTTATCTCTCTTCTCTAGTGTTGCATTCAAAGTTTCCTTGGGATTTGTAGGATCTAGATGACCAACAACTTCATTTAGATATCCTTTTAGGATTTCATTATGCTTCTAAAGTGTCGTCAATTCTTCCTTATCCTATTCTAAGTGTTTAAATACTTCTTTCATTCACATTGTTACTATTAATATGGTAATATCCAATGTAGCCTTTCCAAGCACAATCTCTCTGACCTAATAATCCCTTGGAGTCAATTCTTCAACATGTGTATATAGAGGAGGGATAGCTATGTGTGCAAATAAGTTCTAATTCTAATCACTCATAATGAATGCTAATGTCCATGCATCCTTTGGTGGTGACTCAAGTTTCCTAAGAACTTTAATCAATTCCATCATATCCTCTACCTTAGTAGTAAATTGTTGCCTATTTTTTCTAACAACTTCTTTCCTCAACCATTTTGGGATATGCTCCAACAAATATTTTCCTTTTGAAGATGAAGGAGTTTTCTCTACTATGCTCTTCCCCTTATCACTCCTCTTTGGAGTCTTCTCCTATTCTAAGAGATCTGTACCTAGATTCTTTGTATCCATGGAGCCCATGATCCTCACCTCCATGTCTTGGGAAGGTTGTTGAGGTTTCTCAATTATTTTTCCCTCCTCTAATACTTCATCATTGGATACTTTTTGTGGCTATTCCTCTTGTTCTTCTTTAACCTATTCTTCTTCATTGTTTGGAGGAAGGGGAGTAACTAAACCATTGTCCATGCAAAATGTGACTAGATTTGGTGATGATGGAGCTATTTTAGGTCCCTATATCTAAGGTGGAAATTGAATCCAATCCTCCTATTGAGGTTGATTAGTTAGAGTGTCTCTTATTTTGTCTCCCACCAATTTAGTACCAATGGGAAAAAAATCAAAATCTGAGATGTTGAAGCCATTATTCTCCTCAACATCCTACTCATCTATTCATTGCTACATTTCATTTTTAGAGGTTGTAGACTGAATAAGTTTCTCAGGAATGGATGGCAATTTAATTGTGGAGCTTCTTCTCCATTCCTCATCATTGGCTCTAGCAAGATGGTTCCTTTGATTCAAAGGAAGGTTATCCTCTTCATTCTCATCATCCTCTTCTTCTTCTCCTTCTTCTAGGATAACTTTTGGGACTAATGGGAAGTGGATAACTTTCCTAATGACCTTTTGTCTCCTCTTGAATAAGGTCTTAATCTTACATCTTTTAGGATTGGATATGGAGGCTTGTACCTACTTTTGAGCTGAAGCTACCTCTTGTACTTTTTCTTTAGCTTCTCCTTGCCCTTGTTCAAGTGGTGGAACTTGAAGATTGTACTAGGTTTGTGTAGGTTCAATATTCTCTGACCATTGTGTATTTATGCCCCTATTTGTGGAGGTTCTTGTGTTGCTTCCTCTTCTAGCTTAGCTTGTTTGGGGGAAGTCTTCTTTCTCTTTCCTTTACCTTTACCTTTTTGAGCACTGTAATACCCAACTTCTCTATCAAGTTGATGCACTATTTCTTTCCTTAATCGAGACTGAGCTATAAATCTAGGCACTATAACCTTAGCTCCTCAAACTCTTTTTAAGTGAGCTTGGATATGAAAGACTACCATTTGAGGAATTAGATCCAACTTGATAGGTATTTTGATCCAATTCTTTGTTAATTTGATAACATGTCTGGCCTAGTGATTGATTTCTGAATTTTCTTCCTTATCAACCTTAGCATTCATAATAGGTTAATCACCAATCTTGTCCCTATTAAATAATGGATCGTGGACATCTTCAGTATCTTTTTGTACAACCTTTAAAGGAACCTTAATCTTCAAAGCATTGATTGCTAGATAAGACTCATCCTATAATAATTCCTTATTGAGATATCGTAGTCATGTACTACATTCATTTAATGATCCTCAATTACATCTTCATGCTGAAATGTCTTGTCAGCCAAGTATTGCACTTTTTCAATGTTATCAAAAAAGGGTTGAGGAGAATTATATTCATCCAAAGGATATTGATCCCATTTAGACTCAAAAGATGGAATATCCTATCTCCAAACCACACTGAATGGTCCTATAGAAATAGGCCATACCCAAGTTATTTTATGCTTCTTTTTTACTCTATCATATGCATTCAAGGGTTGTCAAGCTATCTCCAATAGTATAAGTTTGTCACTTGGATACCTAGGGAGCTTCTTGGGGTTGATAGTTGTACTTGCTACCCTCAAATAGGTGAATATTTGATATTGGATGTAATAGGCTCCAACTTTTGATATCTTTGTAGCTACTTCTTCTAACATCCTCTTAGCATGATCCCCATCAATAAACTAGGTTATTATGAATATAAATGAATCATTCACTATCTTATGTTCCTTTCTATGCTTTGAAAGCCTTTTCTTCACTAGTTGGGGATACACTATATAGGGCCATATATTTACATCTTGCATACTCCCATTTTTGTAGAGTCCTAGATAATTTGTCACCCTTGCAGCTAACAAGTATACCAAATATGATGTCATATCAAACTTTTAGTTATTCTTAACTGCCACCAGATGCTCACCTAAGTTCTCACTAAGAATCAAAGCCCAATGCAATGGCATCTCTGTTGTTTTGATCATCTCAATAAAATGCACCATCCATATATTCATGTGTCCTAACACTGGCAAACCCATGACTCTACTCAAGAGTATGATAGAATATCAAATATCTTCCTTCATGTAGCCTCATTTCATGTAAACTTTGCCTATTTTTTTCCCTAGAGGAGTCTTCTCAATAAGATATGAGGACTGGATTATTTTGAAAGCGTCCTCATCATGTTCCCTATAACATCTTTCCACTTAATGATAGGTCAATCTGATGAACTGATCTACCCTTGGAAGATGGAACACCTTCTCTATGTTCTTGGGTTGAAGATCTAGGACGATCTCTCTAGTTATGCTCTTCACAGCCCTTTCTTCAAGAACATAGTTTTCTACAAGTATTATAATCAATTCTAAAGATTGCACTAATATTGGATGTGATGTTGCATTAACAAGTCTAGATTGAATTAGAGCAAATATCATCAAGGATCTTTTAGTGAGTTTGTTTCACAATGTTAGGAATGAACTCAAGTTTGTGTGACCAAGTTTGGTGTCTCAGATCTCTGAATATTCATCTCAAAAGCATGACTTGGTCAAAACACCTTGAAATTTGAATACCATGGGCTTTGGGACCATCTTTGTAGCAAGGGAGGATGATGAAGAAGCCATTGAATCTACACAAAAACAACATCTATTAGTCTAGAGTCAAATTTTTTTTTATAAAAACCAACCCTAAACTAACACAAATGGAACACAAAAACCTAACTATTTGAAAACACCAAAAAACCTAATTTTTAACCCTCAAATGCAAAAAAGGATGCACCTGGTGCACCTTTGAGGTATGCCTGGTGTGCCTTTATCCTTGGAAAATCTTAATATATGGGGTGCATTAATGTGCACCCTATATAAACTTCAGCACATAAAGGATGTTTTGCATTTTAAGGGTGCATAGTAGTGCACCTAATTAGGTGTTCTGATGTGCACCTTAAATGAGGTATTTTGTTTATGTTCTTTAGTTTTTAAGTTTTTTTAGTTAAGTTTTGTAAAATAAAAGGTGCACAACTATAAAACTTTTAGTGATTTTAAGTTGTTTTGTTTGTTAGTGTTTACAAGAAGGAGATAAGGTAGGGAGACGCACCTAAGGAGGTGTGATGCTGTAATACTAGAAGCTTGGAGGAGTAGAAAACAAACTAAAGGGAGTAAGGGGTGTCCTAGGTTTTATAGACTTGGGGACCTAGTGCACCACTTGGTGCTATGCAGCTATGCAGCTACACTACTATGCATTACTAAGTGGTGATGCTTTCTCCATGTGCTTTGGTGCACTAGCACACCTGGGGAGGTGTGCTGGTGCACTTTTTTTTTTGTTGCAAAAATGACTTATCTCTCCAATAGTGATTTTTGGAATCAAGGTATCCAAACTTGGACCCAAATTTGACCAAAAACATTAGATAAAACTCTAAAAAAGACTCAAACCCCAAACTAGGGATCCAAAAATTCAAAAAATAAAATAGGGGGTGCCTACTTCTAGGTGAAATGGGGTGTGAATTGTGAAACCACAACACTTAACATCATGTATCCTTCTTAGTATAATTTGTGTCCATTCATTTGCATCTAAGTCATGGTACTAGTGATACTTAAACAAGTCTAATTCCCTTAGATGTTAAAATCTAGGCTTCACTTTTATGTCATGGCTAAAAACTAGTTCCATGTCTTTATTCATGAATTCACTACCAATCAACTCAAACTTGCAATTCAAGTAACTTCCTACATCTTCAAGATAAACTACATTGTTTGGAGTGATAGACAATGTTGAGTTAGGCTTTGGTTCATTAGGTTTAATAGAAACAATCTTAAACTTAGGTCTATATTTGTTCTCAAGACTGTGTACTACATACATATCCATGATTCTTATCAAACAATATCTTTTATCAAACAAATTTGTTGATAAAATGACAAAATACCTCTTTCTAAAAATAGGTTTTACCTCAAAATCACTCTAACAAGTTTCTTTTGACTACTTTTCACTTTGGATGTGTTTGTAATGAAGTGAAATTTTTTTTTATACTCTATTTATTCTATCAACTTGAACTTGTATTAATTGCATACTTTACAAATATGAAAAAGTTGTCATTTCCATTTTGTAATTAGGTAACTACTCAAAATCATCTTTTCAATCTTCAAATTCACTCAAGATTTACTATAGCCTCCTCTCATCATGACAAACATCCTCAAGACTTTTCATCACAAAATTCTTTGCAAAAACATACTCTTCATATTCTGTTACAAAATCAACTTTTACTGTAATACTAGTAACTTTGAATTCTATCATAGCTTGTTTAGATTAGCTGTAAATCACAAGAAAACTTAGGTACCACTTAAAATTATCCCAATTGTGTTTCCTCTAATTTAGTTTATAAATGAAGTTCTCAAATTCTAATGTTTTGAAAAAGCTTAATTCAACTTAGTTGAATCAAACTCAATAACAAACTTCAGTCTTCCTGTCTCACCATCATGTAACTTTTCTTTTGAGATATCTATTACTTTCACAAATTCTTCATTAATTTCTTTTCAAAGTTCACTAACAATTTTTCTTTCTTCTTTTTGTTGTCTACTAGTTTTAGAGTTCCTTTCCTAGTTCCTTCTATCATTTTTAATGTTCCTTCCATCATTCCTTCTATTCCTAAAATTTCTTCTATTGTTCCTTTTGTCTTTGAAGTTTCTGTCCACTCTATAGTATTTTTTTGTGTGTCTAAAGTTGTTTCGTAACTGACATATAGGTGCTCTACTTCTAGGATTTTGTTGATCATTGGGTGCATGACAATTCTGAGAAATGTGTCCTATGTTGTTACACTTATAACACATTATCTATCTTCTATCTTCATAAGATCTTCATTCTCTTGAAGTCCTTCCATTAGATCTTCTTTTATGTACAAGGTTAGTATTTTTGGACATTTTACTATTTCTGCTATCATTATCATACTTAGGTTTCTTACAATCAATTGCATTATGACCCATACAATGACAATTATGACAATAAAAGTCCTTAACATGACAAAGTGACTTATTTGTACAATCTCTTTTCATGTGACCTATTTCAATACACAAAAATAACTTACCTCTAAATTCATACCTGGTTGTCTTAGGAGTTTCCACTTGCTCTAGTTCATCCATGATTTCAACTTCCTTTTTTTTCTCAACTTCTTTAGGTTCCTCAAAAGATTGACTTGATTCAATCTTCTCATTAGATTTGTCTTTTTCTTTTGGATCTGATCTAATCATAGGTTTCTTTGTAGACATGTTAATTAGATAACCAAGACCAATCTTTTCATAAGTAGGCCTCTATATAGACATAGAATCATCAAGATTTTCTTTGCAAGAAGAAAGCTTCTCAAGCTATTTTTTGCATTGTGACAATTCACCTTTCACAATAGTATTGTACTTGTGGAGTTCTTAATGATATTCTTTCAATGTTTCAAACTTAGATTTTTTCTTTGCCAAACTTTCTCTTTGATCTACATTTTCAGTCTTCAAATCAGATTCAACTTTTCCAGGATCATTTCTCAAAGTCAACTTCAAATTTGTAATCTTCAACTCATTCTTCAAGATCTTTTACTTTTTCTTTAACTTTGAATACTCATCATCACTAGTTCCAAATTCAATAGATTTAGGCTTGGATTTTTGGTGTTCAATCTTTTCCTTCAATTAACCAATGTATACTTTAGAGTCTTCATTTCTATCCTTAAGCTTATCTCTTTCTTAAGTAAGGAGATCAATTTATTCAAGAGATTCTTCAAGGTTCTTCATCAACTGTTCCACATCCATAGGGATCTTACTTAATCTATTAAGCCTCTTAAAAGTAATTGCACTCTAATACTAATTGTTAGAAATAGGGAGTATTGAGAGGGGGGGTGAATCAATAATCTATGAACTTTAGTCACCAATTGGATATTATTACTTACTTTAAACCATGCATAAAAAATTTATAAAGTAATATTGAACAATAACAATAGTAATGCACAAAGATAACTATAACACCATAATTTGTTAACTAGGGAAACCCTGGCCAAGTGAAAACCCCAATGGGGGTGATATCCATTAGATAATATATTGATATATGAGTTCCTTTTTAGATGAAGGACCCTGTTAGGAGTCAATAAGAAAATTTAGTATAAGGAGTCCCTATTGGGAGACTTCAAATCCCTATTAGGAGATTCCAACCCTATTAGGAGTTGTGGTAGAATGTATGCAAGAAGTGACCACTACCCAAACATGCAATTTCAACTACAAGAAAAGCTCATTGCTCAAACAAGTAATTTACTATTATTTTCCTTCCTTGTCTAATCTCTGATCTTTAGCTCAATCTTGAATCACTAGATAGCTCATATAAAACATTTCATATATTGCTTTCACAAAAGTTTTCTCATCATAATTCGCAATTCACAATTACACAATCTTACAAGATAGCCCACTTCTTATTGCAAGAAATCCTTTGCATAAATACCATGCCTTTACACAAGTTACTACTAGGTTAGCTAAGACCACAATTCAGCTTTATCTCCATGTAACTTTGCTAGTCATAATATGATGTCAATAACATGTTATAAACAAAACAATACATTGTTGTAAACCAAATTCTATACTTAGACAATTTTCTAATTACCAAACACTAAGTATCTTTATTTCTAAGGTTTCTTGTGAACATGTACATCATATGTTTCCATAAATGACAAAAATTACATATCACTATTAGCCAATTGTCAAAAAGTCTTCCAACTATACCTTGTAAGGTCAAATTGTTACCTAGTGTGCATCTTAGTTTTTGAATTTGAAAGACTCTAATGGCATAGATATGGAGTAGAGTCCTCAATACTTTGCTTGTCACTGTTTCATCTTCAAATGTTCCATTTGCTCCTTGAATATAATTAACTACCTCTTTAACTCTTGTGCAGTATTGTACTATGTTCTCACCTTCCATCATTATCATATTATCAAATTTACCTCTTCGACTTTTTTCTTTGGCTCTTGGTACATTTTCAACACCTCCATATATGGTTTTCAATTTTTCCCACATTTTCTTTGCAATATTGCAATCTTCTAGGTCATCAAAATTACCATAGATTCAGACTAAGGCAATATCCAACATTATTTTGTTGAGATCTAACCTATGCCTCAATTCTTAAGTAATCAGAGGATTAGTTGTTACCTCTACATATTCATTACATAGAAAATTTATAGCAGAATCACTTATACTAGATATGTGTAGCTTCATTAGGGTCTGCCATACAAGGATTTTTTCCTTATTTAGCTTGGGTACATGTCTCTCTTGTCCATCATGATCTTAAGCTTTAAGTTCCTTCAAAAAATTCTATGTAAGCACTTAGCTCTGATGCCAATTGTTAGAAATGTTTAGAATAACTATGAGGGTCTATGAATTAGTTACTCAAGGACTATATGTACCACTTGAACTATTAAACATTAAACACATCAATATTTTGTTATTCCTACTTAACATGTTGTTTCTCAATACATACCATAAAATTGTCATAAATTTAACTTGTATTACATAATGAAAAACATTCATAAGAAATTCATCATAGCTTGATACAAGGATTTTATGTGGAAACCCAATTTGGGAAAAAAACAGTAGCAACATGTCACTCTTTTTCACTCTTTCGAAGTGAGCTCTGTTAGGAGCCAACCATGTTAAAGGTTTAAACACACACTATTAAATGTAACCTGGTTAGAGGATTTTATGACCCTATTAGGAGTGGTCTTGTAAGATGGATTTGATCATTTCATTTATAATGTCAACTAGTTAAAGGATTTACATAGACTGCTAAGTCTTTCAATGACTGTTAGTTCATCCTCTATTAAAAGGATTTCAGTACAAATTGTTCACAATGATAAGAAAGAAAAAAGTAGGTTTTGATCTATGTGATTACAACTCACTTTTCATAGATTAGATATCTATTTAGTCCTTATGTCAAGTTTCACTGATAAGCCTTTCATTGCCATCTCTAATCTTGATCTACTTGGACACCCTTCAACTAATCAATATACACTTCTCATCAATACTTAAGAGTTGTCCTCCAAATAACTTATTAATAGCAGCATCACATCTGTAAGATTTCTCCTTTAGCTTTGTAATCAGACTCTTGTGAGTTATTGCTCAACCTTGCTTTGTATATGAACTCACTCATACACACTGGTTGGGCTTGGCTAGGCTTGACTCGACATGGCACCAAAAATTTGATTCAATCTCCCTTTAAATAACCAATTTGTGCTTTACCATTTTCTACATCAACCATAAATTTTAGGGTTTATGATTAGCTTCAACTCGATTCAATGTATCTATAAAAATTCTTGATCATCCTCTAGAAATTTCTCTAGAATCCTTATGTTAATTCTTTACCTAATAATCACCTTGAATTTAATGATCCAACTCATCAATATAATATTCAACACATTTTAGATCTCTCAAGAAATCAACTGAGTTGGCTTGATCTTACAATTCCTTTGAATTTGATCTTTTATTTTCACTCGACAATCATTGAATTTTGACACTTAGTCAACACTCAAATACATAGTTGCTATTTATTACTTTTTATCTCAGTATCAACTAACTAGCTTAGTATCAACTAACTTTCTATCGATGTTAATGCTTGGTCAACACTAGATTTTCTCAGCACTAACTGTGGCTCAGTTAACACTAGCATTACTCAACACTCCTTAGTAGTGTATTGTTTTACTCGGCTTGTCTTAGCTTCTTTGACATAAAAAATTTATGTTTCTTAATCAAAGTCTATATAATTAAATATTTATTATAACTTCCTTTTCATAACTTCAACCTTTCCTCCAGGTGCTATAGTTATAAGTAACTCTCAAATCCTCTTCATCAATCAAATAGATATGATATTTAGATTAGGTAGCTCAATATGGTTCATCCATAGATTTGACATCAATGACAAAACAAAAATTGTTCCAATTTTAAGTTTCCAACATCTTTTAAAATTTAACTTTATTAACTATATACACTAATTGATTCAAAATTTTATGTTGATTATATAAGTAAATATGTCAAATGCATCCACAAAAATTTCCTTAACAATGTGTAATTCCTATTGTTTTTGTGTTCTCTTCATAGCTATTCTTTCTTTTCATTGTGGTTTAGTAAAGTTTTTAATTCCTTCATTTTCTCCAATTTAAAATTGTTCAAGTCATACATGGGTAAATCGATTACCTCATCTAGAATTACTATCTCATCTAGCATCTCTTTTGATTGGTTCATAATCTGAAATCATGGGGTTGTATCATTGGGTAGTGATATTTACAATTGTTTTCCCTTCTCAATTGATCCAGATATTTGTTTTTTCTTCTATTGAGTAGGTGACACCTATGGTTCAAGTGTTCCATCAATGGTTTGGCTATATTTGCACTCAACAACTATATAAGAGACTAGGAAGCTTCTTTCTCTCTTGGTATCATCTCCTCTTCTATTGACTTTGTGTCCTTGACCTCTTCTATCTTCACCTCTATCTTAAGTATAGAAATACAAGTTATTGAAACACAATTATAGCCTTTTCATGTTGCTCAATGGTTGTATCCTCCTTAACTAATTTGACCTCAAAATTATCAATCTTTGTACTCTTAGTCTTTGGATAATCTACAATTTTTAACAAAACTAGATTTGTACAAGGTAGATTGTATCTAGCATTAAAATTTGCATGTCTTCCCAAATTAGTACATTTGGATTCTATTGAAGTGTGTTAGATATATCTTTAATGGTAACAACCTCTTTTTGTTCACACTAGCCCACTAGTTGTTGGATTTCTTCTATTAGTTTAGAAAATTCTTTCTTATAGGCATCTTCAAATTCTATTTCATCTCTTCCATCCTTATCTTCTACTGTTGGAGTAAGTAGTCCAAATGCTTCTTTCCATATACGAATATCATCTTGCTCAACTTCATGAGCTTTATTTTTAAAATTTTGTATGACCTATCACTTGGCATGAATTTATTTACAAAATCTTTGATGGTTATAGATGTGTGCATCTTTCCTAAATCTAGCATAGCTTGTGCCAATGTACTTTCTCTTATTTTCTTTTCTATAGATAATGCCCACTTCTATTTAGAATCAATCTATTTATACAAGCCTAATGGGAATTAGTCTCCTAGTTCCAAGGGTCTACATCTAAATTTATCATCATATCAATCCTATCTTCTTCAAGCCTAACTTGATCATCATTATTCAAGGAATCATAAGTAATATCCTTGAATCCTACAAAAAAAATTGACTCTCTAATCTTTTCACATGCATGATCCACAGTCATTGGAGTAAGCCTTTTCATGATTGGAATTTTTATTGGTTCATCAAACTTGGTTTCTTCATCATCTTCTTCCTCCTCCTATTCTACAATTAGTTTTCTCCTCAACCTCTCTTGTATATTCCTTATTGATGAGCTAGTCAGTTTCTTCTTAGATTAACTTCCTTTAGTTTTCACAATCGGGGGTTGGGTTGTCTTTGATCTTGTTATGATTTTGCATTTTAGCTTCTAAGGTGTAATAATATCTTGTACACCTTTACTAAGATTAGCTTTCACCTTTGGATCAATAATTACTACTTTCTTCTATTTGGTTTCCTTAGGCTCAGCAACAACTAGTTCTTTTCCTTTTCCTTCATTGTCCTTAGCATGTTGTCTTGATCCTTCAGCTTTCACTATCCTTGCACTCAAGCCTGTTTCTCTTCCTTTTCTTTTCATTTTTGGGTGCGCTTGTCTCTACACTTAGTTCAGCTATTATTGTCTCATATGTATTGAATTGTTCAACATTTGCATCTATATCTTCAATCAAAAGAGCAATCACTACTAATATAACCTTGTCAACATTGACCTCATAAGGCATGGGTCTCAACCATACAATCCTTGGTAATATTGACTGAGCATGAAGAAAATTTATATCTACTACAAAATATATCTCATCATAATATCTATCTATGACTTATTTGGGGATCCTCATTCAATTTATCATTTTGATTTTAAATTCTTCAAATTAATTTTCCATTATGGCTTTAAAATGTTCTCCTAAGATGTTAATTTTAAGTCATTTATCTTCTCTATAGTAGGTTGGCTTCTATCCCATGCTACTATCCCAATTGTAGGGAATGAGTTCTATACATAGAAAAATATACACACTAGAAAAGATTCAAACTTACATGATGTGCACTTTTCCTACCTTCTTGCTTCCAATTTCTTTATTAGTTGTTTTAGTTGTAGCTCAAAAAGGTCATAAGCATGATCCTTTTTGAAAATTTAGTAGCCTAGGTCTACTAGAACGCACGACACATTGTTCAATCTACTGGATTGGTAAAAAATTGGTGCTATAACTTGAAATATAAAATCAATTAGAGGGTCTTCAATTCCATCAAATTATATCTTATGTCCATTCCATTTTTCTTTGGTCAAATTCTCAACTACATTTCAAGTTGCACTCCTTATACTCTTTAGTTGATCCAAGGTAGGGTATCTAGTAACTCAATGTATTATGGCTTGTTGATTTTGATTTGTCCTCCATCTAACCATATCTTCATGTCATGGATGTGACTATGAATGAATTTTATCCATTCAACTCTAAAAACTTTTGGAAAACCTAGGGCATGGGTAAGCCCTTTCTCAATAATGATTTTCTTTTTATCTTTTAATACTTTATTGTTGCATAGCTTCTCATAAGCTTCCCTTATCTCAAAATCTGCAATCTCTCCTACTTTGCATATATAGTAGGATCTTATATCCTGAATAGTTAAAACTCTAGATGGAATTGATGATAGGGTGCCAATGTCATCTTCAATCTTTTTGACATTTAACACTATTCCTAAAATTTGGTGGACACTGGTCATTTCTCACAATTTTAGTGTTGTTATCTTACAAAAATTCAATCATTGATGCCATTTTAGTCTAGGATTCTAAAAAATGAACTCTTCTATAATATCTTCAGAAAAACAATTAATTTAGCACCAAAAGTAACACTCATTGATGTTATCAATTTTTCCAAAGCTCCATCATGATCCTCTTGTTTCATCACCAAATTCATCAGAATTGCCTTTAAATCACTTGCGAGCTCTAAAATTTCTTAGTGAATAAGAATGAATGCTCAAATTTGATAAATACCTTAAAATTTCCATTTTAGGTCTGCAATAAATTTCTTCATACTTGGTAAGTGTATGATAGTTGGCTCGGCCTTCATACTTACATAGTTTAGGTTACCTTACTTGGCCAATAACAATTTATTTGGTCAATATATCACTTTAGTCAATCACTCAGCCCATGCTACAATGCTTGTCAATACAGACTGTATCATTAATGCTTGGTACTTTGTGTCGTAAATGATTTTCTTTTACTTTTCTCTTGATAGATTTGTTCTTGATGCATCTTTACTTATGCAATTATGAACTTTTAGCACATACATGTTAGGAACTAATGTAAAATATATCATTGAATATATAGTTCCTTCATACCTTCTTCATTTAGTTAGTTGTGGTATTATCACCTTATCTATTGGATTGGGTGATCTCAACTTTTCTTCCTCCACTTCTTCTAGCTTTCACTATTTATTTATATATTTTCTTTACTTAAACTTTTTCTTTTTCTTTTTGATTTTCATTATTTGGCATTGTTCTCTGGTTCTATAGTTTCTACAGATATGTCCATCTTTGAGACAACTAAAACATACTAGTTCTACATTCAACCCCTTCTTTTAATTTCCTTTAAAATGTGTCTTAATGCAATTCTCTAGAATGTGTCCATACTTTCCATAATAGTGATAAGTATATTGTGTGTCTTAGTCCCAATTATAGAAAATTCTTTTTCCTAGTGTATGTGATTGTTTCTTAAGTGTCCAATTGGATTTTTTCTTGAATCTATACTCATGAGCTCTATGTCCATATTTCTAAAAAATATAGTAATGTCCTTCAAACATAGGTATTTTGGGTGAAAACATTTTTCTTTGATCTACATTCATGTTCTCGGTGTCCTTCCTTCTTGCAATTAAAACAATAACCAATAGACTTAGGTTTATAATTTTTCAGACCATTCTTGCTTCTGCATATGTTGGTTTTGTTTCCAAGTTTTCCAAAATGATGACATGTAGGCTTGTAATTGGGTTTTGCATTTCTTTTTTCTCCATTCTTTAATGATTCACCTTCTTCCATAGATGAAAAGTGATTGTTGCATCCCAATCCAAAATTATCTCTTGTTGATCTTGGTGATCTCACCAACTCTTTAAACTATTTTACAACCTCACTCGGTTTGTTCATCCTTTCCAAAAGTTCATTTTCATTTTTCAACCCATTTCTTAGTTTTTCATTTTGTGACCTCATATTTGTGATCTCCATGTCCTTTTTGTTTTCTTCCCGAGTTGCAACTATTAGTTGATTTATCATATCCAATTGAATATTTATGACCCTCTATACTTCGAATGATCTCTCTTTAAGTTTGGTTTACATATGGCTTTTATTTTCTTCAACCATGAATTTGTCTTCTTTAGCTTTCTTCTTTTGATCTATTACTTCACATGGTCTTGCTAATTGAGATTCATGTTCTCTCTTGAGTCCTTCTACCTTTTTTCTTAAAATTTTGTTCTTCTTTAATAGTTATGTTATTACTTCATCAATGTTTCCAATTTTTCTATTGTCAAATAATTCTTTTGTATCTATTTCCTTATATAGTGTGTCATTTTGCTGAATTTGTATCACTTTCCTTTTTCTCAATGATTTCTTTAACTCTTCTCTTGCTCCTTCAAGTTTTTGCAGTATGATATGGATTTTAATCATTTTTTTCTCAATTATTTTTTCCCATCTTGTATTCCTCCATCTTGAAGTTTTGATCCTCTGAAGCTACTAGGCTTCTTCCAAGAGAATTGTGCTCTGATACTAATTGTTGGAAGGATTTAATGGGAAACAAGATATCAAGTGGAGGGTGAATCAGGATCTTAAACTTTAACTTGCATACACAAATTGTTGACTTCATACCTAATTCATCTCATATGTAAAATGTAATATTAAAATTGTAATGTTGAAAACATAATATCCATGAAACATTCAAGGCATAACACAAATGATTTGGTAACCCAAAAACACTTCAATGTGAAGGTTGTTGGCTCCTGATTTAATAGTGTTTTAATAACCAAGTATGCAAGGTAAGAATACATCTATGGGTAGCTATCTCCAATAATGGACACAATTCACCAAGAACCCAGGCCAACTATAAGGCTAGACTCCTTCTTCACTTCAAGCTCTGCAAAACTTAGGTGGGTGAACCTCATAAGATTTGACTATGTGACCAGTGCAATATGCATAATCAAGATCTAGAATAGTAGATGAAACCCCTAATTCTTCTATACTTAACTAAGAAATCACAAGCATGGAATAGCTAATAATATGACTCATGAAACTGGTAAGCTAAGAGCGAGTTAAAATGTGAATAACTTTCAACATAGAAGGGAAAATTGATTTAATATGTTGATATCAACAAGATTCAGGTATGAGTAGAAAAACCTAATGATCCTATCTCTGATTAGTGCCTTATCTATTGGGCAATTAAATGAATTACAACTATACATCTCATTGAAATCTTTGACATAATTCCTATATCAAGATTCGTAATCTATCTTTCACCTTGTGAATAGACATCTATTTTAGATTTTAATCTCATACTCAAACAATCCTATCATGAAATCTAAAAACCTTGTAACAAACATCAAGAAATTACCAGTAGAAAATGGGACCGTAAAATGAAGGTACAGTGGTTAGGGATTTGTGTTGTAGCCAAAATTTCTAGTCACATGCACTTTGTTAGTACTATCAGAGCAGGAAAAGGGACCCAGTAAAAAGCAACCAACAGAGTCACCATTTTTTTGGTGTTTGAAAATGTTGCAAGTTTCCAATTACCTCAAAGCAAACCAAATACATCTAGGGGCAGCTAACTCCCATTTTCAACATGTCATTTCAGACATCAAGCCAACTATAAGGCTTGACCCTTCTTCTACTTCAAGCTTTGCAAGACCTATGCAGGTGGACATTAGATTCAGTCAATATAGTACTAGTGCAAAAACATATTCATGAATCTATTTACTGTAGATAAAAACCCCTTATATCTCCTATGAAAATCTATGAAATGCACAAGCTAACTGAGGGTTAAACTATTCTAGCTCTTCAACATAAAATGTAAAGATGATTTGAATTTTATTTGATTTTATGTGGACGGGGAAAGTGGATGAAAACCATGTATGAACAACAAACTTATGATCCTATAATAGATTAGTGCCTCATCTTGTTGGAGCTCAAAATTGCTTTCTCATTTTGAGTGTCCATTTAAGATTTTGAATCAAGTCAAGCCTATGAATGCCCCATAAACACAAATGTACCTGACTATACCTTTGAGGCCTAAAAGGTGTTCAATGTTTCTAGCAACTTCCATTCAGCATGTCTACATGTTCTATGAAGTTAAATTATCATTCTGAGCTATTTTGTGAAGTCATATTTTGAGCTAGTTCCAAATTTTCATTTTCACCTTAGTGCCAAACAACGACAATAGCTTGTGTTTGCTATTGAATATCTCACACCCAAAAATGTGTCATGACTTTTTTCTTTGGGAGTATATGGTGTCCATACCCAAGAACTTGTGTTTCAGATTTTGAGTCATTTAGAGTTCGTTTGATGAATTTTTGAATCCCTCAAAGTGGGTCAGTTACTGTTTTCATGTTTTTGCAAAATATTCAAAATTTTGGGAAGCCTTGTTTGACGTGCTATAACTTTGACCCAGTTGACTAAAATGATAAATTTCCTCTTGTGTTGCATGGTAGACATCAGAGACTTCCTATGTTTCAATTTTTAAGTCTTGACGAATATATTTGATCAGTTTTCAAATGCAATTCCAAACGCAATTTATGACTTTTTACTGGTGTCAGCATTTGTAGATTGATCAGTACCCCTGTTCGACACATTATAACTTGAGATCTGTGATTTCCTAGATCAAAATACTATAAGTGTGTCATTTTTTGAGCTTTGATGAATCCATCTTCACACTTAACTAGGGTCATTCCATTCGCAAAAAGTGTTGTTTTACTGATCTTCCTGTCCTGCAAATCCAAGTAGTCAACTTCAGACGCTCGCCAAACTTGCCCCGTGATTTGTCATGAGCCCAAACTATAAGATCATACTTTCCTCATGGCAAAGTACTAGTGTCCCACTTTCTAGATCCCCAAGTGCCCATATGTCCAGCTTTCTAGGCCATTTCTAAACACACTTTCCAATTTTCTAACATGTTTGTCCGCAGGTGAATTTAAGTTGGCAACTTCAGAGGTCGATATCTTTTGACCCCGATGTCATCATGCAATGAGTTTTTGTAGGCCTGTTGAACACATCAGAGAGAATAGAGATCCTAAATTTTAGAGCTTGGTTAGTTGTTTGAGTCAATTTTTAAGGCCAGTCAACAGACCTCCTAGCACAAATTTGATAGTTGGCAGAAAATGACAAAATGGTTTTTTTAATGACAAATTATTGGTCAAACTTGTTCCTAATCAGCATGAGATGGTGAATGAATCAGTTTTACAATTCAAGTGTTTGGAAATGAATTTTTTTTTTTTAGCCAGACCCACTTTGGGGCCCGACTATTTTCACCAGATCAATATGAGTCCCTTCAGATGGTGCAGAGGCGAAGCACGCCATTCAAAGGATGATCATGATCATGCTTCTGATATTATAGTGGAGGATGAATTTGAGCAGAAGTTGGAGGAATTCGGAGACAAAAGAAAAGGGTTTTGGAATTGGAAGCCTATGAGAGCTCTCTCACACATTGGATTGCATTGTTTTAATTGTGTATTCTCTGTTTATGTGAATGCCATTGAAGGCTTGTCGAACTCCATGAATGGGCTTAGGCTTACTATTCTTCTAAGAAAGAAGGAAACCAAAGATGGGACTATTGAGACTATGCCTTATCGTGTCTACAAAGGCTCTATTGAATTTGAAGAAATTATGCATATTAGGTGCCATGTCTATGAAGGGAAACACCATTCTTTGGGGTTCAAGATTCAATCAATGTTGTTTACTATATCAGTAATAGCTTGGAGGACATAGCACAAAATCCACGCAAGCATTAAAAAATCAAGAGAGCTGCAGAGGAGATGACAAGAATGTTAGAAATGTTCAAAAGAGCAAGTCGTAGATCTTCTACTTGAAAATGGAGTCATTGCTTTGTTGCGTGGATGTCACAAGTTGAATAAATTTTCATTCTAGGTGGATAGGAGTTGAAATGAAGCAGTAGGCACATCAAAAGAAATAGGAAGCATTTTTTGAAGATCTCCACAATACTGAACCCACGCCAACAGTAAGAGCATTAGGCAGTAAAAGGAAATGCTCACGTTTGGAGGAACAAAGCAGGGGAGAATTTTCTATAGAACAGAAGGCCGGCCAAGTGAGCCCATGTTAGAGTAGGGGCAGTCAATGGACAGCACATGCACAAAGAAACAAAGGCTTCTCATGCCTTGAGAGTAGGAAAAAATGCAGTCAAAGAAGCTATGAATAACCATAATAGTCATCACATGGAGCTCTCACTAGACCACAACACAGAGCTTTCAATGCTAAAGCAATAAAGAAGCATCAAATAAAAACACCCACGTAGTGTCTAAATATATGAAGTTGTGCAACAAATAAAAGGAGATCAACATATTTTAAACAAAGACACACAGTTCCTCTCATTTTTCCTCCTCTATCTTCAGATCATCCCTTGCTTGGACAATCTAGCAGTCTACCTCATTCCTCTTTTCAATCTCCATGATCTCTAGCTGAGGAAATGCTCATAGATAGAACTTCAATTGACAATGTCATTGACAACTGTTTGGAGGAGGAAAATCTGCTCGAATATGTTGATGATTCCAAGATGGAACTGAAGTGTTTCATTGAGGAGATCGACCATCTTGGAAATGAGGCAGAGAAGTAGTGCAATGAACTCCTGGTAAAATTTAAGCATCACATGGTAAGCACGTTTAATTTAAGCACAATTTACACTCCTGCAAATTCCCAGAATGTTTGCCAACAGAAAAATATTCTATCTATCTATGAGTCGAGAGCGATCTCATCTCTTACAATTCTAGATATACATGCTAAAGATAGGATGAAGCATGAAGTTAGAGATTAAAAACGCAGAATAGAGGTTTTTCAAAACCATTAATCCCACATTAAGGCCATGAGAAATGTAATTTACTTTTTAAATACAATGCAACACATAAGTCAACGTGAATTCAAGGAAGGGCTTTTTGAAAGGCAAGGGTGCATGTCAAGGTGTGCCCCAGTGCATCAGACATAGATGCCACCTTAGCAATGACATAAGAAAAATTTTAATAGCTACACCCGTGATGACATGGCACTAAAAATTAGATCACAGCAGATTGTGCCTAATGGCCACATCCGATGGCGTGCACATCCCCGCATTATGAAGTTGTAAGTAGTTAAGTAATGTGGGGAAGCGCATTTTTGACAAGTGGCAGGAGGGCCCGCTCAGCGATAATGAGGTAGGTGACGTGGCCAGGCCAGGGGTGAGGTAAGTGGGTGATCAAGAAATCAGATGGCCAATCAGGAGCCACCACGTGGCAACCCGGGTGGTGCCCAGTGGGCCCAGAGAAGCATAGAGGAAAATTTTTGAAATGAAAAAATAATAATTTTAAATTATTATTTCCAAAAATGATTTGCACGTCATTGAATTTCAAAAAGGAATTTCTTCTAAAGTTCCAACTTTAGATTTTTTTAAAAATTTCAAAAAAATTTCAAAAATCAAATGTGCAGACCTAGGTTTTGTAACAGAGGAGCATTTTTCAAATTGACTATCTGGGCTTTTTTGGGAGGCTAGATATGTACTCCAATATACCGTCGGAATCAAGAAGATCTAAATTTTCCAAATATGAGGTTATTTTTTGCACAAGTGGTAGTCTGTTCCTGCTCCAGGGGGTTTTCTATCAGAGGTTGGTTGGCATGTTTTATCAGGTGTTTTGAATCACCAGTTGCAGGATTCAGTGAAAAGATGCCTAAAATACATTCAAAAACTTTTGTCTCTGATTATTTTGTGTCTTCATGGTGTTTTGGCTAAAATTTGATCAATTAGCATGTGTTTGGATTCAATTATCAGATTTAATCATTTAGCTAAGATATTTGGAAGTCAATTAGAGTGTAATGATGAAACAGAAAATTAGATCAGATGGGTAAAAGATGAAAGAGGTTTTCAATTGCACAAGATGGGATTCCAAATGGACACTTGTCATCTTCAGTCTTAATCTGGGAATTCATCTCCTTGCTATATTATTCTTTCTTTCTTCCATCTGGGGGGTTCCAATTTTTGCACTGAGAGACCATTCTTCAGCATTTCTTCTTGTATTGAACAACATTTTTGAGTTTCATGCAAATAGTTCATGTCTGCTAGTGATTTATGAAGTATTCTGTACATCTTTCATGTATTTGGTTTCAAGGAAAACAAATAAAGAGCATCAATGGTTTTAAATTCAGTTTGAATCTTGTCTCCTATTTGTGGATCTGTAATCTTTTCTAGTTTACGATCAAATACCATAGATTAGGTTGCATCTCATTTAGTGATGTATGTGATTGAAATACCTTGCTTATGGAACAAAGAGCCATGTAACCACTTGGTGTTTATTATAAGGTTTATCGATTTCATGATGGGATATTCTGAGTATGAGATTCATTTTGATACAGATATCTATTCACAAGGTGAAAGATAGATTAAGGATCGGGATGTAGAGATATATCTGAGATTTTAGAAGATGTGTGGTTATAACTCATTTATTTTCCCAATAGATAAGGCACTGATCAAAGATAGGATCATTAGGTTTTGTTGTTCAGACTTGGTTTTTCTGATATCAACATATTAATCATCTTTTCCCTTTCATGTTGAAAGTTATTCAAAGTAAAACTTGCACTTAGCTTTCCAGTTTCATGAGTCATGTTCTTAGCTATTTCAGGCTTGTGATCTCCTAGTTAAGCATAGAAGAATTAGGGGTTTCATCTGCTATTCTAGATCTTGAATATGGTTATTGCACTAGTCACATAGTCAGATCTAAAGAGGTTCACCCGCCTAGGTTTTGCAGAGCCTGAAGTGCAGAAGGAGTATAGCCTTATAGTTGGCCCAAGTTCTTGGTGAAGTGTGTCCATTATTGGAGATAGCTACCCATAGATGCAATCTTACCCTGTATACTTGGTTATTAAAACACTGTTAAATCAGAAGCCAACAAAATGGCGACTCTGTTGGGGAGTCTATGAAGAAATTCATTGATGAAAGGACAAAGATCTTTGGTGTAATATTTATCAGTCCAAAAATTTGCATACTTAGTTTTGTATGCAAGGTTTCATGTTTCCTAGTCAAGAATGTGTTCTTTCACTTTGTTAAGGGTGTGATGTTCCAAGGTTGTGTGTGAGTTTTCAAGTACTTGTTATAAATTCTGGACCAGCTTGTTTTCTTATGCAAGCTAGGAAAATCTTTTCTTATTTAATGAGTGGCGACTCTAAAGTATATCTCTACACCAGTGTAAATTTTTGAAGTGAAGGGTATTATGAAAGTTGCAATAGTTGGAATGCAGATTTGAAAAAGTTATCTCAGGCCCTTGGCAGTGGTTGAAAGAAAAGGGTGATGTTGTGCATGGGTTACTAAATCAAGCATAATTTTAATCTGCTATTATTTGCAGCATTGAAGTAGTTGCAGGCATCCATATTGAGAGGTATTTTCCACTTTCATGTGTTCTCATTTACATGAAAGTAAAGATTTCAAAAGTTTCTCCATCAAATGGTTTATAGCATTAAATAGGATATTGGTTCAGTACAGTTCAACATGCTTTGTGGAAAGTAGATTCAGCAAAAGTGTTTTATATGTCAAAGTATGTTTGAAGTTTTGAATTGGTAGAAAAGAACTCTAGATCTGCTGCAATTAATACATTCTCAAAGTGTCTAATGGTGAATGAGTCTTGAGTTTGAAGAATGTCGAGTTTCATCTCATCTAGTATGCAGCCTGTTAGTGAAAGTTTTAGATCTTTTTCTACCAGGAGGTATATACCATTGAATTTTAATCATATTCATGGTTTCCCAAATACTATGCCTTGTAACCTCAGAAAGTATTTGCCTAAGTTTGGTGGAAATCATGAAAATTCAACTAGTCATCATGTTCAGTTGTTTAGTGACTTGATTGATGATTTTGAAATTGCTCATGAAGATGTTCAAATGAAGTTTTTTGTTCAGACTTTAGAAGATGATGCTAGGGACTAGTTTTCATTTTTACCATCATATTCAATTTCATCCTGGGATGAATTACTGTCAGCCTTCATGATGCAGTTTGGGGAAAGAGTAAGCATCTCTGATTATTTTGATAAATTTTTGAATATCCAAGTCAGGAATGGTGAGTTAGTTCCTAAATTTAATATCAGATTTGCAAAGGTTTTAAATGAAATTCCTGAAAGTTTCAAGCTAGATGATCAAATGTGTTTAGTGGTTTATCTCGGTGCAATTGATAAAAAGATGAGCTATCTGTTGAGAGATAAGGAACCTAGAACTTTGCATCAGGCATTCATGATAGCAATAGAGATTGAGAATAACATAAAATATGGATTAACCAGGAATCACTTCTCTAGAAATATTTGCCGGAAAGATGAGGTGCAAAGAACAAATCAATGTCATATAGAATGTTTAATTTCAGATCAGCAAATAAGCACCCCTATTGTTGTAAATAGTTTTGTTGAAGGTTCAGAAATAAAAACATGTGAACATGAAATCTCTTTGTTGCAAAGAAGAAATGATTCCATTTGTGATGAATTGAATGCACATGTTTATGGTATTACAACAATGAATGATAGAGTTGATCCACTTGATGAGTTATGCATGCAAGATATAAATCCGATCATTCATTTTCCCATTGATGATTTGCATTGTGTTGAAAACATAATGAATTAGGAAAGAGGAAAGGTATTAATCTCAGTATGAGGATGAAGAACCTGGAAGTGATGCATCAAGTGATAAAGATGAAATTGCTGATCCGACATATTGTGAAGAAGCATCATGTGAAGATAATGGCAAGACTTGTTGCTCAAGTCAAGAAGAGGATTGTGATAGTACATATGCATCTTCATGTGAATCAGATGCTGATTGGGAGGAAGAAATTAATAACGAGAGTGAGTATTCTTATGTCAGTGAAGGTATGAATTCTTTTCTTAAATCAGAAAGTGAATTTCTAGTTCATAATTTTGTAGATCAATTTGAGGTTGAAAGTGGTGAAGAAGAGTTGTCTACACAATATGAGGATAAAAGGATTATTTATAAAGATGAATTGGTTAGTTGTGTAGATGAATGTCTTGAAGATACATGCAGTAGTAAGCAACAGTGTAGAAAAGATTTTGAGGTTAATGCATCAGCACCTAAAGATGATTTTTTTGCAAGACATTTGAATCACCTTGATAAAGACTATGCAAATAATATTGATTCATATTTTCCATGCTTTGTTGATGGAGTTAATGGTTTGTCAACGGGTGATGATTCTGATTTTTCTTCTTCATATGCTGAAAATGTCCATGACAGTGATGTTAGATATGGTTTTAAAGTTTTCACTAATCCATTATATGGTGAGGAGTTTGATGTTGATCAGCAGCACATCACTTGTCCTAATATCTACAAAAGGACTTTGCATGGAGTTATCAATCCTCTTTTTGAAGAACACATGGACGTTTCAGATTTAGCAGAGAATAAGTTTAATGGTGATACTTTGTCTTACTCTTGTAAGAGGTCAGACTATTCTTCTTCCAAATATGACAGTGAATATGATCATGATATTGCATCTGATTATGATAACAAGGTGTTTGATGAGAAGGTTATTGAAAATCTACCTATACCTAGCAATGATTTTTATGATGTATATTTTAATGTGATGACTAATCCACTTGCTGATTTCAAAGAACCATTTGAAGTTTGTGGATTAGCTTCAGATTCTGACGTTGATGACATGTGTGAGTACAAGTCAGAGTATTCATTTGAGTATCATCCGATTATACAAAAGGATACACATTTTGAAGGTATGAGTGGTCTTTTTCCCCAAGTTGAATATGAAGCCTTCAAATTCAAAAATGATAGAATGCATCAGTCATCAAATGAAGAGAGTTTTCAGTTTCAGTCTAATATGTTCAAGCATGCTGATCAGAACTTTCATAGTGAGCAAGAGAATGAAGCAAGTTTTTATAGGCATTATGGAAGTAAGAGTGATGATTTTGTTTTGCCAAGTGATTTTTTATACGATGATAATCTGATTGGTGAGACTGACATGAGTGGAAATTTAAATTTACCTCATGAAAGTTCAGATGAAAATCATGTTTATGACAGAGGTAAACAGTTTTGTTGAAGTTCGGTGGCCCGAGGCCTGTAAGGAAACTCAGGTGCGAAAATAGCTTCCTACACTAATCTCATAAAGAAAGTATGATGCAAATCCTATTAAAATCTTCTACACTTATAGATTGAATATCATGTAAATAACAATATTGCAGCCAACCATGCATACAGAAAATAAACAAAGAAAGAAACACATAACACAAAGATTTGCCAGTGGGGAAAAACCTTTCAGTAAAAAAACTCCACCCCTTCAGAACCTACACAATGTATTATCTTCAACACAAGGTTACAATACAGTTGCAATGCAAGTTCAACATCAACAACAGAAGACTTTAGTAGCTACTCGTAGTACCAACAATACACTTTTTTGCATCACTTCTCTTTGCAACCCAAAAAATGCTTATAAAATTCGCTTCACTTTAGGGCTACTCCCAAAGGTATACTGTATTAGGGTTTTACCATTCTCCAAGAAAATAGGGTAGAGTGTACAGTACTCAAATATCTTAGTTGCCACATGTCTTCACCTGTCATTGAATCTTCCTAACATAGCTCTTACGTGTCATAGAAATCTGTCATAACCGTTTTAGTCATGATCTCCTTACACACAATTCAAGATGTCGACACATCAACATTATTTGCAAGAAATACATTTTACAAAACAAATAATAAGAATAGGAATTATACAAGGTTGAGACACCTTATTCCTAACATTCTCCCACTTGTCAAACACCTTGTAAGAGCAATAGGAACATAACAAGAACTAATCTCTATAGGCTGAAAGGTCCATAGACTTTGAACGCCATCTGAACTTCTTAGTGCCCACTAGTTTCGTTAATGAATCTACAACATTCTCCATAGTATCTACCTTTTCCAAATTTACCTTTCCATATTCCACCATATCTCTCACAAATTTATACTACACATCAATGTGCTTCGTTCTGGCATGGAAAGTTGGATTCTTTGCAAGGAAAATAGCACTCTAACTATCACACCAAATAGTAATATGTTCTGCATCAACACCAACATCAGAACACAATCTCTTAAGCCAAATGGATTCCTTACAAGCATGAGTAGCAGCCATGTACTTAGCTTTTGTAGTGGACAAAGAAACCATAGGTTGTTGCTTGCTCATCCAACTGAATGCACCACCAAACATAGTGAACACATAAGCACTGGTGGATCTCTTACGGTCAATATCACCTGCCCAATCTGAATCCACAAACCCATGAATACAATCTGAATGTTGCAATCCAGAAGAGTTACCATGATAACATATGGAGTAATCTTATGTACCACTCAAATATCTGAATACTCGCTTAACTGCATCCCAATGTATCCATCCAAGATTAGCCATAAATTGACTCAGGACTCCCACTGCTTGGGCAATGTCTGGTCTAGTATAGACCATAGCATACATAAGACTGCCAACTGCACTAGCATAAGGTACTCTACTCATGTTCTCCACTTCACTAGGAGATTTTGGACAATCATCTATAGATAACTTTGTTCCCATAGGAATAGGAACACATAGTGGTCTACAATCTGCCATGCTGAACTTGTCCAACAAAAACTTCACATACTTACTCTGACTCAACCAAAGTTTTTTGTTAGACCTGTCTCTACTGATTTCCATACCCAAGATGTACCTAGCTGCCCCAAGATATTTCATCTCAAACTGTGCTGACAACTAAGATTTAAAATCAGAAATCATACCCTTACCCTTCCCAAACAACAACATATCATCAACATATAATGCAACAATAAGAAGGCGATCATTTTCAATTCTGAAATAAACACAATGATCTGATTTTGATCTTACAAATCCAATTGACAACACAAAGGCATCAAACTTAAGGTACCACATCCTAGGAGATTTCTTCAAACCATATAGAGATTTCTTTAATTTGCAAACTAAGGATTTTTTACCTTTAACAATGTAGTGCTCAGGCTATGACATATAAATCTCTTCCTCCAAATCACCATGAAGGAAAGTTGTCTTCACATCCATCTATTTTATCTCTAAATCATATGATGCAGCAAGAGATAACAGAAATCTAATGGATGTCAAATTTGCAATAGGAGAGAATATTTCACCATAATCTATTCCCTCTACCTGTGAATACCCCTTTGCAACCAATCTAGCTTTATACCTTTCAACACTGCCATCTGCACAAAATTTCTTCTTGAACACCCATTTACAGCCAATGGATTTTCTCCCTTTAGGAAAAGGTACAAGGTCCCATGTTTTTTTTTTCTCTAATGAAGCCATCTCATCATCCATAGCCTCAATCTAGGAACCTGCATCTTCCATGCCCAAAGCCTCTTTCATAAATCTAGGCTCATCAGTGTTAGTAATCAAAGAAAAAGCACAACTGGAATCTAACATAGAATAACCAAACCTTTCCAGTTGCTTTCTTTCTCTCATGGATCTCCTCAAGGGCTAAGGTTGAGGTTTTTCTTCCTCTTCTTCTGAACTATCAGAGCTGCTAGAGCTCTCCTCATCATTAGACCCAACATGTTCTCTCTGTTCAGTCTTCGCAGGGGTAGGAGGCAACTGAACAACATCTTTTTCCTTTTCTTTTTCATCTGGTTGTAGCACAATAGGAGAAGATATTAGCTCTCTAAAAATAACATTTCTACTATACAACACCTTACTAGTCACAGGATCCCAAAGCTTGTATCCTTTCACACCAGCACTGTACCCGATGAAAATACATTTAACAGCTTTGTTTTCCAACTTAGATCTTTTCTCCTTTGGAACATGTGCATAAGCTTCACAACCAAAAACACAAAGATGTCTAATTGAAGGCCTCTTACCAAACCACACCTCCATGGGTGTCTTAACAACAAGGGCTGATGTAGGAGATTTATTAACCAGATAGCAAGTAGTGGCCACAACTTCAGCCCAAAACCTTTGTTCTAAACTAGCTCCACTAAGCATACTCCTAGCCTTCTCCATCAGTGTCCTGTTCATTCTCTCTACAACTCCATTTTGTTGTGGGGTATACAGAGTTGTCATATGCCTCTCGATACCCTGTTCTTTACAAAACTGTTCAAAATCTGCTGAGCAAAACTCACCACCATTGTCAGTTCTCACACACTTAATCTTCTTACTAGTCTAATTCTCTACAAGGGCTTTGAATTCCTTGAATTTACTAAAGACTTGTGTCTTACTTTTAAGGAAATAAATCCATGTCCTTCTACTATAATCATCTATGAAAGATACAAAAAATATAGACTTGGAGATTGAAGGAACTTTTACAGGACCAAATACATCAGAATGAATAAGATCCAAAACATCAGAAGATTTGTGAGAACTAGAGTAAAACTGAACATGATTTTGTTTACCATATACATAGTGTTCACAGAAGTCAAACTCGAGATTGCAATCATTTAACCCCTCAATGAGATTTTTATTTTTTAGGGTTTTGAGACCCTTCTCACCAACGTGGCCAAATCTCAAATGCCATAACATTGTCTTTTCTATAGGAAGCGTACCTTCCAAAGTTTTTGCATTGCCATCAGAACCAATAACCACAGTCTTCTTTACTGCTCATTCAGATGGTGGGGATGAAGTGTTGGCTACTCTCTTCTTTGAAACATAAGAAATATTACACTGAGAAATGTATGCATCAAGCTAAAACAAAGTACCTCTCCTAGTACCCTTAGTAAGCACCATAGCTCATCTCATCATCTTACATCCATCTTTAGAAAAAACAACTTGCACACCTACATCATTCAGCATACTTATAGATAATAGGTTTCGTGCCAAACCTGGAATGTGCATAACTCCATTGATTCCCTTTACTCGTCCATTAGGAAATTTGATAGCGACCCTTCCGCGTCCAACTATCTTTAGGTGAGAGTCATCAACCAAGTACACCTTTCCACCATCAAACTCTTCATATCTTGAGAACAAATTTCGATGAGAGGTCATGTGAAAAGATGCAACTGAGTCAACCAACCACACATCATCAGATGCATGGGCAGCCAAAGCTATGATGAATGCATCGCCATCTTCTTGAGATTTTTTAGAACCAGAATCTGAGGCTTTCTTCTTCTTCTTAGGCTCTTTGTAGTCTTTACGAAAGTGCCCAATCTTATCATAGTTCCAACATTTTTCCTTAGACTTATTGGAAGTCTTTGACTTCCCACAGGATTTGGATCTACCCTTATTATCAGTCTTATTGTCATTTTTCTTTCCTCTTTCCATGGATCTCCCACAAATAGCAAGGGCTTCTTTTTTCAAAATGGAAGCCTTTCTCTGCATCTTCTCTGATAGCAGCGAAGACACCATATCATCCATTTTGAAAGTGACTAATGTGCTTCCGAGAGCCATCACAAGATGGTCCCATGAATCCGGTAAAGAACACAAAAGTGTGTAGCAACAATCCTCCTCCTCTAACTTGACACCAGCTGATGTCAACTGTGTAGAGATTAAATGCATTTAAATGATCCATTAAGGACCCACCTTCCTCCATTGTAGAGAATACAACTTCTTCCTCAAGAACAACTTGTTCACAAGAGATTTGACCTAATACACAACCCCAAGTCTCTCCCACAAACTATATGTGGTTTTCTCATCTAGAACATTCAGAAGGACTGCATTGGTTAAACAGTCTTATGAGACCCTTAGCTTTACGGTCTTTGATATCCCAATCTGCTTGGGCTATAGTTGCTGGTCTTCTAGCGCTTGTAGTTTCTTCCCATAGGTCACGATCTTCCAACATGTCTTCCATCTTGAGTTTCCACAACTCGAAATTGTTGCCATTAAATTTCTCCACCTCCATTCTTCCATATGATGAACTCACCATCTCAATCTACAAATAAGATAGAAGATGCTCTACACAAGACTCCCACTCAACTTGATATTAGCTCAAAAAACCCTACCCAACAACTAGGATCAAAAGTTGATCAAGCTCTGATACCACTTGTAAGGAAACTCAGGTGTGGAAATAGCTTGCTACACTAATCTCATAAGGAAAGTATGATGCAAATCCTATTAAAATCTTCTACACTTATAGATTCAATATCATGTAAACAACAATATTGCAGCCAACCATGCATACAGAAAATAAACAAAGAAAGAAACACATAACACAAAGATTTACCGGTGAGGAAAAACCTTTCAGTAAAACAACCCCACCCCTTCAGAACCTACACAATGTATTATCTTCAACACAAGGTTACAATACACTTGCAATGCAAGTTCAACATCGACAATAGAAGACTTCAGTAGCTACTCGTAGTACCAACAATACACTTTTTCGTGTCGCTTCTCTTCACAACCCTAAAAATGCTTATAACATGCGCTTCACTTTAGGGTTACTCCCAAAGGTAAATCAGATTGGGGTAGAGTGTATAGTACTCAAATATCTTAGTTGCCACATGTCTTCACCTATCATTAAATCTTCCTAACATAGCTCTTACGTGTCATAGGAATCCATCATAACCATTTTAGTCATGATCTCCTTACACACAATTCAAGATGTCGACACATCAACATTATTTGCAAGAAATAAATTTTACAAAACAAATAATAAGAATGGGAATTATACAAGGTTGAGATACCTTATTCCTAACAGGGCCATCGTTTGTACATGATCTTGGTAGTTGTAGTTGTTTCTCTATTTTCAATAAAGCTGTTCGAGAGAGTTTTGCTATCAGGTATGTGGTTTGCTTCTCCCAGAGATCTAAATCCTTGCCATGCCCACAAGGGGCATGCATCCCCAGACAAAACCACTGTTGGAGCTCAAAATTGCTTTCTCATTTTGAGCGTCCATTTAAAATTTTGAATCAAGTCAAGCCTATGAAAACCCCATAAACGCAAATGTACCTGACTGTACCTTTGAGGCCTAAAAGGTGTTCAATATTTCTAGCACCTTCCATTTAGCATTTCTACCTATTCTATGAAGTTAAATTATCATTCCAAGCTATTTTGTGAAGTCATGTTTTGAGCTAGTTCCAAATTTGCATTTTCACCTGTGTTAGATAGCGACAGGAGCCTATGTTTGCTATTGAATATCTTGCACCTAGAAATATGTCATGACTTGCTGCTTTGGAAGTATATGGTGTCCATACCCAAGAACCTTTTTTTCATATTTTGAGTCATTTTGAGTCCGTTTGACTAAGTCTTGAATCCCTCAAAGTGGGTCAGTTACTGTTTTCATGTTTTTGCAAAATATTCAAAATTTTGGGAAGCCCTGTTTGATGTGCTATAACTTTGACCCAGTTCACTAAAATGCTAAATTTCCTTTTGCATTGCATGGTAGATGTCAAATACTTCCTATGTTTCAATTTTTAAGTCTTGACGAATTCGTTTGATCAGTTTTCAAATGTGATTCCAAACGCAATTTATGACTTTTTACTAGTGTCAACATTTGCAAATTGATCAGTACCCTTGTTCGACACGTTATAACTTGAGATCCGTGATTTCCTAGATCAAATGGTTTCTTCCCCTGTGTTCTACTCTAAAAATACTATAATTGTGTTAGTTTTGAGCTTTGACAAATCCATCTTCACACTTTACTAAGGTAATTCCATTCACAAAAAGTGTTGTTTTACAGATCTCGTTGTCCTGCAAATCCAAGTAGTCAACTTCAAATGCTCACCAAACTTTCCTTGTGATTCGTCATGAGCCCAAACTATAAGATCATACTTTCCTCATGGCCAAATACCAGTTTCCTAGTTTCTAGATCCCCAAGTGCCCATATGTCCAATTTTCCAGGCCATTTCCAAATGCACTTTCCAGTTTTCTAACATGTTTATCTGCAGGTGAATTTAAGTTGGCAACTTTAGAGGTCGATATCTTTTGACCCTGATGTTGTCATGCAACGAGTTTTTGCAGGAAGTAAAAGCAAATGCTCACATTTGGAGGAACAGAGTAGGGGAGAATCCGCTATAGAATAGAAGGCTGGCCAAGTGAGCCCATGTTGGAGCAGGGGCAGTCAATGGATAGCACATGCACAAAGAAACAAAGGTTTCTCATGCCTTAAGAGAAGGAAAAAATGTAGGCAAAGAAGCCATGAATAACCATAATAGTCATCACATGGAGCTCTTACCAGGCCTCGACACAGAGCTTTCAATGCTAAAGCAACAAAGAAGCATCAAATAAAAACACCCATGCAATGTCTAAAGAGACGAAGCTGCAACACAAATAAAAGGAGATCAACGTATTTTAAACAGAGACACATAGTTCCTCTCATTTTTCCTCCTCTATCTTTAGATCATCCCTTGCCTAGACAATCCAGCAGTCTACCTCCTTCCTCTCTTCAATCTCCATGATCTCTAGCTGAGGAAATGCTCATAGATAGAACTTCGATTGACAATGTCATTGACAGCTATTCGGAGAAGGAGGAAAATCTTCTCGAATATATTGATGCTTCCAAGATGGAACTGAAGCGTTTCATTAAGGAGATTGACCATCTTTGCGATGAGGCAGAGAAGCAGTGCAAAGAACTCTCAGTAAAATTTGAGCATCACATGGTAAGCATGTTCAATTTAAGCACAATTTACACACCTGCAGATTCTCAGAATGTTTGCTAGCAAAAAAATATTCTATCTATCTATGAGTCAAGAGTGATCTCATCTCTTACAATTCTAGATATACATGCTAAAGATAGGAAGAAGTACGAAGTCAAAGATTAAAAACACAGAGTAGAGGTTTTTAAAAACCTTTAATCCCACATTGAGGCCGTGAGAAGTGTTTTCACTTTTTAAATACAATGCAACACATAAGTCAGCGTGAATTCAAGGAAGGGCCTTTTGAAAGGCAAGGGTGCATGTCAAGGTGGGCCCTAGTGCATTAGACATAGATGCCACCTTAGCAATGACATAAGAAAAAATTTAATCAAAGCTACGCCCATGATGACATGGTGCTAAAACTCAGATCATAGTAGATTGCACCATGTGGCCACATTCAACGGCATGTGCATCCCCGCATTATGAAGTTGTAGGTAGTTAAGTAATGCGTGGAAGTGCATTTTTGACAAGTGGTAGGAGGGCCCACTCAGCGATGACAAGGTAGGTGATGTGGTCGGGCTAGGGGTGAGGTAATTGGGTGATAAAGCAATCAGTCAGCCAATCAGGGGCCACCACGTGGTAGCTCGAGTGGTGCCCAGTGGGCCCACAGAAGCATAGAGGAAAATTCTTGAAATGCAAAAATAATAATTTTAAATTATTATTTCCAAAAATGATTTGCATCTCATTGAATTTCAAAAAGGAATTTCTTCTAAAGTTCCAACTTTAGATTTTTTTTTAAATTTCAAGAAATTTAAAAATCAAATGTGCAGACCTGGGTTTTGTAACAGAGGAGCATTTTTCAAATTGAGTTTCTGGGCTTTTTTGGGAGGCTAGATATGTACTCCAATATACTGCCGAAATTGAGAAGATCTAAATTTTCCACATATGAGGTCAATTTTTGCACAAGTGGTAGCCTGTTCCTGCTATAGGGGGTTTTCTATCAGAGGTTGGTTGGCATGTTTTATCAGGTCTTTTGAATCACCAGTTGTAGGATTCAGTGAAAAATGCCTAAAATACATTCAAAAAAATTTTCCTCTGATTATTTTGTGTCTTCATGGTGTTTTGGCTAAAATTTGATCAGTTAACATGTGTTCGGATTCAATTATCAAATTTCATCATTTAGCTAAGATATTTGGAAGTCAGTTAGAGTGTAATGATGAAACAAAAAATTAGATCAGATGGGTAAAAGATTAAAGAAGTTTTTAGTTGCACAAGATGGGATTCCAAATGGACACTTGTCATCTTTAGTCTCAATCCAAGAATTCATCTCCTTGCTATATTATTCTTTCTTTCTTCCATCTAGGGGGTTCCAATTTTTGCACTGAGAGACCATTCTTCAGCATTTCTTCTTGCATTGAACAACATTTTTGAGTTTCATGCAAATAGTTCATGTCTGTTAGGTGATTTATGAAGTATTTTGTACATCTTTCATGTATTTGGTTTCAAGGAAAACAAATAAAGAGCAGCAGTGGTTTTAAATTAAGTTTGAATCTTGTCTCCTATTTGTGGATCTGTAATCTTTTCTAGTTTACAATCAAATACCATAGATTAGGTTGCATCTCATTTAGTGATGTATGTGATTGAAATACCTTGCTTATGGAACAAAGATCCATGTAACTGCTTGGTTTTTATTACAAGGTTTACCAATTTCATGATGGGATATTCTGAGTATGAGATTCATTTTGATGCAAATATCTATTCACAAGGTGAAAGATAGATTAGGGATCTGGATGTAGAGATATATCTGAGATTTCAAAAGATGTGTGGTTATAACTCATTTATTTTCCCAATAGATAAGGCACTGATCAGAGATAGGATCATTAGGTTTTGTTGTTCATACCTGGTTTTGCTAATATCAACATATTAATCATCTTTTCCCTTTCATGTTGAAAGTTATTCAAAGTAAAACCCGCACTTAGCTTTCCAGTTTCATGAGTAATGTTCTTAGCTATTTCAAGCTTGTGATATCCTAGTTAAGAATAGAAGAATTAGGGGTTTCATCTACTACTCTAGATCCTAAATATGGTTATTTCACTAGTCACATAGTCAGATCTAAAGAGGTTCACCCACCTAGGTTTTGCAGAGCCTGAAGCGCAAAAGGAGTACGACCTTATAGTTGGCCCAAGTTCTTGGTGAAGTGTGTTTGTTATTGGAGATAGCCACCCATAGATGCAATCTTACCCTGTATACTTGGTTATTAAAACACTGTTAAATCAGGATCCAACACATCCATTGGGCAATTCATGAATCTCCCTCATGCATTTTGGATATCCTAGATACATATCACATGCCAAGACTCCAGATCTATCCATTTACTTTGTAAATTGGATATCCATGTTTGATCTAAAGCTCATTCTTACCTGATATCCTCCTCAATCAAACTACAACCCTATTGAATCTTTGAAGCATTTACATAATTCCTTGAATTAGAAGCAACATACAGGGACTGCAACTATGATCTAGAAACTTTATTCCAAGACCATAAAACATCACAGCTCAATTGAGAAAGGAGAAAAGATTTAAACTAAAACTAAACATTTTTGTTCCTTGTATTGATTTCCTTGAAATAATACATAAAAATGCATGAAATTAACTCATAAAGAACCTAATAAAGTAGGGTATACAATGAACAAATGCTATCATACAAGAGAGAAAACAGGAAGAATGAGAAACTAATGGGATGGGAAGGCAGTATAATAGCCAAAGCAAAGCTTCATGGCCTGGAACCAGCACATCCCAGATCTTCCTTTCAAAATTCATCAATTCCAATGCTAGTTAGCAAGGCTAGTTCTACTAACTATCTTCATTCCAGAGAAACTTTTCAAAATTCCAACCCTTACAAAAGAGAAGAAGAAAGTATAAATATCCAGAGGGAAATTCCTAGATTGAATTTGCAATTTACATGTGTCCCCTCAAAATTCCTTCTCAAGAAGCTGAAAAAGCCTCTCTCTACCTTCTCTCTATAACTACATATCAAATGGAAACTCTACTAGGGAGTTGTCCAACACATCTATGAAAAGTACCATAGTTTCTTTGGTCCTGTTGTGTACACGTGTGTCAGACTATGTAAGTTTTTGCCCATGGTTATAAGGGGATTCTTTAGTGACAAACCTTGAGAATTTAAAAAGGAAGAAAGAAAGACCCAAATGGCAAGGAGATGCACTGATGTATCTAGCCTTTCAACGTCTCTTAGATAGCAAGCAAGAGTTGCAGTTTTATAATCTCAGTGGTTAGTTCATCTATTTCAGATATTTCCATTTTAGTTCATGTCTTTTCTTTGAAGTTAGGAGTATTTTTCATTGTGTATTTTCCCAAGAATAGGGTGGTGACTTAGTCAAGTTTTTGAAGCTCGTGCTTATTTTTAAAAGTGAATATGGCTGACAAGTGAAAGAATACAAGAGCTTACATGAGAGCCAATATTGATGTACCAATGTATACTAATTTACCCCAAGGTGGTAGGAAAAACCTGAATAAGAAAAGGGCAGACCCAAACCCTACTTGGAAACCAAGGAATAATGTATGAGTCAATTCTCAATACCAACCAATGGTGAGGAGAGAATCTTCTTCACTCGGCTCTAAATCAAAAACTACAAGACACTTGGAGGATTTTTTAGTACCCCATTACTAGATGAGAGAATCTATCAGGACAAGGATATACATCACTAGTAGGGAATACATCCCCTAGACCAAATCTCATAGCAGATATGAACTGTAGGCTCAGATTTAGGAATTCATTTGATGATCCTTTTAATCCTGTAGTAGCCCCATACATGGAGCACAATCTTATAGACCTAGAGGATCATGTTGATTCAAAAGCCACCTCTATAGACCCTAAAGAAGTACAATCTAAAATAGGAGTTTTGAAGAAATGGGTTGCTAAGGAAGAAGCTAAGCATGTTCATCTAGAAAAAGAAAGAAAGAAAGCCACCTTGAATGCTACAGTAGAAAGAGATAATCTGCTTAGAAGAATGGCTGCTTTAAAAGAACAAAATAAAAAATAAGAAGAGAGGACTTTATTCCTTCATGCTGATGTCTTTGGAGATGTAGATAGCTTGAGAACCAAAGTTCAAGAACAAGAAAAGATTCTGAGCTAAAGACAAGAACGTATTATTACTCAAGTCCAAGCTTATAAACCTATTCAAGTAGACCTTGTAGAACCCATTGTGAAAGCTACAGTCAAGGGAAAAGGAAAAGCTATAGGAATTCAAATAAATGAACCTAAAGCTGTACCAAGAAATTCCATAAAACCTTCTATGTCAAAATTGGATCTAGATCTAGAAAAGGCTAGAAAGGAGAAGGAAGATCTTGCAAAAGAACTTGAGAAGGTGGAAAATGAAGCTCAAGCTACAGAAACTAGAAGAAAAATCCAATTCATAAAATCTAATTTTACACTGGCTTCACATGGTCAAATTTGTCTATCCCATCTACAATTTCTACACTGGCTAGTGGTCCAATGTTTTCAACCCAAGGAATATCTCAATCTACCCCTACCTCATCATTAACCATTAGCACCCAAGTCCCCTTTGTCCAACCTCAACAAGTTTCAAATGTAGTCCCTAACCAAGTCAATTTAGCAAGTACCTCAAATGTTGCTAGTTTCTAGAAGAAACCTGTATACATGGAAAAATATAGACAAATCTCATTTGCAGGTATCCTTGGTGCTCCACATCCCATATCTTTTGATTTGAGATATAAGGTTGTCAAGTTCTCCAGAAATAAAGTTGTTTCTGGAGAAGAGCATTTGAGAATTTTTATAGATATGCTAAATAACTATGAAGTTGAACATGAGGATATGGTAATGAAGTTGTTTGTTCATTCAATGACTAACGATGAAAGGGATTGGTTTAGAAGGTTGCCTAATGATAGTATCACCTCATGGAGTGACTTGGAGAAATTATTTAAAGAGTAGTATGGAGATAATACCAATGTAGGGTTCATGTTGAATGAATTCAATAAAATCAAGAAAAACCCTAATGAGTCTACATTTGATTTCAATGTAAGATTCCAAAAAGGTATGTACAAATTGTTTTAGGTTATGAGATTGAACAAGGATGTTTGTCTTACAACATATTTGAATGCATTTGATAGAAAAATAGCTTATTAGTTGAGAGATAAAGATCCTAAAACTTTGAGGGATGCTTATAAGGTAGCAATAAATATTTATAATAATAGGAAGGCATCTAGAAAGCTTGGGAGAAGGGATGATCCAAAATTATTTAATCCAAAAAATAATAATAGAAAAGAAGCTGATAAAACTCCCGCGGGAAAGAAACATGAAGAACCCACAATAGGTCAATTGTTAGAGTTGTTGAAAAAGATGAATCCAACTACTTTCAATGCACATAAGCCTAATGTTGGAGAAAAGGCCCATGTGAATAACAAAAATTTCAATAGGCAACCTCGAATGCAAAATTACCCTTACACAACCCAATGGAAAGATGGTAAGCCAGTTCCTAACCAAACACAAAATGTGAAGGATAAGGGTACCCCAGACCCTCTACAAAGGAATACTATAAATATGAATGATGATGTATCATGGTGCATCATATGTCAATCACCTCATTTTGCTAATTATTGTGTTGTGGCTCAATCATTCACCCTAGATCAAGGTGTGCAACTTGAAGAGGAAAATGAAGAGAAAAGCCATGATGATATAAGTTGCAATATGGTAAGCATGTATGATGATTTTATAAATTCTAATTCTAAAGAACCTAAGAATGATATTACCAGTTAGAGAATTGCTTATCATTTACATCATCAGCAAGTGCTTTTAGATGATGAAGGTTATGATGAAAATAAGGTATATGTTACATCTTCTAATGTAGGTCACATAAGCTTGAGAATGCCCTCTAAAGAGGAGATTGAGAGAATCATAGAAAAAATTATTTCCCATGTTCATAGTAACTACAATTTGAGAAATGGAATAGTTAATAATGATGTAGGAAAGCCATCTAGTGTATTCATCATTTACCCATAAGATGAATGATGAAAATAAGAAGGTTAATATAGATGTGCCTAAGATCAAAGACAACAAGGCTAAGAAGTGGGAACCAAAGAAGAAGGTCCAATTTCAAACAAAAGAAACAACAAAAATAGTTGTGTAAGGAAAGAAATCAAGACCCGATACTATCAAGAAAACAATGGTGCTTGCTGTTCAAAAGACTTCAACTCCAAGTATTCTTGTAAAACCCACTATTGTTGAAACTATTGATATGATGTCCATGTTATCCCAAATAACTGTAAAGGTGCCTTTATCTAAACTTCTTAGAATTGAAGAGCATAAAAGAAAGGCTTTATCATGGCTGGGAGGGGTAGGAAATAACAATAGTGTTATAGAACAAAGTGTTATCCAGTAAACCCCATTGGTAGAAGAGGATAGTGGTATCATATTTCAGATTTCCCAAATTTTTTTAGATGATTCATCAATGGCATATATAGAAGATATTGACCCATTTTTCCTCAGTCTGATTATAAATGGAAAAACCCTAAAAAATTGCACAATAGATTCAGGAGCCTCTAATACCACCATGCCCTTCAAGATAATGGAAGCATTAGGTTTGAAAGTAGACACTAAGAAAGGTAGATGTAGAGGTATGGATGCCAGGGAAGTTCCAGTCATAGCTGCATACCTTGAGGTGGAACTGACTATGTCAGTCCTTGTAGTTGATATTCCTCCACGTTATGGAATGTTACTCTCTAGAAAATGGAGTGCTACTATGGGAGGAAGCCTACAATTTGATTTGACTTATGTAACTTTTCATATAGGAGATAAGACTATCAAAGTGGATAGAGAGCCAAGGGTCAGTTAAATTCTAAGGGAAGAATTTGATAGAGACTCAACTTGTTTCTTAGACACAAGTGTGAATGTATTTAGAGTGGAATTGATTATACAAGAAGTTGAGAAATTTCCTACTATAATTGAACATGAAGTTGAGTGTTGTATGGACTCACCAATATTATGGACAATGCTTTTTGTTGGGGCCAATTCAAAAGAAGGTTCAGGGGAAGGGGTAGTTTTTGTTTCTCCTGAGAAAAACACTTTTAGATACTCATTTACTTTAAAGTTTTCTTGTACAAATAACATATCAGAGTATGAAGCCTTATTGCTTGGATTGAAAGTTACTACCCATCAAAAATCAAGAAATTTCATGTTATAGGTGATTTTGAACTAGTCATTTCATAGATAAGGGAAACTTATGCCTCTAAAAACAAAAGGTTGAAACAATATAGAAATGCAGTTTGGGATTAGATAGAGTTTTTTGATGCATTTGGTATCTCATGGAGAGATAGAAGTCAAAATAAGATGGTAGATTTATTAGCAACTGTAGCAATCAAACCTAAGGAGATATCATTCACAGGAATCTCTCAAATTGAAGTATAGAGTAGACCTTTGATACCTGACAATATTGAAAATTGTCAAGTCTTTGAAGATGACAAAGACATTTTAAATTTTTTGATAAATGAAGACAAATACCATAGTTAAGAAATGGATTGCAATGATTTAATTGAAACTATAGATGGTAAGGAAACCATTTTTGGCCAAGAGATTATGCAATTGAAAACAACAATGTTCCAAAGGGGTTAGTGGTTTTGGAAAGTATTTTTGATAACTAGGATAGAGTAAAACTAGGATTTAAGGACCCTAAGCCTCAAGAATTAGAAGAGATAAACTTTGGTACTAATGAAGCTCCCAAGAAAGTTTATAATGGCCAAAATCTGTCTAATGAAATCAGAAAACCATTGATTGACTTGCTTAGGAAATATAGACATGTTTTTGCATGGTCATATGATGACCTTAAAGCTTATAGGGAAGATCTATTCCAACATGTCATACCAATAAAAGATAATGTAAAACCTTTTAGATAGAAATAGAGACCAGTAAACCCTACCCTAGCTCCTAAAATGCAAGAAGAGTTGATGAAGTTAAGGGATGGTAGGATAATCAAACCAATTAGACATTCCACCTAGGTTTCAAATTTGGTACTTGTTAGAAAGAAAAATGGAGACATAAGATTATGTGTGGATTTTAGAAATCTGAACATTGCATCCTTGAAGGATAATTATGGACTACCAAATATGGAAGCCATGTTGTAGCAAGTAACTGGTTCTAAGATAATGTCCATGATGGATGATTTCTCAAGGTATAATCAAGTCTTGGTAAAGGAAAATGAACAATTTAAGACAGCCTTCACAACCCCATGGGGGACTTATGTATATGTAAGGATGCCATTTGCATTGATTAATGCAAGAGCTACTTTCGAAAGAGCTATGGATGTGGCATTTCATGATTATATCAACAAATTTATGGTTACATACCAAGATGACCTCACATATTATTCTAAAAGGGCTAAAGATCACTGTAGGCATTTGGAGAAATTTTTTATCAAAGCCTTGGAATATGGAGTATCACTAAACCTAAAGAAATGTACATTTGGGATGATAGAAGGTAGATTACTAGGGCATATAGTGTCTAAGGATGGTCTGAAGATAGACCCTGAAATAGTGGCAGCCATTGATAAGGTGCCTAAGCCCAAAAATGTGAAAGGAATATAGTCTTTCTTTGGGGAAGTTAATTTTTTGAGGAGGTTTGTTACAAACTTTTCTAAAATTAGTAGACCTATTTCCAAAATGCTCAAAAAAGGAGCTACTATTGATTGGAATGGTGAACCTTCATAATCATTTCAAGATATTAAGAATACCATAAAAAATACCCCAATTCTTAGAACTCTAGATTACACAAAGCCAATGCACATCTTCTCTTTCGCATCTTTCCACACTATAGCTATAGTTTTATTGTAGAAAAATGAAGAAAGATATGAACAACCCATTGCTTTTTTCAGTCAGTCACTGCAGCCTGTTGAATTGAAATATGAGATAAATGAAAAACAAGCATATTCTTTAGTAAAAGCTATTAAGGCTTTTAGATGCTACTTTATTGGTGCTATTGTCATTGCATTTGTGCCTAGTGCTACTATGAAAGACATATTTTCTCTGCAAGAAGTTTCAAGGAGAAGATGTAGATGGATCAATAGGATCCAAAAATTTGATATTGAAATTAAAATAACTAAGTTGGTAAGAGGTAAATGTTTGGCTAAACTCATGGCCCAATCTAATCTAGATGCTAATCAAATAAATGTGGTACTTGATGACCTCAGATCTAACTTATATGACATGGATCATTGTGATTGGTATGCTAATCTTATCTATTATCTTTAGCATATGGAAGCTCCTTCCCATTTGACTAAAAATGAAAAGAGGAGTACCAAATTGCAAGCTATCAGATACATAATTATCAAAGGTAGTCTACGATGGAGAAATTTTGAGGGAGTGCTACTAAAATTTTTTGATAAAGAAAAGGAAAAAGAAATTTTTAATGAAATGCATGCCAGAGTTTGTGGAGGACACTATATGGCCAAGACTACTATACATAAGGTGATGAGATCTTGGTTTTGGTGGCCATCCCTTTTCAAGGATGCTCAAATCATGATTGGAAAATGTGATGCATGTCAAAGATTTGCTGGAAAACTGAAATTCTCAGGTAATACTCAATCAAAGCCAGTTGAGATCCAAGCACCTTTCCAACAATGGGGTATATATTTCATAGGTGAAGTCTCTCCCAAATATAGCACTAGCTATTCCTATATTTTAGTTTCTACTAACTATTTCACAAAGTGGGTGGAAGCAATCCCTACAAGAAATGCCACCAGTAAAGTTGTTAACAATTTCTTGCTAAATAATGTTATTTCTAGATTTGGTTATCCTCAAAATATTATAACAGATAATGCAATGTAATTTAGGTCTAAAGAATTCAAAAAATTCTATGACAAATATGGAATCACTAGATCAACTTCTTCCCCTTATCATCCACAAGGAAATGGACAAGCTGAATCTACAAACAAGAGCTTGCTAAAAATAATAAAAAGGATATTAGATGATAAAGAGAAGGCTTGGAATTCCAAGTTACAACTAGCAATATGGGTTGATAGAGTGACTGTAAAGAAAGCCATTGGAGTAGCCCCATTTGATTTGGTATATGGAATTTAGGCCAGGATACCTCAGAATAACTTGGTAGGACTCTACAATTACATTCAGTTATATGATGAAGATACTATAGATAACATGCAAGAAACGATGGATGAATTGGTAGGATTAATAGAAACCAAAAGAGAAGCATCTCTTAAGAACAAAAAGTTGCAACTGCAAGTTAAGAAACTCTATGATAAAAGGGCATTAAGTAGAAAATTTGAAGATGGAGATCTAGTCCTATTGTGGAATGCAATAATTGAGGATAAAGGAAAGCATGAAAAATTTGATCCTATCTAGTTAGATCCTTATTTGATTGAAAATACATGGGGAGAAGACTCCTATATTCTTAAAGATTTATCAGGCAACATTCTTGAACTACCAATTCATGGATAGTTCTTTAAGAGGTATTTCTGTCAAAATACTTGTTTCTTCCATGAATAGTAGTTTCAGGTTTCTTGTACTTTTTTGTCAATCCTCTTGTCTTTGTATAGTTTCTTGTACATAGTTTTCCTATGTGTGTTGTTATCTTAGTAGTGGTTAGTTTGTAGGGAGTCTAGTTGGTTTGCTTCTCCCAAAAATTTTGATCCCTCATTTGAATTCAGAGAATTCAATGTCCCCAAATAGAGCCACTATTGTCTAATTTTTTCCATGAAAAAATTTCCCTTGTCTAGAAATAAAAATTTAGATTATATCCATTAATGGTGAATAGGGTTTCTGTTCTTTAGTCATCTAGATTTGCTAGCTTTTGAAAATATCTATTAAAACCCTATGGCTCATTCCTTTTAACACTTTCAGGCATGAAGTCTTTTTGAAAAAAGAACTTTGACAAATATTCTATTTTCTTTTAATTTTTCTATGCCCTCAAATAGTCTCTCCTCTTGTGTTCCTCACTGTCCAATTTTGAAAAGATCTATAGTTCTTGCTATCTTGCTATAAAAAGATGTGCAGTTTTTATGTATAGTGAGGTAGCGAGTACTAGAAAACTTAGAAATAGGACTGTAAAATGAAGGTATGATGGTCGAGGATTTGTGTTGTGATTGAAATTTCTAGTCACATGCACTTTGTTAGTACTCTCAGAGTAAGAAAAGGGACCCACTAAAAAGAAGCCAAAAGACGTCATCAGAATAAAGGTCTCCCAATGCTTTGCTACCTCACTATTGGAAAAACTAAGCATCTCACAGTTAGCGAAGTAGTGAGTAGATGATAAGTATAAGACACAGTGGCCTCCAAACTTCCTAATGACCATAAATTTGTCCAAGTGGCATGGTGAGTAATAATTGTTATTGTCAGAAGTAGTTAATAAGGGTGATGGTGACTCTACTTGTTTTTATTCTTCTAGCGTTGAGTTTTGTTAAAGACATTAGAGCTCACTACCTCGCTATCAAATTTTTTGGCATCTCGTCATTAGCAACATAGTGAGGCATCATGAAATGAACACATGGTGGGACCTAAAAAAAACATGGAAAGGTGACTAGGATTAATGTAAGGTTTTGTTTTTTCTAGCTATGCAAGATTTTCTTATGTCATCAGTGTCCTAGACCCATGCCCCATTCATAAAAAATATAAGGTATTCTGATCATCAGATCAAGCTTGGATCAATGATTCTTGCTATCTCACTATAGAAAGTTGTGCATTGTTTACTCTATGTGACATAGTGAGTATGGGACCCACCACTCTTTAGGGTACTTTGTGTAGTTTATTTACCCTTGGATTGATCTCAGATCATTAGTCGTCATTATCTCGCCATGAAGAGTTGCTCGTAGGATATGTATAGAAAGGTAGTGACCTATTGACATGTGTCTTCAGTCGCTAGTAGGTCCAAATAGAAATGCCATCAAGGAAGGAGCTATATACGTGGTCAATTTTCATTGGATTGACTGGCCAACTTGTCAAGTGGAATGCTAGCTGTCATTTTTTGCATCCTATAATGATAGGATTTTTAAAGATTGATGGCATAGATTTAAATGTAAAAGGTGGTGCCACTCTGTGTATCAATTAAACATGAAAGCTTTGCATGTGAAAAAACAAAGTATAACACAAAATATTTTCTCAGTTCCACCTTATGTGAACAAAGATTTTGAGCCTTTTTTGAGCAAAAGAAATTACTGATAAGACCATGTTGAATTTGGCAAGATTGTGAAATAGCTTGTTCGCATAGAAATTGTAGAAATACAAAGAGAATGAGAGAAAAATTCAAGTAATTACATTGTAATCTCTATAATTTTTTCGGTTCTACAAAGCATAATCGAAGATGCCTCCGAAGAAGGAATTTTTTAGGTCAAGTAAATTATTTGGATAGAAATGTACATGATGATTTTCTTGAGTTGCTTCCTGAGTCTACTTTTGAGATAGTACAAGTTATAAAGTTAACCTCATTAAACCCTAGGTTGAGGATAGCAGATGGATTTTTAATAAGGGGAGTTGGGTCCAGGATGTTCATACCTTGAAAACTAGTTTAAATTTGTTCAAGAAATGGTTTGCAGAGAGGAAAATGTTTTGACCTAGGAAAGCCAATGGTCCCCAATATTTTTATGGATTATGTTCTCCTTGAGGCTATGGAAAAAAACTATGATCAAGCCACTAGGGTGGTAAGAAGAACAAATGGTGAAATTCTAATCACCATCAGCCCAGAAGAAATAAGAGAAGCTTTTTGTTTGGGACCTCTCACTAGGTATCATGTGCCCATTAATTTGGAAGATTTAGAAAAAGAGTATATGTCTAAGAAGGATATAGTTAGACAAGGTGCACTGAAGGCCCACATTGGCAAAATTACAACCCTACTAGCAATAACATCATCCTCTAAAGAACCTTTCAAGAAAGCATACTTCAATGCTAAGGCAGTAGAGATATACAGGACCCTGTGCAGAGTTTTTGGAAAGGGTGAAGAAGATTTTATGCCTATGAGTTTCATGTATATGATTACTCAAATCTCCTCTTTTGGTGTGGAAATAGTTTTTTATTTTTCTTGTTACCTAGCTAATGAGATTCACAGTGGATTGGTTGGGATTACTAAAGGCAAGGTGGAGAAGGCTTGGGGCCAATGCTCTCTATTGATGCACATGTTTCTATTTAAGGGGGCTACATACTTTGGTAAAGAAATGGTTTTAAATAGAGAACAAGAAGGGGAAGCACTGCCAGTTCAATTATGGAGTGCATATATGACTTGGGAAGCAGAAAATGCTAGTTTTGTTAGATTTGACTGATACTTTGCCTCCAAAATGAGATGCCTCATATTGAGTGACAATCCCAGGACCCCTAAGGCACTAATGCACCTTGTTAGGCCTATGGATAAACCTCGTAATTTAAAGGTTTCACGTAATTGGGGAGACATCATCCCATATTCAATTTCAACTGTTATCAAAATTTATGGATTTAAGGGAACACCCCATGTACTACCTTACTAGGTGCCCTTAAAGATAGGGGTAGCTAAATTCTTGTGGCAGTTGGGAGGAGTACAAGAATCTTTTTTGCACAAAAGGGGGATGGGGTCAATTTTTCCCACTTGTACCGTAGCCCACTAGTTTGTGATAACTAAGCAAGGGTGGGTTTTCCTCTACAAGTTTTTGGATTTGTATAAGATGGCAGTATCTCACCCTCATTTTTGTGATGCAAAGGGTTTCTTTCATTTGGCTCTTAGGCATAGAATCAAGCTTCATCCAGTTGAACATGAATTTTATTTCCCTGAAGATGTAATAAGGAATGAGTACTCTCTATAAGAGAAAGAGATAAAGAAAGAAAAATGGATATTCTATTCAAAAGTTTTGAATTTTATTAATTATTTTGATGAATATTATAGCCCTCTAAGTAATGTTGTAACTACTTTAGATAAAATTAATAAGCTTATGAATACATTCCCTGAAATAATAGAGGTAATGAATGAGAAGAAGCAATATTTCATTAATTCTTTTCTAGATAAGGCTAGGGAAATAATGAGAAAACTAGGTTTCACTCCCACTATAGGAGTAGGTCCATTAATTGTTCAAAGGAGGCTAGGATATAATATCATTTAGGATAAAATTCCCATTATGGATAAAGGAAAATAGATAGTTGAATCTACTAGTGTTATTTTTGAAGAGAGGCCTCCTGAACCTTCTCCTAAGAGGAGAAAGATAATAAGGGAAGAGGAACCTCATGATGAGGGGTACTAACCTTCCCAAACCCCCATGAGAATTGAGGAGGAGTAGCTCACTAATGAGAAAATTAAACAAATTGGATCACAAGGGGAAGTTTTTGTTACCCAAGGAAAGATTGATGAAGGGAACCCCCAAGAGCATCCTATGCCAAGTTTTGAGCTGACTATAGTATATTTTAGGGGAATGGAATTGGATCCTATCTTGGAACAAGCTAGTTAGAAATTTTTGTTTGATGATATTTTGCAAAGTCTAGGGCTTTCCACCACTTTTCTTGGAGGGAAAACATGAACAGTTTTGAGGAAAGATGTAAGAATGTGAAAAAAAAAGAATCCAGAAATGGATGAAGCCTCCATTCAAAATAAAATAAAGGAAAAAATGATTCAAGAGTTCCAAAATATAACCCCTAAAGAAGGGTCAAAATGGTAAAGGCTACAAATATTTTATTATTGCCCAATTGGGACATCATTGATGCATTGATTTTCAATTCTATGCCAAATAATTTGGGATTGCAAGATCCAAATAAAAATGAGTTCTTGGAAACCGCATTTAGTAATGACCAAGCTACTCTTGTCATGTGGTCATTAAGAAGAGGATCCAACATTGGTACATCATAGCTTGATGATTCAGGATTGATAGGGAATATCATTGTAAGGAGAGTTGCTGACACCTCACATGTATAGGTAGCCCATATGAATGTAGATTATTCTCAAATTGCCTTGGCTACTACAAAGAGGGAGGAAAAGGAAATGATGGAGTTGTAGAGAAAGTATGAGGCAATTGTGGATGCCTACAATAAATAGGTAAAAAGGAGAATTGAACTTGAGAACAAACTAATGAGGAGGTCCACAAGGTCAAGAATAACATACCCTTACCCCCTAGTTGACCCTTTTAAATCCACTCTCCTCATAGAAGTACCAAATACACCCCAAAGGCTAGAGTATTACACTACTAAATATTTTGAAGAAGAAAAGAATAAACTGTGGGCCTTACATGTGTAGTTGAATGTGAATCATGAAGATAAATTAAGAAAGGCTCACACATATTTGGGATATAAAATTGAATGGACACTAGTTTATGATCAGTTGGCTAGGGTGATTAGTATTTGGGATGAAATGAAAGCAAGTGACGAGGCTTTGAAGCCTATTGTGAATAAGTGGGTAAGAAGGAGCAAGGAGATTAATTTTTTATGTTGTTCTATTATAAAAACCTCCTATGATCAAATTGAGAAAACTTTTGATATCATTTCTTATCTTACTAATTTTAAAAATAAGAGAATTCATTTGCAAAGAATAATAGTTGGCCACTTAGATAAGTACAAGAGCCAAAAGTTTAGTTTTTTTCCTTGTGCCCTAGATAAGAAGAAAATTTTGAAAAACAAAGATGAATGGGCTAAGGAGCTTGATTGTTTATTTTGTTTAAGAATGATTGAAGTTATAAATGAAACAGGGCATGCATGGTGGGCCACAACAACAGAAGAAATGGTGAAAGCCCAAATATTCTTTGATTCTTTGAAAAAAAATTTTTTTACTATTGATAATGAGGTTGAGTATGTGCTCAAAAGATAGAAGGATATTTTGCAATTCAATTGGCCAGATGACACATTGTTTGACAAGTAGATGGTAGAAATAGCTCCTGATGAATAGTTTGAGGAAGTTGAAACTGATAGTGATGAGGTATAGGGTGATGAGATCCAAATCATTGACACTGTCACTACACAAGGATAGTAGGAAGAAGAAGACAAGAATGATCAGTCACTTTTAGTTGCAGGCCTAGGCCCACAAGACATTGACACAACCAAAGAAGAGGGAAAAGTACAAGTTACTCCCACAGTACATGATGGAGATGGTAAAAACCCATGGATGGAGATTAACTTGCAATCATTAGAACAGACTTCATCATTGGCTAGCTTAGCAGTTGCATACACAAAGGAATTAGAATAGCGGCCAGAACAACAACATTAGAGGATGCAATAGAAGCGAACCCACCAAAAGGAATGTTGATCTAGAAATCTTCTGTTACTCACATTTTTGTCATTGTGTGATAGGTGTATGTAAATATCTCTTATAAAAGATACCTATCAATTTATCTTAGCCTAAAGCTTGTTGCATCTCACATTATATAAGTGAGATTCCAGGGCTAGAGGAGGGTCTAATTTATAATGCTTTAGGTGATATACTTGGTTTGTTTTTGGTCCAATATTTTGAGCAAGTTTTATGATGTATTTTCTCTATTAGTTTCTGAGAATACATTAATATAGAATGATCTATGTGTTTCTTCCTAAGGTCATTCTAAGTTTTACTACAAGTGTATACAATTTTCAAAGAAAATGAATACAAATTATGAGTTGTCCCCATATCAGTTCTTTTTGAATTTTGTCTCCTTTTCGGTTACTTAGTCATCTTGATATTGTGTGAATAAAAGCTTGTGCAATTGAATGCAATCCTTTTAGGTTGTATATCTATTCATCACTACTGTTAGTTCAATGGATTAAGTAAAAGCTTTGATGAATTTGATGAGGTTATTGTAGTAATAGAAATGATGTTTTGAGTGATAAAGTCTGGTAAGAATTGCTGATGATATTTGTTGTAAGGCAACAAATCAGATCAATAGATTTTTAGTAGACTCTAAACCCTAATGGATTAGGCACTAGTCAAGTTGATTCAGTTGGAAGAGAAATATGTCATAAATTTGTTTCAAATGTAGAATTATAATCAATTTTACTTTTATTTCTTGAAGATTTTCAAAGTTGGTCGATACTTGTTTGCATAGGATGTTTTAGCTTTAGTTAGCCACTAATGACATAAGAAAATCTTGCACAGCTAGAAAAAACAAAACCTTACTTTAATCCTAGTCACCTTTCCACATTGCTTTGAGGTCCCACCATGTGTTCATTTCATGGTGCCTCACTATGTTGCTAATGGCAAGATGCCAAAAAAATTTAAAGTAGGTAGCAAGCTCTAGTGTCTTTAACAAAACTCAACACCAAAAGAATAAAAAAGAGTCAAGTCACCATTGCCCTTATTAACTACTTCTAACAATAATAGTTATTACTTACCATGCCACTTACACAAATTTATGGTCACCGAGAAGTTTGGAGGCCACCATGTCTTATACTTACAAACTACTCGCTACTTTGCTAACGGCGAGATGCTTAGTTTTTTTGATAGTGAGGTAGTGAAGCATTGAGAAACCTTTATTATGGTGATGTCTTCTAGCTACTTTTTACTGGGTCCCTTTTCCTACTTTGACAATACTAACAAAGTGCACATGAATAGAAATTCTAACCACAACATAGATCCTTGACCACAATACCTTCATTTTATGGTCCCATTTTCTAAGTTTTTTGGTACTTGCTACCTCACTATACATAAAAAGTACACATCTTTTTATAGAGAGATAGCAAGAGCTATAGATCTTTTCAAAATTGGACGGTGAGGAACATGAGAGGAAAGACAATTTGAGGGAGCAAAAAAATTAAAAGAAAATAGAATATTCACCAAAGTTCTTTTTTCAAAAATATTTCACACTCAAAAGTTTTAAAAGGAATGAGCCATAGGGTTTTAAAAAATATTTTCAAAAGCTAACAAATCTGGATGACTAAAGACCAAAAACCCTATTCACCATTAATGGACATAATCTGAATTTTTATACCCAGACAAGGGAAATTTTTTCATGAAAAAAATTAGACCAACAGTGGCTCTATCTAGGGACATTGAATTCTCTAGATTCAAATGAGGGCTCAAAATTTCTAGGAGAAGCAGACCAACCAGACTCCGTACAAACTAACCACTACTAAGAGAACAACACACATAGGAAAACTATGCACAAGAAACTATACAAAGACAAGAGGATTTACCAAAATGTACAAGAAATTCTAAACTATTGTTCATGGAAGAAACAAGTATTTCAATAGAAATACCTCTTCAAGAATTGTCCATGAATTGGTAGTTCAAGAATGTTGCCTAACAAATCTTTAAGAATATAGGAGTCTTCTTCACATGTATTTTCGATCAAATAAGAACCTAACCAGGTAGGATCAAATTTACCATGCTTTCCTTTATCCTCAATTTTGGCATTCCATGTTAGGACTAGATCTCCATCTTCAAATTTTCTACTTACTGTCCTTTTATCTTAGAGTGTCTTAACTTGTAGTTGCAACTTTTGGTTCTTAAGAGATGCTTCTCTTCTGGGTTTTATTAATCCTACTAGTTCATCCATGCTTTCTTGCATGTCATATGTACTATCTTCATCATATAACTAAATGTAATTGTAGAGTCCTACCAAGTTATTCTGAGGTGTCCTAGCCTGAATTCCATATATCAAATCAAATGGGGCTACTCCAATGGCTTTCTTTACAATCACTCTATCAGCCTATATTGCTAGTTGTAACTTGGAATCCTAGGCCTTCTTGTTATCATCTAATGTCCTTTTTATTATTTTCAAAAAGCTCTTGTTTGTAGATTCAACATGTCCATTTCCTTGTGGAGTATAAGGGGAAGAAGTTGATCTAGTGATTCCATATTTGTCAGAGATTTTTTTGAATTCTTCAGACCTAAAGCACATTGCATTATCTATTATAATCTTCTGAGGACAACCAAATCTGGAAATAACGTTATTCAACAAGAAATTGTTAACAACTTTATTGGTGGCATTTCTTATAAGGATTGCTTCTACTCACTTTTTGAAATAGTTAGTAGCAACTAAAATCCAAGAATAGCGAGTGCTAGATTTGAGAGAGACTTCACCTATGAAATCCATACCCCAATGTTGGAAAAGTGCTTGGACCTCAATTGGCTTTAATGGAGTATTACCTGAGAATTTCAATTTTCTAGCAAATCTTTGACAGGCATCACATTTTCTAATCATGATTTGAGCATCCTTGAAAAGGGATGGCCACCAAAATCTAGCTCTCATCACCTTATGTAAAGTAGTCTCGGCCATATAGTGTCCTCCACAAACTTAGACATGCATTTCATTTAAAACTTCTTTTGCCTTTTCTTTATCAATACATTTCAATAGCACTCCCTCAAAATTTCTCCACCATAGACTGCCTTTGATAATTATGTATCTGATGGCTTGCAATTTAGTACTCCTCTTTTCATTTTTAGTCAAATGGGAAGGAACTTCCATATGCTAAAGATAATAGATAACATTAGCATGCCAATTAGAATGATCTATGTCACATAAGTCATATCTGAGGTCATCAATTACCACATTTATGTGATTAGCATCCAGATTAGAATGAGCCATGAATTCAGCCAAACCTTGACCTCTTACCAACTTAGTTATATGTATTTCAATATCAAATTCTTGGATCCTATTGATCCATCTACATCTTCTGCCTGACACTTCTTGCTGAGAAAATATGTCTTTCACAGCAACACGAGGCATAAATACAATGACAATAGCACCTATCAAGTAGCATCTGAAAGACTTAACAGCCTTTAGTAAAGCATATGCCTATTTTTCATTTATCTCATATTTCAATTTAGCAGGTTAGAGTGACTTACTAAAAAAAGAAATGGGTTGTTCATATCCTTCTTCATTTTTTTGCAACAAAACTATAGCTACAGTGTGGAAAGATGCAAAAGAGAAGATGTGCGTTGGCTTTGTGTAATCTAGAGTTATGAGAACTAGGGCATTTTTTATGGAAATCTTAATACCTTGAAATGATTGTGAAGGTTCACCATTCTAGTCAATAGTAGCTCCTTTTTTGAGCATTTTGGAAATAGTTCTACTAATTTTAGCAAAGTTTGTAACAAACCTCCTCAGAAAATTAACTTTCCCAAAGAAAGATTGTATTCCTTTCACATTTTTGGGCTTAGGCACCTTATCAATGGCTGCCACTCTTTTAGGGTCTATCTTCACACCATCCTTAGACAATATATGCCCTAGTAATTTGTCTTTTATCACCCCAAATGTACATTTCTTTGGGTTCAATGATACTCCATATTCCAAGGCTTTGATAAAAAAATTCTCCAAATGCCTACAATGATCTTTAGCCCTTTTAGAATAAGTTGTGAGGTCATCTTGGTATACAACCATAAATTTGTTGATATAATCATGAAATGCCATGTCCATAGCTCATTGAAAAGTAGCTCTTGCATTAATCAAGGCAAATGGCATCCTTACATATACATAATTCCCCCATGGGGTTGTGAAGGCTATCTTAAATTGTTCATTTTCCTTTTCCACGACTTGATTGTACCCTGAGAAACCAACCATCATGGACATTAGCTCAAAACCAGTTACTTGCTGCAACATGGCTTCCATATTTAGTTGTCCATAATTATCCTTCAAGGATGCAATGTTCAGATTTCTAAAATCCACACATAATCTTATGTCTCCATTTTTCTTTCTAACAAGTACCAAATTTGAAACTTAGTTGGAATGTCTAATTGGTTTGATTATCACACCATCCCTTAACTTCATCAACTCTTCTTTCATTTTGAGAGATAGGGTAGGGTGTACTGGTCTCTATTTCTATCTGAAAGATTTTACATTATCTTTTAGTGGTATGACATGTTGGAATAGATCTTCCCTATAAGCTTTAAGGTCATCATATGACCACAAAAAAATATGTCTATATTTCCTAAGCAAGTCAATCAATGGTTTTTTAATTTCAACAGGAAGATTTTTGCCAATATAAACTTTCTTGGAAGCTTCATCAGTACCAAGGTTTATCTCTTCTCATTCTTGAGGCTTAGTATCCTTAACTCCTAGTTTTACTCTATCTTGGTTATCAAAAATACTTTCCAAAACCACTAACCCCTTTGGAACCTTGTGCATTTCATATATTTTCATTTAGTTATTGTAGATCTCTGTTATTGCATGAGTTATTAGAAGATATAAGGGGTTTTTATCTATAGTAAATAGATTCATTAATATGTTTTTGCACTGGTACCATATCGATTGAATCTAAGGTCCACCTACCTAGGTCTTGTAGAGCCTAAAGTAGAATAAGGGTCAAGCCTTATAGTTGGCTCGATGTCTAAAATGACATGTTGAAAATGGGAGTTAGTTGCCCCTAGATGTGTCTGGTTCTCATTGGGGTAATTGGAAACTTGCAACATTTTCAAACACCAACAAATTGACACACTTGGAGTATTTTCAGAGGAGAACACAATGGTACAATCCATTCAATCTAGGCAATCATGGATCTCAAGTTATAACATCACAAATAGGGGTTCCAATTAATCTACACTTTATGATACCAATAAAAGTTAGAAATTGTGTTTGGAATTGTGTTTGAAAAATGATCAAACAGATTCATCATGAGCTCAAACTTGAAACATAAAAAGTATCTAACATCTAAAATGCAATGCAAAAATAATTTTAGTATTTTGGTCAACTAGGTCAAAATTACAACTCGTCAAACAGGGCTTCCCAAAATTATGTGCAGTTTGCATCAGCATGAAAATAGTAAACTACCAACTTTGAGGGATTTAAAACCTAGTCAAACAGACTCTAAATGACTCAAAATCTGAAATATAGGCTCTCTAGTATGGACACTAGACACTCCCAAAGTGGTGGGTCATGACACATTATTGGGTGTGAGATATTCACTTGTGAACATAAGCTCCTATTGTTGTTTGACACTAAAATGCAGATTTGGCAAACACTCAAAATGGGACTTCACGAAATGATTCAAAATGTTGATTTAACTTCATGGAACAAGTGGATAGGATGAATGGAAGGTGTTAGAAACATTAAATACCTCATGGGGCTCAAAGGTATAGCCAGGTACATATGCATTTATGAGGCTCATTTTGACTCAAAATTTGAAATAGATGCTCAAAATGAGAATGCAATTTTGAGCGCCAATAGTGGCTCTATCTAGGGATGCATGTCCCTTGTAGGCATGGAAAGGATTCAAATCTTTGGAATAAGTAGACCACTCCCAAAACTTCAAAAAATTGTCTTAGATAGCTTTATTGAAAACAAAAACCTACCACTAAGATTATGTACAAACGATGGCCCTGGGCCATTGAAAAGTTTTCAAAACTTCTTACCTCTATCATACACCTAATTTTCATTATCATTCTCCTAAGGTAAGCTAAAATTCTCATTTCCATTTGTTTCATCCAACACATTGGCACTTTCAATCATTTCATTAGGCAAAACAAAACTACTATTGTCTTCATAGTGCATATAAAAATCAAGCATACTTTCTTCATCTTACTCACTATGAACAAATGAATCAGCATTATCATAACAACTGACATCAAAATAAAACTAATCACCACTAACTAAATCATGCATGTTGTCTACTAGAAACAAAAAGTGCTCATATTCAAATTCATTCAATGAGTTACATGGATCAGATTGTAACTCACCTTGTGCATCCGAATATGAAGAAAACATAAAATTTGATTTCTCCTCATTTACAATATCAGCATACCATACATCAAACTGAATATACACTTCATTTTCTTCACATTCCAAAAAATGATTATATACTAAATCATGAGAATCATCATGAAATTTCCTTCTAACAATATGCTGATCCGTATCAAATTTTACCTCAAATAACTCACTAGAATGAACTAATTCATTACTATTTCTTTCCTCACCACATGATCTATCAACATGTATCTTAGCCTTATGAAAACAAGAAAACCATGAACTAGCAATAGACCTTATCTCTACATCTTCATTCTCAACATAGAAGTCATCATGCACATTGATGTATGGATTACCATCACATATACCTCCCAAACTTGATAGAGCATATTCTAAAACTACATCTTCTTCAACATCAAATTTAGGAGAAATGACTTCACCATATGGAAATGAAAACCATGGCAAAGCACAAGCATCCTTAGATAGATTAGCATACCTTTCAAAATCATGAGCCAACAAATTAGAAATCTCATCAATACTTAACAAAATTTCATTACCAATTTCTTTTCCTTTGCTATGATTATTATCTGGATGGCTTGGCACATTTACAATGGTAGACTTATTAGTAACATATTTTGAAGAATCAGAATTGTGATCATTCCATACATCTTCTTCTTTATATAATACCTCAACAACTGGAATTGTAACATAATCACATTCATCACTAGAATAAAGACTATTACTACTATTATACTTTTTCTCTTCTTTATATTCATCATCATAAAAAGTTAAATGCACATTATGCATGTTATCAAACTATTGATTACTATCCTCTGATTCATAAAACGAAGACTCTTCATATTCAACATCATTTTCAATGGATTCATTACATTTGTTAACATTAGACTCATTATTCTTCAAAGGACTTTAAACTTTCATGATAAAATATTGGATTTCACAAATCTTATCTAATCTTAACTTAGTTGACCAATCAACTAACTGTGGCATAAAAACTTCTAAGCATACTACTAGCCATGAAGAATCCTTAGGTCTGAAAAACTCGTCAAGATTCATAACTACTGACTTAAACTTCTTGTCAATTTGGAATCCACTAAGACCCTTGATATCACCAATTATATTTCTTATCATTATGATAGTCTTATTATGAATCTTTCTTTTCAACCTAGGAATATTTTCACGTACACTTTCAAGAGTTGGTAAATCATTTTTGGATCTAGACTTAGAATCCATCTCTTAAAATTTTAAAACTCCTACTATCTATTTCATATTTGAGTATGAGATTTAAATCTGAAATAGATGTCTATTCACAAGGTGAAAGATAGATTACGGATCATGATATAGGAATTATGTCAAAGATTTCAATGAGATGTATGGTTTTAATTCATTTAATTGCCCAATAGATAAGACACTGATCAAAGATAGGATCATTAGGTTTTGCTGCTCATACCTGGATCTTGCATATATCAACATATTAAATCAATTTTTCCTTCTATGTTGAAAGTTATTCAAATTTTAACCCACTCTTAGCTTACTGATTTCATAAGTCATGTTATTAGCTATTCCATGCTTGTGATTTCTTGATTAAGTATAGAAGAATTAGGGGTTTCATCTGCTATTCTAGATCTTGACTATGCTTATTGCACTGGTCACATAGTCATATCTTAAGAGGTTCACCCACCTAGGTTTTGCAGAGCCTAAAGTGAAGAAGGAGTGTAGCCTTATAGTTGGCCCAAGTTCTTGGTGAACTATGTCCATTATTGGAGATAGCTTCCCATAGATGCATTCTTACCTTGCATACTTGGTTATTAAAACACTATTAAATTAGGAGCCAAAAAAATAGTGACTCTCCTAGGGATGTGCATAAAGAAAGAACCAAAAGCTCTGGCATGAAATAGATCGGATATAGAAAATCTATAGCAAGAGGTTTTTCTTAGTTCCTTGCTAAAGTTTGATGTCCCCCAATGTTCTTATTCATTGACTGTAGTAGTTGATTGAATTGGATAATTTGTAGTATCAAAGTCACTTGAAGTTTTGATGAGTTGCTATCATAATTTAGAATTAGTGTCAAGTGCTTTCACGTTGTCAAGAGTATGAAATTCTAATGTTGTTGGTTGGTTTTCAATTTCCAGTTCTTCGAGCTCTACTCAGACTGTGAAAGCCACACACCTAGCATTCTCTCTTGTATTGAACAATAATTTAAGTTTTATGCAGATAGTTCTAGTTTGTTAGGTGATTTTTGAGTTATTTTTTGTGCATCTCTCATGTATTTATTTTCAAGGAGAATGAATAAAATAAAGCAAAGGGTTTTAAATTTCAATTTGAATCTTGTCTCCTACTTATGGATTTGTAGTCTTTTCTAGTTTGTGAACAAAGAGAATAACTAGGTTACATTTCATTTAGAAATGTATGTGATTGAAGTATCTTGTTGATGGAACAAAGAACCATGTATTTGGTTGATTTTTATTATAAGGTTTGCAGATTTCATGATAGGATTGTTTGAGTATGAGATTCAAATCTAAAACAGATGTCTATTCACAAGGTGAAAGATAGATCAGGGATCTTGATATAGGAATTATGTCAAATATTTCAATGAGATGTATGGTTGTAATTCATTTAATTTCCCAATAGATAAGGCACTAATTAGAGATAGGATTATTAGGATCTTGCTAATATCAACATATTAAATCAATTTTCCCTTCTATGTTGAAATTTATTCAAAGTTTAACCCGCTCTTAGCTTACAGTTTCATGAGTCATGTTATTAGCTATTCTATGCTTTTGATTTCTCGGTTAAGTATAGAATAATTAGGGGTATCATCTACTATTCTAGATCCTAATTATGCTTATTGCACTGGTCACATAGTTAGATCTTAAGAGGTTCACCTGCCTAGGTTTTGTAGAGCCTAAAGTGAAGAAGGAGTATAACCTTATAGTTAGCCTGGGTTCTTGGTTAATTGTGTCCATTATTAGAGATAGCTGCCCATAGATGCATTCTTACCTTGCATACTTGGTTATTAAAACACTATTAAATTAGGAACCAACAAAGGTAAAACTAGGGTGGGGATAAAATCCACAAATCTTGACTATTGCAACAATAAATTTAACCTTTTAGGGTTACAATGTTTGATCATAGTATGATCTATCATCCAAGTGGTCTTCTCTATTAAAAAATTCAAGAATATTATATCCTATCCTATTAAAGGATTTTACACTCACAATCAAGTAAGGACTCTATTAGGATATTTACATAGATCTATTAGGATCACTCAATTAAAAGATTTTCCCTGATTCAATCTTGTTAAAAATTGATTTAGTACATTACCCTCTATAAGCTGATTTTGGATCTCCTCTATATAATTTTTTGATCTAATCTCATAATCTAATATCTTTGTTCGATCCTTCACTGCTTTGATTTCCCTTGTTTGATCTCCTTATAGACATAGTCTTGCTTACTCTATTATATCCTTGTTGGCTTCTTCATTTGCACATTCACACATTTATTCACATATGCATACACTCTTCTCTATTGATCCTAGGGTTAGAACCCTCTTTAAATAGACAATCTTTGAAAGTTATAGATCATAATCAATGGTTTATAGTTCATCTTCTTATGTTATTTCCTTCTAAATTTTTTATTGGTTGATTTTATTTTCTAGGGATCATTACCTTATATAATGACTTGTAATCTCTATCTTAACTCTCTCTACAATCATTAAATATTATATATAAGTTGGCCAAAATGATTTACATAAGTGTTTGTGCAATTACAAACTTATATGAAAAATTGGTCTGGTCAACATCTAAATGTTCTAACACTTGGTTGTAAATAACATTCACACTAGTACTCAGCTTCTACATAATGATTTCTTGCTATTTTCTTGGCAAAAGCTATCTTTTGAATTTACTTGGTCTCCATTGTGTTAGCTCAACTTATATATGTGATTGGTCTCAACTAGAATACTTAGAAATCTCTAACTTGCTCTATATGAAAAGTAAACAAGCCCTCATATACTTAGCCTTTAATAGATAACATGGTTGTAGTGATGACTACTCATCCTTGCCTAGTAAATAACTAAGTCTTTGGACACTAATTGGTAATATAGGTGTATAGATCAATAGGTTGGTCATGCGGTATTAGATACTTTGGTCCATGAGATGTTGGAACCTCTCAGCTGTAACCTTCTTTTAGGGAGACCATGATTGCATAATATGCATGATACTCTCTCCACTCTTCATCGCAAAGTGAATTTTATCTATGATAATATAATGTACACCCTTCATGTGGATGATAAACCTAATAATTTATGTTTTAATGAACCTTCTAAGGTGTTGGCACTAAGGGAAGAGAAACAAAAGGACAAAGTTGAATAATACTCAAGTGAAGAACCTTCCACCTATTTATCTAATGATGACTGGGATATATTGGACTTTAATCCCACATTTATTTAGGAATACAAGGTCTTTGATCTCTCTTATATGAAGAAATCCAAAAAACCTAAGGAAGAATATTTTGTTTCAACTCATCTTACTTGTGAATTAAGTAACAATTTCATTATTTCTTCATGTAAAGATATTGTTGAAACTATTAAGCCTAATGGTCAGGAGATAGTTTCCTATTAAGATCCTTTGACTATCTGTGATATGGTAGATCATTATGGTCTTGTATATCATTTTCTTGCTAAGAATGAGTTTTATGGTCAAGGATGTGGAAAATATCAACAAGGAATACAAGTTACTTTATCTAATGAGTTTTATGAGCATACCTATGGTTTGGTATCTAACACTTTTAAACAACCATCATTATTTTTAAATGTTAATCATATATGCAATGGTCCTTTAAAGCTAAAAAATCCTCCTTAGTCCTCTCCTAGCAAAACCCCTACTAAGGAAAGGGAAAACATAATTCTAACCCTTGAGTCAGAGCCCAACAAAAGAATTAAAATGGACAAGAGGGTGGAGGTTGGAATTTTTGACTCAGATTAGGAAGTTTTTGGGAGTAGAAGAAGGTTAGGAAGAATTGCTAAGATCTAGGATCAATACGAACAAATGGCAAATCACTCTCAAGAAGAGGAGGAAGATACCAATTTTGATGAGAGTGATAAGAATTTGGGGGATGTTATGGATAAGGGGAAAGAAGAGACAAATAAAATGTGGAGAATGGGATGAAACCATTGATGGTACCTAGGACTTTGAGGTAGACAATACTACTAAGGATCTCTCTACACATGTCTTTACCACCATCACCCTACTTTCCATTATCAACCAAGAGCATCCCAATATGACTAATGCCTCCCCTAATACTATTTCCTCCCTAGTTGATAAAGAGAGCCTAGAGAACCTAAAAGGCCAAGCTAACAATTTTGATGTGTAGGTTAAGCAGAACCCTAGAGAATTGTAGCAAGACCCTAAAGATGGAAACCAAGGAGAATGAACCTATTACCCACAAGGAACATAAGGATTTGATGAATAGGTGCATGGCGATGGAAGATGGGTTCAACCCTTTCTCCAAGTTTACTCTTAAAGTGATGCACATGGTGGCCACCACTCTTCAGTTGTTTGCCAATAACTAAGAGGAGGAGAACCTTGGAAAGGAGAACATGAAGCTTCTTTATAGCTTCCTTGCTGATGACTAGGCCAAGGTTCTCATGGCTGGGAAGGGAAATAAAAAGGAGGCTAGCTAATGGTTTTCTAGTTTTAGTTTTTTTTTGGTACTCTTATGGTTTCTCCCCATCTGTTGTTGATGGTTTTATTTTTTATGCTGAACTTGTTTAAGGGTTGTAGGTGGTATGATGCAATGGCCACCTATATGTAGTTTGTTAAATTATTAAGCTCTATTATTTTTAAAAGTAGGAATACTACTAACTCTATATATTGGTATATTGTTTTTTTTTTTTTTGATATGAACCATTAGGGGGACTATTTGGTTGTGTGCTAGTTGCTAGCTAGTCTTGTGCTAGTTGCAAATTTTTCCTGGTTGTTCCACCACTATTGTGAATGGTCATCCCCCTATTTTTTGGCTATTCTTTTATCAAAAACAAATCCTCATCTTAATGCATTTGATCAATCCATTTCTTTAGATATTTTCTCCTCTAATGATTACTTGCCTAATTTTCTAGAAGCATATGAGGATTTACCTTCTTTTCATCATAATAAAAGAAATCCATATCATATTAATATTAGTGGATATTTTGGAGGGGAAATGGAATCATATTCACATATTTATCATCCTCATCCTATTGAAAAGATAAAAAAGAATAATATGTTGATCACTAAAATGATAGATGTGCCCATCAATCTCGATGACTCTAAAAAGGTTATTAAGATTGGGAAATATTTAGATGAAACAAAGTGAATGCATCTTACTAAACTTCTTCTAGAATTTTTTGATATATTTGCTTTGAAATATTCTGATATGCCTATCATTGATCCTAAAATTATCCCTCACAATATAGTCAGGACTAACATCAGCTACTAAACCTATTAAACAAAAGATTTGTAAAATGGATCATATCATTACTCTCTTGATTGAGGTTAGGATAGAAAAAAAATTTGACACTATCTTTATATGTCCTATAAATTATTACCCTTGGATCTTGAATATCATGGCTACCTCTAAGGGTAAAAATAAGATAAGGATGTGTACTAATTTTTGTGATTTAAATAAAGCTTCTTTGAAAGATGATTTTTATTTATCAAACATTGATATGATAATGGATTTGACTATTGGACATGCGTCATTGTCTTTTATGGATGGATTATTCAAATATAATCAAATTTTCATTCCTCCTTATGATCAATACAAGACCTCTTTCATAATCCATTGGGGAACTTTCTATTGGTTAATGACGTCTTCTCAATTAAGAAATGTTGGTGCTACTTATTAGAGTGCTATAACATTAATTTTTCATGATTACATGCATAAGATTCTTCAAGATTATGTGGATGATATTTTAGCAAAGTCTATAATACATGACGAGCATGTTCCTACTCATAGAAATTTCTTTAAGATTATAAGAAAATATAATATGTGTTTGAACCCATAAAAATATACCTTTGGGGTTGACACTAGAAATCTCCTTAATTTTATCATATCTAATAGAGGTATCAAGGTAGATAGAGAGAAAATTCATGCTATTGTAAATATGCCTCCTCCTCATAAAATCTCACAACTTCATAGCTTACAAGGAAAGATACAAACTATTCATAGGTTTATTTCTAACCTAGCAGATTGTACTATTCCCTTCACTTCCTTTCTTAAGAAAGATTCTAATTTCTCTTGGAATGAAGATTGTAAGCTCCCATTTGTATGATTGAAGGCTTAAATTTCTAATCCCCCTATCCTTTAAGTATCTCAAGCTAATAAGCTTTTTTTCTTTGTACTTTTTCTTCTTCTAAGGCATTAAGTTTTGTCTTGGCTCAACACAATTAAAATAGTAAAGAGCATCTCATTTATTACATAAGTTTTATGCTGATTTATTATGAAATGTGGTATACTATGATTGAAAAATAATGTTTATATTTAGTTTTTGTTTGTCAAAAAATCATACATTATCTCCTCAATACAAAAGTTAATGTTTATGTGAAGTTTGATCTTTTGAGGCATCTCTTTTAAAAATATGATTTATTTGGGTGACTTTCTAAATGGACAATTCCCTTTAGAAAATCAATTTAAAGTTTATCTCTCATAAATATATCAAATGGAAAGCCTTGACTAACTATTTACGTGAGGCTCCTTCTTCTATCTCTACATCGACACTTGATAAGTTTCCTGACAAATGTGTCCTACCTATTGATGTAGATGAGATATGTGGATTATACTTTGATGGATCTAGATGCCAAACTAGGTCCAGGATAGGTGTTATATTAATACCCCCATCTAGGAAACCTATCCCTTTATCTTAAAAAATTATCTTTATGTGTACTATTAATATTTTTGATTATGAATCTTATCATTGGATTGAAAGGAGATTTATCTTTGAATATTAGACATTTCAAAATACTTGGCGATTCACAACTTTTCATACAACAAATTAATGAAACATATCAAGCTAAGAATGATAAATTTACCAAGTATCATGATCTCTCTTTTTAAATACTTGGAATATTTTATTCTTTTTCCTTTCATAATCTAGCTTGAAAAGATAATTTGCATGTTGATGCTATGGCTAGTGCAACAACCTTAATCACTTTAGAGGAAGGTGTGTTAGATTTTTAGTTCACAATTCATACTCTATTTGAACCTTTTATTTCACATGATGTCTCACTAGATGCTACTTGTCTTAGCTTACATTTAGATGAGTGGTATTCTCACATTTATCAATATCTTAAATATAGTTCTTTCCTTGAGTCGGTGACTTGGAATTCTAGAAGTAGAAACCTAACAGCTCGTAATATGATTCTTGTTTATGTTCTTTATAAAAAAATCTTATGATGTCCTTCTCCTTAGATGCCTTAATAATGTTTAAATCCATGTAGCTTTGCAAGAATCTTATGTTGGATCATGTGAGGTCATTTTGGTCAAAATTCTTTAGTGAAAAGAATTCTTTGTATGGGGTATTATTGGCAAACTATTGAAGAAGACACATTCTCTTTTGTCAAAAAGTCTTTGCACTATCAATACCATAATAACCTTATTCATGGTGTTGCATACTCTTTGCACTCTCAAGCTCCATTGTGGTCTTTTAGTGTGTGATTTTTTATTATTATTGTTAAGATCTCTCCTTCTTCTTCTCAATGAGATATGTATAGTCTCACTACTACAAATTACTTTACTAAGTGGGTAGATGTTGCACATCTCTTCTTTACCATTATAGATATAATTTTTGACTTCATTCTTCAAGCCATTATTACTAGGTTTGGTATCCTTGTGGCTATAATCTCATATAATGGAACTCGATTTAAAAATAAGGAAGTTGAGGCCTTTTTGGATTAATATTGTATTCATCATTTATTTTCTCCTCCTCACTTCCCTCAATATAATCGACAAGCTAGGGCCTCTAATAAGCTTATCAAACAAATCCTTTGATAGAAAGTTAATAAACATGCTAAATATTGGCACACTCAATTGGTTTATGCTTTTTGGGCTTATAAAACAAGTGTTCTAACTATAACTAAGACATCTTCTTATAACCTAGTCTATGGGGTAGATGTGGTGATGCCTTTAGAATTAGAAATTCATTATTTGAGAATTTCTTTCAAAGGTATAATTGGCAAAGATACTTTTTTAGAATAATGTTAATAATAGCTTGACATGTTGGATGAACAACAAATAAATTCTCTCGAACACACCATTTTTTATCATAAGACTAATATATAATGGTAAAGTGATTAAACACTCTTTTTTGGTAGGATATTTAGTCCGTTATGAGAATCAAATGATTGTAAATGCCTTACAAAGAGAAAAAGGGAAGTTTAGTCTTAATTGGCTAGGTACTTATATTATCTTAGAGGTATATGGATTTGGTTTATATAATAATTCTCATATGAATGGTGTGTCTTTCAAGGAACCTATTAGTATTATGCATTTATGATGATATTATGTGTAATCATTCATTCATTTGACAAATGTTATTGTCTTTTTGTCATAAGTAGTTATAAATAATATATTTCTGCATTCGATTGTGTAAATATTTTAAATCTTTACACAATCGAATCCAAAAATATATCAGTTTATTTTTGCTATGGATTGTGGAAATTTGATCTCTATAATTAGTTATAACAATTAATTCAAGGAAAGAAAAATAAAAAACACATTCATAATATATATATATATATATATATTATCATCAAACTATTTAAATAGTATACATAAGTAGGCACTTGATAAAAAAAATGTGTCTGATATCAAGATAGGTACAATCAACTCTCATCCATAGGATGATGAGATCCACATCTCTTTCCTATATGATGTGATGATAGGGATATCCTCTAATTTTTGGATGCATATGTATGAATTCCTAGAGGTACTCCTCTCTAATTGACTATGTGATGTATGTTGGTACTCAGATAGCTCTTGTAGCTCACATCCCTACTAATGTAATTGTTCTCACATCAACTACTACTATAGGTGTAGATATGTTTGAATGGCATCCAAATTTTGATCTCCTTGAGTACTAGATATATGAAGTGGATGGAATCCTTGTTTCTATGGCTATGTCCATTAGGATATCTTGCATAAATGATCTCTAGTCCTCTATACTAGTTGCACAAATTACAGTTTTCATCAGTCATATATTTGATATCATTTTTATGCATTCATTCTATATCTCTTTTTCATACCTAGGTCTCCTACCTAAAACTTAAGTTTTATATCCTAGAGTTGGGTAGTCGGTGGTGTATGGTTCATGACTCTCTACACTCTTCTTATCTTGTCCTAGGTTGGGGTATCTCAGAATAATATCATGTTGTGCATGATTGTAGTGGTCTAGTTTCTACAAGAGATGGTGTCCTCTCTTATGGTTTCCCACCTGCTACTATTACAACCTCCTCAACCCCTATTAGATCTACCTCTAGTAGAGACTCGTCATCATCATCCTCATTATCATTATCATCTCTACCATATCCTTGTGGTTCTTTATGATATGGACTTAAATCACCTATAGGATCATCATCTAAGAATGTAGCACTCACACCATGTACACTGAGATACCATAGGTATTCTCTAAATACTCCTAAATCCTATGGTGTAGGGGGAACCTTTGTTATTTTAACATCATCTATAATCAATTACTATATAGTCTAAGGCATATCCCTACACCTACATCCATATGGATATTTGGACATTGGTGGGGGTGAGTTGCATTGAAGACCAAATTGCCGCATCACTCTATCATAATAGTAGGGCACCAATATATACTCACACCTTCCCTCTAGCACCCTCTATCTCTGTATCTACCTTAATTGTACTGCTAATTCTTTCCATGTTGTCATGAGGTGATAGGGTCTTCATATAAAATTAGTAGACTATAACCAGTGAAATTTAATCCTCCAATATAGTATATCTCCAAACTGCTAGGGATGGTTTAGTGAGTAAGAATACACTCTCTATGAGTTTGCCAAAATTGTAGTGAAAAACCTTGATGGAATCATATGTTTGAAGCACTTGAAGGAACACACTTGTAAGAGTATACATGTTGTAAGAATATCTCACTAATATCTCACAAACTTCTCTAGCTCATATTATAGATGTATTATCATGCTCCATCCCCATGCATATACCCTCGACTCTCTCTATATATTATTGACTATATGTGCTAGAGGAGTCAAAAATACTATACACTTTTTATTAGGTATAACATTCATGATTGTGATGCATAGCATAATCTTCCTAAGAAGAGGTACCTATCAGAGGATGATTCTCTACATGTGCACCCAGTCCTCTCTCTCTCTCTCTCTCTCTCTCTCTCTCTCTCTCTCTCTCTCTCTCTCTCTCTCTCTCTCTCTCTCTCTGTATATATATATATATCCCTCTCCCTCTCTCTCTCTCTATATATATATATATAGCTTGCCCATATAGTACTCAAAATCTAACATAATCTCTCTATGTGATCTTTGTCATGGTCTCATTGTAAGTCCCCAGACTAATAGGTGTAAGATCTAGAAGACATGCTCTAATGTGACTATTGTCTCTCCCATTGGTAAGTGGAAGGATCATGTTGTCTCATCCCATCTCTCACTACAACATTTGGGGTCATATTGCGATGACAATTTGCGATGGTGGTGTGATTTGTTTGTGATTTTTATGTTTTTTTTGCAAGTGTCCCAACACCATCACTATACCAATGTTGGAATCATAATTGTGACATCCATGTGATTATAAATAAAAACATGACAATAAGCATTCCTCATTTGATCAATTGTGGAGAGTTGCATGTGAAAGAGCATGAAGAACTCCAAATGAGGGTGGAGATCTCTAAATTTTGGTGGAGATCAGTTGCAAAAGTGGATCTAGGATTTCATTGTCATGCCCTTGTGATATCTACATTTCATTTTTTTACTTTTATGATCTCTACATTTTTTTACCATTCCCTTGTGATCTTTGTGCCCTTGCTCTACAATTGCATTGTCATATCATACCCTTGTGATCTCTTTGCCCTTACTCTATGATTTTCTTCAAGGGGAGAAGAGGTACCTATGTACATATTTTTTTTATTTCCTTCTAAACATGCATCTCTTTAGATTTCCCCTAGTAGGTGATTAGATAATCTTTTCTTTCACTTGGGGTCCTAAGTCAAAGATTTCTTCTAGAGTCACCATTCCCTTGGGGATGTTGTTGATAGGGAGATTGAGGATTCCATCCTCAACATTATTCTTCTTGGTGTCATCCTAATCTTAATATAATATTCAAACACCCCTATGTTAGCTAGAAAAGAAAGGATGTGTCATTCATTTTGAAAGACTTGGATGTTAGTGATATTGTTTAGGATAGAGGGCATTGGGACCATCTTGACAAAGATTACTTAGGAATATTCATATCTAAAAATAGAACAAAAGTGTAGCACAATAAACCAGATTCACATCAATAACTACATCATAAATAATATTTTAGCCTCCAAATCAAACTATCTTAACAAGCTTTTTACATTAAAGCCATTAACAATCCAAGAACCATGAGTGTGGCTAACATAGTTGAGTAGCACACTAAAATAGTTTATGATAGGCATTTACGATTGCAAGAATATTATAGATATACACTTTGAAAAGCTTTGTGACAAATTTAAGTGGTTCATCTCTTTAAAGAGTGTGTCTATGGTCCCTAGATTTTATAAATAGAAATATTTTAAATTTCAATCAACTTCTCAACAGTCTAGATTCCCAAGTTTATATAATTAGCTGCAAAATTCATAATAGTAAGAACAAAGTGAACTTTTCATTACAAAACTCATGATTGTTCGAAAATAATTTTAGTTGTAGTTTTTTTTATGTAAATATCTATATTATAAAATTGATTTAATCTTTTAGGCTTTATGTGTATTATAAATATGTGATCAATGCCAAAGGCCTTATTTGTAGCTCTTTGTTAGGTTTTCTAGCAAACTTTTTGTCAGTTTGTGATGTTAGTAGGGTTTCATGTGTTTAATTGACTTAAAGTAAAACTCTAGTGTTTGGAGATAGTTTTCAGCCTTTGATTTTAGTTATGTTTACTCAAACCCCTAAGCATTAATTATTCATTCACTAATTGAAATTAAAAATGAGGTTAATGAAGTTGTCCACAACATGATTTTGGGATTAATTTGTATAATTACTATGAATAGCATCAAACTTGAGTCACCAAGATTGTTTGGTTGTTCTTTTGTTGATTAGGGTTTCAGTTACCTTCAAAGGATCTAGATATTTCATAGTAGGAACTACAAAAAATGTAAGAAAGTAATGCTCTAAAATCTACATGCCCTTGTTCTGCATTTCCCTAGAGTGGAAGAGGAGTAAGTGTTATCTATACCTAAATGAAATAAGTAAGAAAGTATATATCTATAATAACATTGTGTTTGTGTTTACATCATCTTTAACAATTGTAATAGAGAAAAGGTGTGACCAACTGCATTTTCTTGTATATCAATTTACTAAGATTCATCAAACATCGCCTCTTTGAATTATATAAAATTAAGGTTTTACTAAGCTTCATGCAATCTCCATCGAAGATCTTTACCAACTAGATAATCATTACAATAAGAGGCAAGGGAATTTGTTAGTCTATGGAAATAACTAGGATGAAATTTGGTTTTGGCTTAAAGGAAACACTACTATAGGAATATCCAAGAAGGGAATTTCTTCTAGTAAAAGAACTTTTTCTTTTATTATTTCTATAAGTAATATAGAATATTATGAATATAAGTAATGCTTCCTCCATTCTCCCCCACCCCCATGCACAGTTCCAAAGTACTAGTGCTCTGCTAAACTCATCTGGCATAAGATCCTTCTCTTTAACATATTTACAATACATTGGTAGTCATCTTGATTTCATAAATATATTTACATAACAAGAACATTAGCATTTTACCTTCCATATTTAAGATTCAAAATTGCTAAAAATTTGTAAAAAAAATCACCCAACTATCAATTTTGATCCAAAGAGAATACCCATTTTAATACCAAAATATGAGATCAAAATGTAGGTGGGTTGTTCTTGCTACTAGAATTCAATCATTTTCCCCAAATCTATACTTCATGTTAAATAATTTTAAATTTATTGTAAATATAACCTCCAAAAAAGTTAGTCATTTTTTAAATTAGATCCAACCCTCTAGAAAAAACCACTTAACTACATATTTATAATACAAGTGTCACTTCTATTTGTTACTTATACTAACACATCTTCTGGTGTATTCTAAATTATTTTATGAATAAAACTAACTTCATTATTCCAAACCAATAGAATCTCAATATCATAACAATAAAGGTACAACCACATGATTCAAAAACTTATAACTAAACCCAAATACCTCATCTCCAATAGTCTAGTGACTTAGATTTATTCTAATCAAAATATCAATGCTTTGAATATTCTACTTATGTAATGTCACACCCAAAAGAATATATCTCCACATACGACTCACTCAAATACTTTATGAGTTATGTAGTTAATTCTATATTGGCATATTATTCCTTCAAAGGGTTTCATATATAATTCATCTTAAAGAATATTCATAACAATAATTTGGATCTCTTAAAACATAGAATATGATTTCTAGCTACAATTTGACTATTTTCCTTTACACATGGTGATGCTAATTCAACTTCATTATCTCTTACCATACTAATTTATCTCTTCAAAGAAAAACCTCTAGGCTTTCAATTGATCTTCAAGTTTAATGTTGTTCTACATTTGGAATGCATGCATCCAATATAGAAATGTGATGTAGGAGCATCCTAGGTTGCATTACTATCTTCCATGTTTTTAGTTTTCTTAGTTTTTTGTCGAGTTGCAATGTCTTGCATTGCCAAGTTCTCAATTTTTGTTGAGCATCTAGTGGATGTAGAGCTTCCTAGTTGATGTCGAGTTCATATTTTTTGTTGAGTGTTCATTGGTAGCCGAGTCATCCTTTGGATGTCGAGTTCATGTGGTTTTCAAGTTCATTTAGATGTTGAGTGTCAGTATTTTGTGGAGTCCTCATTTTCCAAGTTGTTTGTGTGTGATTTCTTGTTGAGTTCGACCTTTTCATTTAATTTAGTGTTAGATATCTATTGTGAGTCAACTTTTGGCTTAGCCTAGCATTTAATATGAGAGTTTATCTAGTTATATTTTTAATAGGCTGACTTGTGGCTATGCATGTATCTAAGAGACCTTGGTTAGAGTCTTAGAGGGAGAGAGAAAGAAGAATGAGAAGTTTGATCATCAAAGATTGTAGTTGAATTGCTAAATGTGTCCATAACCCATAAGGCCTTATAGGTGGGCATGTAATTGATCTTTGGATGAACATATGAATAAAGGATTTTCTTTCCACTATCTCCCAAGTTGTTTGTATTTTTTGTTGGTTTCTATTGTTTAACTCTGCATGGGTGGGTGAATAGTTGGGTGCATGGGGAGATAGAGCATGTAGATTAGATTAAGTAGATAAAATATAAAGGGTGTTTCCATCAAAATATTTTCATTGCACTTACTTCTCATTCATTGATAATATTTTATTTGATACATAATATTTTGGCTTGGCCACTCTCATGGTATCAGAAAGGGTAATACCACCTTTACCAACTCATAACCAAAAACATAATAACGTGGAGATAAAAAAAAGAGAAAACATTTTACAAAGCATACATTAATAGTTGAAAATCCTTACAAATTCTCCAAGATAAGAGAACTTTAACTTCTTACAATATTTGAAAGCTTCCAATCTAAAATCTTTGTAAATGAAATGGCCCTTTTCTTTTTTTTCCCTTCCATTTTTTGTCACTTTCTCTATGTTATATTATTACTCACCCTCTCTATGCCTCTCCTACTTAGGCTTAAAATGACTAAATATAACTAATTTAGAAATAAAACATATTTTTTTTAGATGCTAAAATCTCTCTAGCTAATCCTATTTAAATCTTACTATGATTCAGTCCTAGAATCTCACAAGTGTATAACAAGATAAATTCATTACAACCAACTCTATCCATCTAGACCTGTGACTCATCTTCTCTAGAAATTATTCATCAATATATAGAACAAAATTTTCTACATTAAGAAATTATAATTCCTCTTAAATGTTAAGACTAAATTTTTAGAGCTTTTCCCTCCAAAAGATTGATGACTTTGAAGTTGGGATGCTCCTACATTACATAGATGATCATCCTACCATTTATTTTATGTCTCAAGTTTTTGAAGGCCAAATTTTCTTATGTGGAATGGTGGTTGAACATATTCAAGCATGAATTAGGGCCTTCTTAAGAATATCGTGATTGCCCTTCTTTCTACTTAAGTTGTGGAGAAAATTGAATTGATAAGCTTATGTAAATTGAAGTCGGACTGGCTTTTTTACAAATTCATATAAAGATTGAATTTTAGAAGGAAACTAGACTATCATTTTTCATTTATATTTTTAATTAATGTTAGGGGATTTCAAAAATATTATTTGAAACATAATTTAAATACATGCATGCATACATACATACATACATGAATATATATTATATACATACATACATATACATACACACATATATGTGTGTATGTATATATATACATATAGATGTCTATGTATATATATATATGTGTGTGTGTGTGTATATACATACATACACAAATATGTGTGTGTATATACATACATACACAAACATGTGTGTGTCTATGTATGTATGTATATATCTATATAGAGAGATATTTTTTAAGGTGCTTATTACATCTTACCACAAAAGAAAAATTGATCCTGCTACATACATATTCCAAAATCCAAATAATAAAAAAATAAATCCCACTCAACCTATGCTAGATGACTTACCTCAAGATCCTGCACAAAAATAATTTAGACCAAGAAAAATGGGCAGAATTCACAAGAAATTTTCCAAAAACATATCATAGAAGATATTTTTAGAAAGAAACAAGCCATAAAGTAGTTCAATTGGTCTGGTTACTGATTAGCTAGGTTGATTATGAATTCCTATAGAACTGTCATCAAATTTGGTACAATAAAAAGAACAATCAGTTGTTCTCAACTAGCAAGATCAAATATAATTTTCCAAGGTGATAAAATTGCATATGAAAATGCATCACTTGCTTGCCATGCATGAAGTTCATTCTAAAACTTATAACCAATGGTTGGATATAAAGGCTACATAGCACCTACCACAACACTTTCCTGGATTATATGCAATGCTCCCATAATATCCTCTATGTTTTCTAGTTGTTTATTTTGGGCATTCTCTTTCTAAAGCCACTTCTTCTCCTTCTAGTATATTGCCATAGACTCTCTCTCATGACTTAAATTCTGATCAAACCTCTAAATATCTATCTCTACTATATCTAAAATCAACTTCACATTGTGTTGTAATTATAGTATAGGCGTTTGATCATTGATAGCTTTCATTTCAGCATTTGAGCATTCAAGTTTTCAAGTTTTCTCTTCATTATATGTTAGGTTTATCAATGATTTCCTCCAGTTTGATTGCAGTGCAGCTCAACTAGCTACTCTAATGATGCAATACGCATCTATCTCCAATTTGTGCAAGCACTTGTTGTTTTATAGAATCTAGATAGATACTAATGGTTCCAAATCCATAAACCTAAAGACCATCATGTGTGCATCCCACTTTAGGGAAAAATTGGATGTGATGTTCTTGTGCATATGTTTCAATCACTTTCTTCAAATTCAACTGAGGTACACCCATGGAATTACTCAAGTGAATCATACTGCCCATGGAAGTTGAGGCTTTTTTTTTTAGCATATGATGTTGCTACTTTTTGTTGCTGAAGTGCCTCAAATTGGTGTTGCTTCATCGCCATAAGATAGCTTACATTATCTCTAGCCCCACATTGTTCCACAGTTGTACCCTCTATAGCTTGATCCATCATTTCAAGGGCTACATTTAGTTGACTTCTTATCCTCTTAGTAGCAAAAAGATCAGGGGAAAAAAGTCCTTTCCACCCTAAAAGCTAGTATGTTACTTCATTAAAATTAGGAATTGATCAAAGCTAATGATAAAAAACCTTGTACCACTTTGGAAAAAATGTTGCCTCAAATATTTCAACCATACGATAGCAACTATTCTCACTACTGGAAGAATAACTTTAGTGAAAAGTTGAGTGTAAGGAGTTGAAGAAGAAAGTTTTTCATCTGTGTAAATGTTATAATCACTAGGATGATTCCCTTGTAGAAGCCTCTACCACAATGACATTACCACTAAGCCATGTAAAGGATTTTGAAGTGGTTCCCAACCTTAAAACATTCTTGTAAGAAATGGAAAAGAAAATGCAAATGTAATACATGAAAAATTGCATGACTTCTAGTCCTCCTAATATTTGGACTATAAATTCTCAAAGACACTTGCAAGTGATTCCAATTTCATAGCACCTACCACAACATTTTCCTAGATTCTATACAGTGCTCTAATAATATCCTCTATGTTGTCTAGTTGTTGTTTCTGTTGTGCAATCTCTTTCTACAACCACTCCTTCTCCTTCTAGTATATTGCCACTAACTCTCTCTTGTGGCTTAAATTCTAATCAAACTTTTGAATATCTACCTCTACCATATCCAAAATAAACTTCATATTGTGTTGTGAATCTAGCATATGTGTTTGATCCTTGATAGCTTTCATTTCAGCATTCAATTTTTCCAGATTGGTCAATACCCTCACTTGTAGACCTCTCATGTCAAGCTCTTTCTATATTGTTTCAAAATTGTGTTCTTTCTTTTGAGATGAAAAATATTTAGGTGCATTTCCTTGTAAAACATTAATTTTCTTGAACAATTGTAAATCTTAGAAAGTGCATTGTTGTTTTCTATTATCATTGATGGGCTTCTCTTGAACAAAATAAAAATAAATCTAGGCATAAATGAAACACAAATTATGACATTTCCTTCATTGCACCTGTATCTTCTCTTTATGTCCCTAAGCTAGAAAATAATGTCTATTGGTTCTCATCAACAACTAAGATAATTAGTTATGTGCCACTATCAAAACTTATCAATGGGAGAAAAATAGTCCAAATAAGTAATCAATATGAAATGGGAGCTGTGTTGATGCGGTAGATGGAGATATAAATGGAGCATATTTATAGGGGTGAGATGGATTGATCCTTGTGTGAGAAATGTGATGAATAGGGATGAAATGCAAAGGTGGGATGTTGAAAAGGAATAATGAAGAGTGTTAACTCAATTGGCATCAATTCAACCTTAGACTCCTCAAATACAATAGAGAGAGGATGAGTTAATGCACCTATTTGATACTTACATAGTAAGTATTAATGTAATTTTTAATTATAAGAAAAGATCAATAATGGTTTTTATAGTATACTCTTTTATCTATGTCAGTAAATAAAATGCAATTGTTATTTTCACAGAGGATGTTGAATAGGTTAAAGGGCCATGTCCTAGATGATGGTACTATAGGTGGTTCAAGTACATTGCATGTCCTATTCTACACTTGTCTTTTTCTCAAACAATGATTTTTTTAAATATCTCTAACAATCTTGTTTTTTGGTGCTTTAACAAATTTTATTTTTCAACTCCTAGCATTGATCCCTATGTTGACTACACTGCCTGATACAAGGAATAGAACCAAAGATTTAATGCCAACTATAATGTCAGAAATGTATTGCATGGACACGAATGCAATGTAAATTCCTATTGATAAGTAGATTCCTCTTTTTCTCTCTCATTTTTCATGTATTTATTTCATGTGAACTATTATTTCTTAGGTGTCATTTTGTATTATTGGATTGGTTTTATGTAGGATGTGATGAGGACATTCATAGATGAACCTATGTTAGATGTACAAGAACACTAAAGCATTGCAATCAATTTCTCATGAGAAATGAAGATGGGCTTCTCCTAAGAGTAGCCCAACTTCCAAGTACTTTAAATATTGAACATTTCTTAAATATTTTCAATGTTAATGGGGAATTTAGATGTTTGGAAGGATGGGGCCAAGTGAGCTTCCACCTTCACGTGGTTGGCCCTGATTAGTAGAGAATATTAAACTATTCTCAAAACCAAGTGAAGCTCAACATTAATGTCTTAGTTTCAGGCAATATAGAAGGAGGCCATAGTTTGATATGTAATCTAAATTCATATGCATACAACATCAAGTGGAGCTTAAAAATGAAACAAGTTTGTATTTTTGGTAGAGATCTTTAATTGTGTATTTTAAGCTATAGACCATCACAAACATTGTAACTTTGACTCTTATAGGCAAGAGTAATGTCCTCAGCATGCAAGAAAATAAAGACTTTCTATGTGCTATCTTACTGAGGACATTCTCTCGACCATAACAGCTAGAGTTCTAATGTTAATGATGGTATATAATTTTAAAAACTTAATAGACTTATTAAATAAATGTAAACATGGTGATTTTTTAGTTCCACCTATAATGCATATAGAATGTAGTTGCACATGCATTCTTAATTCAAAGTGGAAAAATATTATTTTTGATGCAATGGAAAAATGACATACACGAAAAGATTGGAAAATGATGTTACTTTTGTAGGTTTGGAACCTTTTCTGTTATATTTTATCACATACATCCACGTAAATATTAATATTTTTTCACATGTCTCATTTAAGAACATTATTTTCTTCATATTTTAGGTTTAAATAGGTGTATTTTTTCCACTGATAATCTTGCATTCCCTACATAGCTGAGATAGCCCACTTCACATAAGGACGTGTGTTACAAGGTACATGTTCTAGAGTATTTTTTTTTCATAGATGATGTAGGAATTCTTAGAGATGTATACTCTAAAAGAACTAACTTATCAATGTTGTATTATTTGGTTTCTTTCTTCATGTATAATTTCATCATTTGATGTGCTATGGGAAAGACAAACAATCTCTAGATACACATCTTTTATTTTCATAATTATAAAATGATTGTAGGTGTCATGCCTAACCTTACTCCTTCCTGTTTCTCTTTGTTTGCTTTAGTTTGTTGCTGTGATTCAATTTCATTGCTATGATATTAACAAACTTTGTTTATCAATTTGTTAAATTTAGTTAGTTGATTTTTGGTCTTGTGTTGATACAGTTATAGTGATCATTATCTATTTATGCCAGTTTATTGTATTAAGGATTCAGCTATTTTGAACTGGCTGATTACATTGATTCTTAGTGCATGTTTGAACTTGGAACTGATACTAATGTTTGAGTTGGACGAAAGTGAATTTAATTTTATGTTAGTTGCATGACTTTAACATTGAAGTAATATGTTATTTGGCATAGTATTTCTAATTCGATTTATATAAAGGTAATATCTTGAAGATTCACACACAAAATTTATATGAATATAGGTGTGAAATAATCACACATATATTTATATAAATTTAAGTGTGAAATATTTAAGTTGAATTTTTTAATATTAAGATATTTCTACAGCTGTTATTACATATGAGGTCATTGTGTTTTTCATATATTATATGTTAATGAAGATTCATTTTCTAAAACCCTAGTGGGTTTTGAATGCCATGAAATGGTAATATGTTAATGGTTTTGAAAGCCAAAATATGGCGGTGGATTTGGACTGTCATTATACTTAGTCCTATAGTTGAATTTAATGCATGATTATGGGAAATAATGGCACTTAAGGAATGGGTCGGCCATTTCATTTTGGTTTTGAGATTGCTAGGTTTTGGCCGGGTTTTGGGCCACTTGCTTTGTGAAGTGAAACACCTGTGAGGTGTTGCTGTTGAATAAGCAACATGGTTGGGAAGAAGCTTTGTTTTATGAGGCTAAGTATGTTGTATTGCACATAGTTTTTGTTATTCTTTTGTCAAGGTTGCTCTGAAGTTTATCGATCTAGCATTTGGGGCTTTGGATACGAGCTATATTTCAGAGCATTGAGTTGAGCATTTTGCTCATCTACTGAGATTTTGAGGTAGGGGTCTTTCTTAAACCCTATACTTATTTTGTCGTGTGTTTTTCATTTTAAATTTTAAACTAGATTGCTAAAAGATGATTTATTTATGGTTTCGCATATCAACACCCAAGGGTGGGAGTATGCAGGGTCGGCAATAAACTTATTGAAATCTGTATATTTCAAAATTTGGATGTGGGTATGGTGAAAATTGCCATGGTAACATAGCATGCTGTAGCATTTTTGTTATATGTTATGGATATGAGTTATATTGTGATGTTTTGGGCTCCATTGAGGTGAACTCTGTGTGTTTCAAGTTTTGATGCATATCGTTACTTGGTATTTTGTAAACAATTTACATATGCTTGAGGTGAAATTAATTATAGAATTCTGAGCAAGTTTTTTTGTTTGGGGTTTTAGTTGGCACGGGTTCTAGATAAAATAGTTGTATAGATATTAACCTACTTATGTTTTCCATCGAGTCATATTGTGTTTGATATATATGCTCTCGACTATTAGTTTGAAACTGAATAATGTAGTACTATATAGTTATAGCCGAGGCATTTTGTCATATAGTTTGCAGGAAGTTAAGGTATAAGTTTAATTTGGAATGTTTTTGCATTCACCATACTTAGTCAGCTTTATGAGAGTTAGAGTGGATGTTTCTTTGTTTCACAGTAAGAATTGGGGTATAAAAATTGAGCCTGTCTTATGAATTATATAGATATATACGGGTATGAGACTCAGTCTGACCCACAGTGATTGTATTTAAACATCAGTATTTTTAAAGTTTTATGTGTTATGCGAGTTGTATGAACCTAAAACATAGATAAACCTTCAAACATCTACATTAAACTGTGGGAGGGCATTTGGTCAAATGGTTAGCTCAAAATTTATAAAATGCTGTAATAGCATTTGTCAGCATAATTTCTCATTAAGTTATGAAAGAATGTAGAAAGGTATCAAGTTATAACAACTATTGTTTATTTAATTGTGCATATGATTTGGTTTCATTCACTATTGTATAAGGTATTTGTGATAGTAAAAAAATTACTTATCTATTATTACTTAATGTTCAGAATGAAAATTATGTTGAACAGTAAGTGTGCATCTTAAAACATGGTGAACTTCCATTCTAGTTAGTTACAGTTGTTGGTATGCTAGAAGTTTTTTAGTACCTATGTAAATAGCATAATAATTTGATCCAATTTCACAGTTTTGTATGTTATTAAGATTTTGGTTATGGGTAGTAGCATATTGTTAAATAGTTGGTGCAAATTCAAAAATTGGTGTTAGCTTATGAATTGTCCATAAGTAGAATTTGCATTTGGATATTGGAATTAATGTTGAATACATGGTATCATTATTGATGTCCTTTTTAAAAAAAACATTATTTGGAGAAGTCTGCTAGTCATGATTAAATTAGTTTGATTATGTTATGAAGCATCCTGATGAACATTCATATGATGTTATGAAATTAAAATTTGTAAATTAAAAATCTTTTATTACAAAGATGTATTTCAGTTCATAATTAAAATGAAAGTTGTTACAAGTGATGAGATAGATTCTATGAAATATGTTTGATGAAACGTCATTAAAGAAAGAATATCATATGCATTCTGATTTGTTATCTTGGTCATTTCGAAGTTAGATTTAGATGATTATGTCAGAAAGAAGTTAATTGTATAGTATTAAGGTTAAGTACGTACCATTAAAATGAGATAACAATTTAATTGTATTTGTGTGATCTTGATTTTATAGGTTTTTGTTTCTATTGTTATAATTATCTATATTTACCATTGAAATTGGTAGAATAAGATAAGTTTCAAATAGATGAAAGGATGTTGTATCATGTTGTAGACTAATTTTATATCTGTTGCATGTACATTCTTAGTATATCTGTTTGATGTGTATTTTAAGAATAGCTGTGATGAACGTATATTGAGGTGGCTGAATTTGGTTTATCCTATTTAGTTAATTAATTCAGTGAAACTTTAAAATAAATTTGGTGGGTTAATTACATATAAAAAGATAATTGGCCTTACCTATGACTTAAACCTAAATGGTTAAGTACGGAGAACAAGGCATATCTCTATTATGTTATTGACAAGTATAATAGAGAATTTTGTTATGTGTTGACTATGGGCATACCGTACATGGATGCAAAATCTTAGTGCCATAACGATGACACCTCAGTATATATATGATTCATTTATAGGTTATTCTTAGTGCAAGCTTAATTTTTCATTGTTAAGTAAATATTTACTTCTTGGATATTAATTTTGGAACTGCACTATGTTAAGTGGATTAGATATCTGCATTATAGTTATGTATATGTTTATTCTAACATGTATGCAGGTGGATTATGCTTTTCAACTCAGTGTGTACTGAGCCCCCTTTTTGTGTTGTGTTGCATTTCTGTATGTTTTACAGGTGCTTCAAGTTGATTAGCAAGTAGCTAAGGATGACTATTGAAGTTTCTTCTTGAATCAGTTTTTAATTACTTGTAGGGTCCATATGTTGGACATTAGTGATTAAGAAAGATGTTGTACTTCATTATTGTACTGAACTCTATATGTATTTGCATTATAATGGATATGTACTTGGATGATATCATCTTTCATTTTGAGGTTTTTAGATTGAGAGTGGTTCAATGTATGTATTTGTACTTGTATTAAGTTGATATAATAATAAAAAAATTGTTGTGTCTATTTTCTTTGTTTCATATCTTTGGGTTTGTGCTTAGTGTGGCTTTACAGTAGGCATAAGAAAGTAAATGGGTTCTATTAGAGAGAAGGTGTCATTCAAATGGCCCCCAAATGAATATTTATAAGTAAGAAAAAGTGGGAGCTCTAATGGACATGTGTTGATTACCCAAATGAATATTTATATGAAAGAAAACATGGGAGTTTTAAGGGACCATCCATGGACTATCCATGGAAGATCATGTACCTACTCCTTTTTATGTTTTTAGCCTCCTAATGAATTTTTTGTTTTTATCTTGGACTGTTGATTTATAGGAAGATGTGAAACTAATAAAGGACATAGGCTTGGATGCATATAGGTTTTCCATGTCCTAGTCATGGATATTACCATCTAAGAAAAAAATTTAACCCTTAAACAAAAGTGACTAGCAATCAGTAGTGCCTTTCTTAAAAAGGTTTCTTGCTTTTGGTGACAATGAATGGTACAATCAAAGGAAGAATTAACAAAGTTAGAGTGACCTGCTACAACAACCTTATCAATGAACTCTTAAAACATGGTAAAAATTAATCCTATTATCTATTATGGATATACAAATATCTATAATTTTATGCAAGCCATAACCAAATCATGTTTGCAGATATAAAGCCTTCGGTGATCTATTTCATTAGGACCTTCTACAAGCTTTGTAGGACAGCTATGGAGGATTTCTCAACAAAAAAATTGTTTATGAAACCCTTCCAAATCATGACATCCTTTTTGTATCTATGCCCATATATTATCATTGTTGACATTATTGTTTTTTAACTAAAACATTAACATGGCAGTGTATTTTTCTATGTTTCTTTAATATTAACATAGTGGTGTACAAACTTATGTGCTATTGCATCTATGTACACACACACCCCTATGCATGAGTGCATATATATATATATATATATATATATATATATATATATATATATATATATATATATATATATATATATATATATATATATATATATATATATATATATAGTTGTATGCAAGGTAGGCCCAAAATGAATCTTAGCCTAACCCAAAAAAATTTGAGTGAATCTTGAACCTGATTCTGCATTGACAACTTAGCTAAATTTCTTGACCTTGAGGAATTTCAAACTAGGATGCTCAAAAATCTCCACTCCTTCCTGCATTGCATCCTCAAGTGAAAGAATCTTCCATTTCACAAGATACTCCAAAATAATCTTGTTCCTTGACCTCTTTTCCCTCGCACCCAACACCATTCCAAGTTATAGGATTAATTTTCCTTCATCGTCCACAAATGGAAGCACTTGTGAAGGGACATTTTTCTGCCTGAGGGATTTCTTCAAGTAAGAAACTTGTAGAATATTATGAATTCTACTACTAGCTAGAAGTTCATGCTCATAAACTAACTCACCAATCTCTTCCTTAATATATTGTAGGGTCCATTAAATCATAGCTTTGGGTAATTGGATCAAACTTTTGAATATTGGCCTCTACCATTGTTATCCATTAGTCTTTCTTTCCCATTCAGTAACTATGATCTAAAACAAGAAACTTTTTGTGTGATGGCTATCCATTGGTCTTGCAATAGCACAAAAGAAATATTTTATTTTAATAATTTGACTCTCTCTCTCTCTCTTAGGCCTTAAATTCTGATCAAACTTCTAAATATCTTTCTCTACCATATCTAAAATCAACTTCACATTGTAGATCTATGAAATCTAGTGTGCTAAGAAATAAAAAAAATAGAATAAGATTCACAAACTAAATAAACTAGAAATACTTATTATAAGATGAAGGGAAGACTGTAGAGGCAAGAAAACCAAGAATGGTAAGCTCCCCAAGTGTGACCTTGATTATTGATGTGTTTGAGTATGGCTAGATATGTGCTCAAGCATGATTCAATCCTTCAATGGGTAAGAGTCTTCAAATGGATGAAATATGGTGTACAAGGTGAGTCAAGATTCATGTATGGTAAGGGTATGATTCAGTGATTTGTTCTCCAAAGGGATATTATAAATTTGCATAGAAGTTGGATGATTTGTGAGAGGGGAGGGCTCCAATTTATAGGCCAAGGGGTAGTGAGATGGAGGGTGAGGATGTAAGGATGGAATAATGGTGAGGAAGTGCTAGGATGCAAGGAAGGGGGCACATGGATTGTGCTTCTTCAAAGCCCTAGCTTTGTGACAAGTATCACAAGGGGTTTTGATGGTCAAAGTAGAGGGTCAAAGGGATTTATGAGGGAGGAGGAGTGTGGAAGAAGGATGTAAGAGGTATTTAAGGGCCATTAAGGCATGTAAGAGCCATTAATACTCTTGGATAAGAATGTAAGAGGATATGGGAAGACCTTTGACTTTGGTTTTGGTTAGAAAGTCTTAACCCATGTTTAAAGTTGTCTGCATGTTTAGGAGGGGAATTAGGCTTGGATTAGGAGGGGGTTAGGAGATACATGGGTTGGGACTTAATGAGATAGGTTAATTAGCTAGTTAGAAAGGTCAACATGGGTGAATGGGTTGGATTTACCTAGTGATAGGGTTTAGGAGTGATTTAGGGTTTTGGAATTGATTTAAAATGATTTATTTCAATAAATAGGGATGTGAGAGATTAAATTAAATATATTTATGCATTTATTTAAGTTAATCGAGGAATAGGGATTTAATTGATAATTTGACTATAGGTTATCATTTGATTTTATCAATTAGACTATAGTTAATTAAATGAATTAATTAACAAGGGGATGACAATTAATTAATTAAATATAAAATATTTAATCAATAATGTTCTAGAAGATGACTAAATAAGATTACATAGTTATGTAATCAGATTTAGGTGTCTAGATTTTGCCCCTCTTTGACATAGTATTGCGACAACACTATTTCAAAGAAGTTTGAATATAAATGGCATGAAGAAGATTCATTTAAAGCAACAAAGTTACCCCAGTCTTGAGTGGAAGAGGAGAGACTAGACTATGTGATGCCCCTCAAGAAGGTGATAGGATGAGAAGATGAGGCTTGGAAAATTATTGAATGGGTTACAACAAGCCATGGTAAGAAGGAAGATGCAAAAGGACTAAGGAAGTGTTAAAATTGCAATTAAATTGCAAAAATAATAGGGCTAAAGAAAAAAGGGGGTCACTGGAGTGTCAGAGAGGGAAGTACGGCACCACAAGGGGTCTATAAGAGGGTCTAGGAGGACCATAAAGAATTGTCTATGCTCATATTGACAATGACATATTCTGATTTTTGACCTCTGAGTTTGAGTACATAACAGATGCACAAGGACAACCAAAGCATTGGGTAGACATGGTACAACAAGTGCAAGCATGGAAAACACTAGACCAATTGATAAGTTTAATGAATTTTTTCTTGTGATTTTTGTTTTTCATTTCATAGAGTTCCCAAAGTTTTGAAAACATGGTCTTGCACACATAGGTCCAGCAAGATCATATTAGGGATAAGTAGGACACTGATCATGCAAAATGGCTAAGGGAAAAGGGGTAAAATTAGGGGTGGAAGCTATTTTCTCAAGAAAGTGAATCTAGGTTGCATCTCTCATAGGTTAGTGATTCTAGCTGATAGTTTGTGTAGGATGGTGATTTTGATTATAGGAAATCATTCTCATTAGCAAGAATGTAGTTTTGTGGGCTAAGGATAGGATAAGGAAATTCAAAATGTGAATGGGGTAAGGTCAACTAGAAAGGTTGGAAGGGTAGAAGCATTCCAGGTGTGATCTACAGCTACAAGAATGTGGGCTCTAGATGGGGTTGCAGGAGCAAGGGTTAAGGTTTGAGCAGGGAGGGGGAAAGATGACATGTGTTCATGTTAAAATGTTTGTCAGTGAGAATTATAGGATGGAGAGGGGTCATGGGAATACGTTCCTATTTGTGGGAATTCATGAACAAGATTAGGTTTGAAGGGTAAAAAGGGAGGATGATGAAACATAGGTTGAGGGATTTTTAAGAGGAACAAAGAACTGACATTAATGTTTATTTATTAGTTATAGCAGTCACTTGATGCATTGGTGTCATGAGAGGAATGCATAGTAGTGATACATACTAGGGAGTAGTTTACACTAGTAGAGTGGGAAATGATTGATGCTATTAGGCTAGGATACCTAGAGAGGTTACCTCATACTTGCACCTATGTGTTGTTTGCGATAGTGTTGTGTGAGTGTTGGCATAGTGAGACTAGTCATTTTATCTGCCCATAGGAGAGATGACCATGACCCTAGAGAATGTATATAGGATCTTTTGGCTACCAATGTGGGGTACACCAATGATGGCAATGACGGAGGTCATAGGAGAGAAGGTTATGCAGTGACTAGTGGGGCCTAAAGTTTAGTTCTAGATCTAAAAGGGTTAGTTTTCCTTAGATGAGCACTTGGATCGAGTAGAAATTGAATAGTGGATATACTTATATGTATGTGGGCTAGTTTTAGGGTATATTTCCCTAGACATAGGTAGTATAGGTGTGACACTGGCATTGATACTAAGACTCATTTAGATCATGGATGATAGAGTCCCAACTACATGGGGCTCATTGATATTGATTGAACTATATCAAGACCTTCATAAAAAAATGTATCAAGGAGGAGGATGCCATCAGGGGAGGAGCATGGGCTTTCTGACCATTCTTTAGGTGTGGGTGTGGGATCATATAGTGGTATTCAAGTTGACTAGGTAGATATACATGCATCTAGAGGATCCTATGGTATATAGCTAGGGTGATCCTCTCACATACCACCATATAGAGGAGGTAGACTACTAGCAAGTCCAATTGGATGAGATACAAGAGGTGGCATGGAGGCCATACATGGGTCTCAGGCCATGGGTAGAGGAGAGGTAGCAGCTATCTTATAATTTATCATTTTACTTTGGTTTTGGGCAATGGGAGTAAATAGCTAAGGAGTATCATCCAGATAGGGTGTTGTGATAGTTTGGATGATCACAAGTCATACTAGGGGATCTAGTCTAGTACCAAAGACTGACCAAAGAGTTTGTAACATTGTTCAAGCCACCTCTATAGAGAGAGGGTTTATTGTAGGCATGGAAGGATCTAGTGCCTCAAGATTGGGATTGGTTTGGTGGAGTGGTAGATGTAGGGTCTACTTAGGACTACAGGAACCAATTCTTGCACTTAAGGTTAGTTGGTATGGCATAGGTGACTAGGGCAGGTGTGGTGGCAAAGGAGATCACCCAAGCAGAGAAGAGAGGAAGATGCAAGGAGAGGTGATTGAGTTAGTAGGTGGAGGTTGTCATGCAGGGGGAGGCACCATAGAGGAGGAGGTAGAGGGAGGAGGAGGGTAGACCATAGAGGTGAGGCTATAGGGAGAGGAGATGCCATAGGGGTAGAATGGACAAGGGACCTAGGGGCTAGTTAGTGGAGGAGGAGGAGGAGGAGGAGGGTTGGTGGTGAAGTATGTGTCACTATAGAAGGCACACAACACCATGAGCCAATTATTATAAGCTACACAACAAGAGAGGGACCATATCATGATAGAGTGAGATTAGTTATGGCAGAAGAGTGATGCTATATAGGGATAATTGGATAAAGCTAAGATTGAGATGGGTGGATTTTGGCTAGAGTTAGGGTGGTTAAATGGGAGACTAGAGGTGATAGAGGGGGAGAGAGGGAGGATCCAGAGGAGGTTGGACACTATATAAGAGGATAGAGATGGGCTAGTAATAAAGGTGGCCACATGGAGAGCACAGATGATGGTGGGGGAGGGTTGGAGGAGCTAAGGTGGTTGAGAGGGAAGGTGGAGGCTACAAGAGAAAGAAAGGTTCTATAGCAGGAGATACCATGTAGTAGTGCCAGTGGATCAAATTGAGAATTATAGATGATCAACATGGTCAGGCATAGCTAGTACACCTAAAGGTATGCAAGGAGGTTGAGAGAGTGGATAGAACATTGGGGCCTCATAGAGGACAAGTAGGTCTCAACAAACAAGGCAGAGCCAAAGGTCAGGTTAGGGAAGAGCCAAAGATGGGGGAGGGGGATAGGTGGGAGGAGAGATGAGACAAAGAGTTCAAGGATAGGATGAGGGAGGATGAGACCACCACCACAACTAGAAGTAGGTGCAGAGAGTGGTCATTATGAGTCTCATGGTGAGGAGGCGATGGATGAGATAACTAATGAGCAATGATATGCTACATTTTCTATAATGTATAGGATTTTTTATGTATTTTTGTGGGCACAGACCCAGATTTATTTTTAGGGATATATGTACAATATGGACACTAGATTGGACTTATGATGGACATTTTGGATTCTTTTATGGATGGGTGATGCATTCTTTATTCTTTGAGGATATGATATATATATATATATATATGATGAACATTCTTTAGCATGGAATATGTGTGAAATGACTATTGTGCTTTATGTGATGTTACTATATTGTATGGTTTTATGAGATCTATGTGGATATTGGTATAATGTGAACTGGCATGTGTTTGAAGTAGGATGTGATGTTTGTTGTTGATATGCATGATTTTACTAACATTTCAGTGTAGGATGTGATGTTATTGATGATTGATATGATATGCAAAGAATGATGTTACTAACATTTTTATGTAAAATGTGATGTTGTGATTTGGCTAATATGAGATGCAAAGAATGATGTTAATATAAAAAATAATCTAAAAAGGTGTATGAGAATTTGAAAATTAACCTAACATGATGATGATGTAGAATGGATCAAAATTTATGATGATCTAAAAATGGATCTAAAATACTATGATGATGTAAAATAAATCTAAAATTAAGATTGCAAACAACTATGTTGTCTACATGAAAACTCAATTAATTATGCATGCTCAACCATGTGCTAAATTAGATTTGCTAACTCTTTTGTTGTCAACATGACAACTCATATGAGTATGCATATTTCTAGGTGTCTAACCTAATAAAAAATAAAATAATGCATCTATCCTAAGTAAACTTAACTAAAGTGTAATAAATAATTATTTACACTAACACCCCCCCTTAAGTGCAACTTAGGGGAATGCACTTAAGCTCACAAAAGCTATGATGAAATTCATAATGGGTCCCAACTACTAGGCCATGTTAGGTACCCAAGTACAAATGCAATAAAATGCAATGAAATATCTCTAAAAATGGAGAAAGAGGGAAAACCTCATGGGAAAAATGCTCCCCCAAAAAGAGAGATAAGTACAATAAAGAAAGATGCATGAATGGATGGAGTAAACAAGACCCACCCATGATGACATACATCATGCATATACAATAGAGAATCCCTCCATGAAATCCCCCCTTTAGTGAAGGATCTCATAAAGAAAAGTTCTTGACGACAAAAGAAAATCAAATGCCAACAAACAACATTTCTCCCTTTAGGATGAATAAACACCAAGTATAGGTACAAGTATGCTTCCCACTATGGATAGGAAGATGGAAGAGGGATCCAGATGTAGTATATTGTGGATGTTGCCTTTGAAGTTTTCTCAGATGTTGACAAGTCCTTGATGAATGTAGATTCCATCAACCAATCTAGTGGATGCCCAAAATAAGGTGGCAAGCAAGGTGACATGTCCATGTATGAAACTAAATCAACCTCCAAAGACAATGAAGCATCCTGATAAGAAGATATGGGAAGAGAAGAATTGTTGCCTCCCCTCAATGATGAATGTACACCCATGAAAGAAGCTCCTCATGACTGAAGAAGTTTCACCATGAAAGTTGAATGAAGTTCCTTTGTGTAGGAAGAAATGGTGCCACAGGTGTAGTATAGAATGCCCCCTAACTAGTAGGAAGAATCCTCAAAAGATATGATGCCTGAGGAAACTAGAATACAATCTCCAAAGACTGATATGTCTCCTCAAAAGTGAAAGAGTCCTTCTCCATCTATTGTAAATAAATGTCCACAATCATGTCAGAAAGATCAACTAGTTGAGCGTTAGAGTTATCCCTCACAACAAGTGAAGAAGTCTCCTCAACAAAGAGAAGACTAATTTCATCAATGACATTTCCTACATCTTCAATGTGAGACTCCACAAATAGAATTGCAATGTCTAGAAGCAAGTCATCCCATGAAGCTAAAATAAGAAGACATGGTATTTCTTGTTGCACTGAATCAAGAGCATCTATGGCTAGAACTAGATCAGTAGAAGCAATAGGAGAATTAGGATGTATGATCTCATATGGTGTTGAAGGTACCATAACTGGAATGACTAGAGGTAGAATGTCCTCTAGAAATGGAGGAATTGTTGGATCTCCATATGCTTTCCAAAGAGCCATCCAAATGTCATAAGGATCAGCGAACTTGACAATGATATCAAAGCAATCAGTAGTGACACTAAAATAAATGACTGACATAATTATGTTGATAGGTATTGGATCATTAGAGGGTAGTTCTTTGGAACATAGATAAGGAAATACTTCCTTATGCTCTCTTCTTAGATGATCAATTATCAAGGCACTCCATTTTTTATAGTTCCTCTTTGTCAACCTTAGTCTAACACCAAACTAACATGTGAAACAAAAATCCATGAGATCAATAAATGTATGCACCAACCAAAATGCAAAAAATAATCAATCAACACCCCCTAATGCATGATTTCTAGGATAGATCTTCAGTTATCATTGAACCTACGTAGCCTATCAACTTGGGTATAGAAGAATGTCCTAAGATTATTCATGTAGCTTAATCCTATTCAAATGAAGAAAAGACACAGTTTGCTCAATTCTTTCAAGACAAGAAGGTCAACTTCACATGGACATACTTTGATATGCCAGGGCTTGATACAGATCTCATCATGCATCACTTATCAATCTCACCAAATGTAAAGCCTATCAAACAAAAGTTGAGAAAAATGCATCCATATGTGGCCCTACTGGTCAAGGCAGAGTTGGAAAACTCTTAAGTTCAAACATCATTAGGGCCATTGATCATGCGGAATGGATTTCCAACATTGTACCTATCTCTAAGCATGAAAAATCCATATGGGTTTGTACTAATTTTAGAGATCTCAACAAAGCATGCCCCAAGGATGACTTTCCACTACCAAACATTGATATAATAGTGGACATGACTACGAGTTATGAGATGTACTCACTCATGGATGGATTTTTTGGGTATAATTAAATCAAGATAGCTCTAGTAGACCAAGAAAAGATAGCTTTTACATGTGCATGGGGTGCCTTTTACTGGAATGTCATGCCTTTTGAGCTTAAAAATGCTGGCACTACATATCAAAGAGCAATGACAACCATCTTTCATGATATGATGCATAAAAACATGGAAGACTATGTTGATGACACACTGACTAAATCTAGAAAATGAGACACACATCTCAAAGACCTTAGTCTAATATTGGACCATATGGAACAATTTCAACTTAGGCTAAATCCAAAAAAATGTGCCTTTGGTGTCACTTCTAAGAATTTTCTAGGGTATATCATTTCAGCAAAAGGCATTGAGGTTGATCCTGAGAAAGTCCAAGCAATCATGGATATGCCTCCGCCAAAGAATATCAGTAAGCTTAGAAGTCTACAAGGACGTCTACAATCCATAAGAAGATTTATCTCTCAATTGGCTGATAAGGCTCAAGCTTTCAATAAAAATCTACATAAAGGGTCTACCCATATTTGGAATAGTGATTTTCAATAGAGTTTAGATCAAATCAAAGGCTACTTGGAAAAACCTCCAGTTTTGATGCCACCCATTCTGGGAAAACCTTTGATTCTATATATTTCAGCTATAAATTCTTCTCTAGGAGCACTCTTAGCCCAAAGTGATGAGACGGGTAAAGAAAGAGCCATATACTATATCAGTCAAACTTTGGTAGCTTATGAAATAAACTATACAAGTATAGAGACGGCATGCCTTGCTATAGTATTTGCCTCTCAAAAGCTTCGACATTATATGTTGGCACATACAGTCCACTTGATGGCTAAGATAGATCCTTTGAAATATTTGTTAAGTAAAGCTGAACTTACTAGTCATCTTGCTAAATGGATGATAATTCTTTTTGAATTTGACATTTAGTATGTCGAACATAAGGAAATCAAAGGATAGGCCATAGCTAACCAGTTGGCTAACTTTTTACTTAAAGATGCAACACCTATGAAAATTGAGTTTCCAAATGCCTTAATCATGTATATTATTGAGAGGACATGGAAGATGTTTTTTGATGGGTCTCATACTCAGAATGGAGCTAGAGCAGGTGTTTTGTTTTTTTTCCCTCACGGTTATACAATCCCAAAGTCCTACAAACTCTTGTTCCCATGTATAAACAACGTTGCAGAATAAGAGGTAATCACAAATGGAATCAAAATGGATCTTGAATGGAGAATAATTGAATTGCATATCTATGGAGACTCTCAACTTGTTATAAACCAAGTGAACAATGACTATCAAACAAAAGATGACAAGTTGATCCCTTATAAGAAGTTGATAGATTCTCTAAGGAACTATTTCACTTTTGTGACATTCTATCAAATTCCTAGAGTAGAAAACAAAGCTGCCAATGCTATGGCTACCTGAGCATCTATCGTCCAACTACAAGAACATGAATTGTGATTTGAGTTTCTGGTGGAAGAACTACGTCATCTAGCCTATGATTCTTCAGATAGCCAAGTGATCTACACTATTGTGGGTCATGATTCCTCCTGCTACGCAGCTATCTTCTCCTACTTGTGTGATCAAGTTATTCTTGACACCCTCACGCACAACCAAAAATGCCAACTCCTTCGTAACACCTCACACTACACTTTGGTCTCTGGTGACTTGTATAGGAAGGGTTTAGGTAGAATGTTGCTTAGGTGTTTAGAGCTAGAAGAGTCTGAGAAGGCACTTGCCAAAGTCCATGAAGGCATTTGTGGGGCACATTCTAATGGCCTTACACTTGCCCAAAAACTACTTATGATAGGTTATTACTGACCCACCATGCAAGCTGATGTTGTGCACTATGTGAGGTCCTATCAAAAATGTTAGCTCCATTGCAACTTGATACATGCTCCCAAATAAGAGTTAATCCCTTCTGTGACATATTGGCCATTTCAACAATGGGCCTTTGACTTGGTAGGAAAGATTCATCCAATGATCATAAATTCATCATTGCAGCAATGGAGTATTTCACTAAATGGGTTGAAGCTGTACCATTATTTACTGATACAGGCAAACATGTTGCCCTATTTATATTGAATCACATCATTTGTTGATATGGTATCCCATCCTCTAATGTTACAGATAATGGAGGGAAGTTCAAGAATAAGGACTTAAAATAGCTATGCAAAAAGTTTTGAATTAATCAACATTGGTTCTTTATTTACTATCCCCAAGGGAATGGCCAAGCTGAGGCCTCTAATAAAACACTACTAAAAATCCTACATCGTACAGTTCACATGTCTGCGAAAGATTGGCACCTATAAATAAATTTGACACTTTGGGCCTATAGAACCTTTGTTCGTACTCCTATAGGGGCTACACCCTTTTCTCTAGTCTATGGCTCTGAGACTTTTCTCCCATTAGAAGTCAAGATTCCCTCTTTGCGATCCTCCTTACATGGGTTGATAACTAATGAGGACCATAGAGCTATGCAAGTACAGGAATTAGATACTCTTGATGAATGTCATAAGCCTTCTTTTGATCACATGAGGGCTTATCAGAAGCACATGTCTACTCAGTATAACAAGAAAGTTCACCCTTGTGAGTTTCAAGTAGGTGAACTTGTGCTTAGAGAGAATCTAAAAAATTAGCAACATCGAGAGCAGAAAGGGAAATTTGAACCCAACTGGTTGGGTCCTTACATTATCACAATAGCATTCGGGTCTAGTGCTTATCAGTTGTCTACTCCTGAAGGGGAAGAGCTTGCAGAACCTATCAACATCCTATACTTGAAGAAGTTCTATGCTTAGAGGCTCTCCCTCTCCCCCTCTCTCCCTCTGCCTCCTCCCCCGTCACCTCTACATCCCACTCCTGTGGGTGCTACATCTAGATTTGTGAACTGAGGGAACAGATGTCTCTACATCTCACAAAGATACCTTAGATCTGTCCCTACATCTACCACATCTAGGCAATAATCCCAAGGAGTTTCCACTAGCGCCGTTATATCTCAAACCACTATATGATAATCCAGTGTTGGTAGCCATCCCAATCCCTCATTTTTGCACATCCAGGCATAGGTGGTGGTCTCCATCGATATCACTTGTTGCTCTACAAACTACCACCATACGTGACTGATCATAAACCACTCCATAATGTCTATGCTCCGACCCACCAGTGGTCTACTATATCTAATATAGTCAACCTCCCACGAGTCTGACCATCTGCCACACTCCCAGTATGGTCACCATGTGAATTTAGTCAGCTCATCAAACATGCATCACTAGTATGTCACATCTCCACTATGTCTCTATGGGATGAACCCTCTATACCCAAAAATGTAAGGTTGGATGCACTCTCATAGCTGCACCCATGATCGGATCATAGCGATGTGCTCCCAAGCTCAAATTTGTGCTAACACTTCTTTGCATGCCCATGACCCACCCTTATGGTATACTATCTCATTGAGCTGATGGTACATCTCTACCAATATGGTAGGCCCCCATGCCATCCTACATGGTTGGGAGATCAGATCATACACTAGTCGACCCCATCCTAGCGGGAAGCCCTTCTAGACTCGATCTGTCACCAGGGCCTAGGCTACCAAAGAGCATAACAAGCTAGACAAAGGATAATAATATCTATACTTGATAATCAATCTCTCCCTACTCAGGTGATGGTCCAGAATGGTCACATAATAGAATAGCTCCTGAACTCATGCTCGCCCCTCTATCGAGGTCGTATCATAGTACACCTATTCCATCATCAAACTTGACATCAGTACACCTAACATCCAACATCAAAATTGCTAAATCAAAAAACTACTAATCAAGCAACTTATCATCTCACCATGGCATGGCATTCACAGAATGCCATATACATCCTCCAAGGTAATAGAGGCCTTGCCAGTCGATAAATGAAAGGTGTTATGCTCGCTATGCCACCTCTCTACCAGCGCAGTCAGTAAACTGTGGTTTGCCCAAATATGGGGCATATGTACAACCCACCACAAGCCCATAGTTGCTAGAGCATTTTGCTCATCATCACTCAAATGATCCACAACGCGCAAACCCACCACCCTAGGAGCTCTGATCTGTAATGCTGAGAATACCTCCTATCTAGGTAAAACATGCAACCATCAGTAACAGTCACATGATGAAAAAAAAATTAAGAAAAGCATCAAAACCATTAGTGTGACACTTTTTACATGCAGCATGCGACACAATTTTTTGCAACAGTATCACACGACATTTTTTTCTAAGTTGTGCGACATAATTATGTTGTGTGATATTTTGCACCATTCTATCCGACATTTGGGTATAGCTGAAGTGACACTTTTCACTAAGTGGTGCGATACTATTTTTGAAAAAAGTATCGCACGATAGTATTTCAATGCCCATGTAGTACTTTAAAAGTATTGCACAAATTTTTTTCCAAAAAACCCTTAAAACTTGTGAAAAAATTCACAAAAACTCGAAAAAGCAACAAGAAAAGTAATTATTTACCGGTGCCCCATATCACTTTGGCCGATTGTGCAACCAACTACAATTGAAATAGTGTCAGTGAAGAGGAATGTTTTCCTGAGCCATGATGCTATGTGTATTACTCACAAAATCTCTCAAATCACAAAAAGACAAATGAATAGTGAAAATAACACTTGGACCCCTTTTATAGCCTCCAACCTCATTTTGACCTAATTTTCAAACTCCTTGGAATCATGCAAAAATTGCACCCCTAGCTAATTTTGACATCTTGGATCCATTTTTCGGATTGAAATTGAAATCTAAGTTCATCTTGATGGTCAAAATCACATTTTAAAATTTTTCCTTCTTTTGAGCAGTTAGCTAACCTTTTGAGGTCTAATCTCTAAATCATCATTGGGGCATCTTCTCTTCTTCATATTCTCACCATTTCCATGCTTCATATCTACTCAAATTCACCTCTTTCATGTCTACAATCATCTTTCTACTAGATTTGACCTAATTTTACACTATATCCTTCATGGTCAACTCTAGTCAAATTGGGGAATTTTATCACTTTCTTATAGTCATTCTTGGGCTCTAATCATTTATCTGTCTTATCAGACATTGCTATATCTCAATTTTCTCATGTCTAGCTAGTTTTTGCATCCTCTTACCTCATTTTGATTTCGATCCCGAGGGGGCAGAAATACTCTATTGTTGATTGTTACAACTATCTATTTCTTAGGAGCATTTGTTTAACCTTATCACTTGCTCTCGATCTATTCACTTTGCTAGGTGTTAGAATTCTTTTTAGATCCTAACATCATCTTCCTAGTGTTCAGTACTACCACTATTAGGCTGTGCATTCAGGACTTGCTATCTATTTCTGCATTTCATTCTTTGGAATCAAACATCTATATCTACCACTGCCTACTTGGCTTCGATTTCCTTTGACATAATGTGTTCCCAGATCAATCACAAATTAGTCAAAGAGGGGAAAATTTAATCACCTAAAAATGGTCATCTACACTATTAGCCCCCTTCTCAGCATTTTGGCTAATTTAATTTAACCACTTACCTAGACCAAATTGCTAATAATCAATTTATTTGATTATAACCTATAGTTTGACTATGCTATCTGAAGTTCATTATTTTATTAAAATAACATATCCCATTTTAATTAAATAAAAAACCCCATTCTTCTAACCCACTTAAAGTGCACACATAAAGTCCTTTTTCTATTTTACAATTAAAAGAAAAGGCTTTGTGACTTCTGTCTTATATGACAAGTCAACTTATATTCTATTAGTTGACTTGTGTGTGCACATGGATCACTCTTCTTTTCAAATTCCACCATTTATCATCCACCATCTTCATCTTGATCTCTACCATCCATACAACTTTAAAAGGGAGAGAGCTTTCCCCCTCAAAGCATCCATCTTTTGAGTATTGTTATGCTGCAAGTTTTCTAATAGATTTCTTTGGAGCTTTGTGGAGAACTTCTATTTCTTGTCTACATTCTCTCATACCATAGCACTAGTTTAGATTCATACTTACATGCTATTTTAGTTATTTTCTTGCAATAATCTATCTCACATAGTTTAAATAATGGTATTGTAACACTCTCATTCATATTCTAGCATAGCTGCATCTTGCATCTCCATTCTAGTTTAGTCTTCCATCTTGCATTGCATACTTGAGGGATTCCTTGAGATATTTGCACTCTTGCTCTTGTCTCAAAGAACCTCCCATTGCATGGTTTACTAGCAAGAAGCACATTTCTAAGGCTTAGCTGAGAGCCTTCATGCTTGAATACTAGCCTCTTGCACTTCATGGATAGGGAGCTCTAAGTTGGCATCCAAGCATTCCAAACTTGTGGAATCATTTGGATAGAATGGTTTAGAGTGTGACACATTTCTAGTGTACACCTATGGCTTTGATAACATGTAAGAATTTTCCTTCAGGAAAAATGAATCCAAGATCAAGAAGCACAAGACTAGAACAATATGGACCAAATGATGTATGATCATAATAATGATATGAGAATAAATAATGTATAGACACACTAGGAGTGCCTAAATATAAAGGCCTCTAGACTGAGTAGGAGTCAACACACTAATAAGACTCACAATTAAGAACATGTCCACTGAGAGTGGATTATCCTCCATTGAGCATAGAATTTAGTGTGATGATGAGAGGATAAGCTAACATGGGTGTGTCACGTAAAATTATGTTGTAAACACCATGTGCTTAATTAAGAGTGCAAACAAGTGTGTTTTCTACATGACAACTTAGTTAATTATGCAAACACTAGTGTTGTAGACATGATATGATAAATTAGAATTGCTAACTCTTATCTTTTCAACATGACAACTCAAATGGGTATGCATACTCCTAGATGTCTATCCTAATAAATAATAAAATAATTAATTTATCCTAAGTAAACTTAAGTAAAACAATAATTATTTACACTAACAAAAATACCCAATCAAGACCTTGTTCTCTAATTACCCCAGTCACAACTCACCATGATATAAAATATTGTGGTGACCATGAGTAGGGAACAACAAAATTTCTTAGAAAATATAATGTAAGAACCAAAAAAGTAAAATCCAATATCAAAAGAAAGAATAAATCCATTAAAATATAACCTTTTTTCTAAAGAGATCGGTAGGACTCGATACTGATGGACCAAGGTTGGACATGAGGAAGGATGCATCCTGCAAGGACCTTTTGGTAGTATTTAGAACTATGAGAAGTTTGGAAAGTATAACCTTCTTAGGATAATTCTTTTGATGACAAGGAATCTCACTGAAGGACTTTTTGGAATGCATGGCTAAGAGAACTATAGATTTGATCAGACACTAACTAACACAAAGAGGTGAGAGATACATAATGGTACAAAGCTAAGGATTGATTTTTGGGAATGTACAACTGATAGACCATGGTATTTATAAGGAGCACTATAAAAATTTGTAGTATGATATGATAGTAGAATAGATAAGATAGATTACAATGGGAAAAATCTCAAGAAGAGGAGATGGCATGAAACAATGTATGATACACTATTTACAAGGGGGTTGGATTATAAAAATATGTTACAAGAGGTGAAATATATTGGATATGATAGGGGTTAGGATACAATTGATAGGATACATGGGTATGATACATATGGAAATCATTTGCAATAGAGTACAACATTTTGATTTGATTTCCAAGCTCAAGGATTAGGATAGTGATAATGGTAGGGTAGTAAATAGGATCTTTGGAACACCTTGGAAAAAATGGGAAGATGGGTGACAAGATATGGGGGAGATAGGGAATGGATGTAGATCATTAATAGATAATGGGAGGGCCCAATATAGATGGCATCTATTTTATATATTTTCACCAAGGTACTTATCCAAGGTTCTTGAATTTCCAATTTTTCACCATTGGATGCTTATTTCTTTTTACTATTTTCTTTTGTTTTTTGGATTTTTTATTTTTTTGGGTTTTTTCACAAGACTAGAAGGACACATTGAAGAGCTTAGGAATAGAACTTCTTGAGGTGAATAATGTTGGTGGGATCATTTAGTACTTCACATTCTATGGTTGATAACTAATAAGCTCTAGAACCAAAAGATGTCATGACAATATATGGACTAAGCCATGTGGGCTCAAACTTGCCCTTCTTTTCTCAATTTTTCTAGACTTTCATATTTCCTTTTAGCACCATGTCAACTTCTTGAAACTATCATGGATGAATCATATTTTTTAATTTTCACTTGAGTCAATTTTGATAGATCGTGAGATGGTCATATGCATGTTTTCTTTTTTATCAAGTGGGTCTAGTTTTGTGAGTATGGCTACTCTATAATCCTCATTTGCTATGTGTCCTCAAAAATAAATGGGAAAGGATGGGATTTTAACTTCAATAGGTAGGACTAATTTGGCATCATATACCAAGGAGTATGGGGTTGTTCTTGTGGATGTACAAAATGAGGTATGGTAATCCTATAAGGTGGGGTTGATTTATAAATGCCAATCGTAACTGTAATCATTAACAACTTTCTTGAGGATCTTGAGTAGGATTTTGTTAGTTGCCTCAGCCTAACCATTACCTTGTGGGAAGTAGGGGCTGGAAAAATGGTAATGAATGTGGAGGGAAGTGCACAACTCTTCCATATTGAGGTGTTCAAAGTTACCTCCATTGTTTGTAAAAATGGTAGTAGGGATACAAAAGCAGCATATAATATGATTAAGGATCAATTTTGAAACTTCAACTCCTATAGCACTGAGAAGTAGGACTTCCTCTACCCACTTGGTGAAGTAATATATTGTTGTGATTATCCATTTGTGACCTTCTAAAGATAGAGGTGCAATAACACCAACAAGGTCAAATAATCAGCATGAAAATGGCCATGGTGGTTTGATGGGTTGAAGATATTGAGCTAGAACTCATATTAAATTTGTATGTTGTTGGCAAGGTAGACACCTTTTGAAAAAGTCACAAGCATCATGTTCTATGGTAGGCTATTAGAATCTAACTCTTAGTATTTTTTTGGCTAGGACTATACTGCTCGTGTGAGTACCATAAAGTTTGATGTGTACCTCTTTGAGAGTCATTGTAGGCTCAATTTGGTCTAAACACTAAGAAAGAGAGAGTGTCATGATAGCCTTGATGGTATAGGGTGTTAGTTATGATATAATATTAGGATGCTCTAGGAATTAGGTTTTGGCATTGGCTTCTTGTGAGATGAGGATATATGATACCATTTTTAAGATAAGCATCAATTTTGTGGTACCACAAGGATTGGGGACCAACCAAGATGAATACCTATATCATTTCATCATTCTCATATGTAGGCTCATGTAGCTACTCAAATAAGAATTCACATTTTGTGGCTTCCTAAGGGATCTCCTAGAGTGAACCAGTAGTAGTCATGGCATTTGCGACCTTGTTTTGTAACTTAGGCACCTGTGTGTATTGGATTTGAATGAAATGTTGTTTTAAGTGATTAACCAATTCTTTGTAGGGTTGAATTTTATCATCCTTTTTCTAGTACTCATAAATGATTTTATTGATAATTATCTATGAGTCTTCGAAGACCTATAGCTCTGTGATGTTCTATTCAATGGCTATCTTGAATCCTACAATAAGAGCTTCATACACTAAGATGTTTTTGGTGCACTAGAAGTAAAGTTTAAAGGATTTAGGGATGTAGTCACCTTGAGGGGTGACCAAAAATATGCCTACTCCATATCCATGGGATGTGTAAGATCCATCAAAGTATAGCTTCCATGATGGTTGTTCCTCTATCATGCAAATATGTTCACTAGGAAACTTCATAATAAGAGGTTGATCAGCAACTAAGGGTGCATCAGCCAAATGGTCTACTATAGCTTGCCCTTTTATTTCCTTCCTATCGATATATTAGATGTTGAATTCAATAATAAGTGTGATCCATTTGTCTAGGAGGTTTGTGAGTACTATGCATGAAGTTGCACAGTATGACTCAGCATATAGTGGTGGAGCTTTTGACTAGCAAAGATCATAGCTAATCAAGCCTTTTCCATAGGTTTGTAGTTAAGCTTGTAACCAACCAGGGTTTGACTAATGTAGTAAATAGCCCTTTCTTTTACTTTGTCATCAGGTTATGCTAGAAGTGCACCTAGTATTGTTGGGGTAGCTATTATGTACAATATTAATGATTGTCTAGAAACTAGTGGAACCACAATAGGTTGGTTAGCCAAGTATTATTTGATTAGTTCAAAGTTGAATTAGAAAATAGGATCCCATCTTAAATTCTTATCCTTTTTTAGCAAATGTGTGAATGGCTAACATTTATCTACAAGCTTTGAGATAAATCTTCTAATTGATTACAACTTGCCTTGGAGAGAGTGAAGTTGTTGCAGTATTTTTGGAGGAGACATATTAGAAATTCTAAGGGTCAATCTTGATAACATGTCATGATAGAATAAAACCTAGGAGCTTGCTATATTTGATGTCGAAGACACATTTCTTGGGGTTCAGCATGAGATGGTATTTGCCCAGTTGATCAAACACTTCCTTGAGGTCAGATAAGTGATCAAGGGCATTGAGAGATTTGACCAATGTGTCATCCACATAATCTTCAAGGGTTTTGTGGATGAGGTCATGGAAGATAAATATAATAGCTTGTTGATAGGTTTCACCTACATTCTTTAGCCTGAATGGCATTGTGTTATAGCAAAAAGTTCCCCAAGGAGCAGTGAATGTCTTCTTATGTTGGTCTTCTTCTACAATCTAACTCTAATTGTACCTATAGAAACCATCCATGAGAGATAGGAGATTGTGGCCTTCTATGAGGTTTACAATCATGTCAATATTTGATAAAGGGAAGTCATCTTTTAGACAAGCCTTATTGAGGTCCTTGAAATGAATATAGATTCTGATATCACTTGAAGGCTTGGTGACTAGTACCATGTTAGAGATACAATCAAAATAGTCAATGGGGTGAATGATCTTTGCATCTAGTATCTTTTCTAACACTACTTTGACTAGTAGAGCAACTTTTGGATGCATCTTTCAGATTTTTTGCTTGATTGGTTTAACCTTTGGATCTATAGCCAAGTGATGTACCACTAAATTTGGATCAATTCCTAGAATGTCTTGATATGACCATGAAAAATGACCTATATTTTCCTAGAGCACCTCAATGAGAAGGTCCACTTGTTCTAGTGGTAAAGATGTTGCAATGTATGTGATCCTTGGTATCTCTATTAGATTGAATTGACTAGTTTGGTGTCTTTTTTTAGGATGGATGATACTACAAGCCTATGATCTTGTAGAGGAAGGATGAAATCTCCATCCTCAGGTGTCTCTAAAAGGTTTTTACCGTTAGATACATCCTTTAATTTTATTTCATTTTTTGAGTTATCCGATGGTGCCCTAGAAGATTTTTCACCAAGGGATATTTTTTCTTTTTTCTAGGTAAAAGTACAAACCTATGTCACCTTTTTGTAAAGGAAAAGGCTAACAAAAGTATAATTGTTCAACTTCAATGACCTAAAATTGGTATTATTATTTTGAATCTGAAAATGAAGTAAACTAATGAAATGTGTAGAAATGGATGAAGTCTAGGATTATAATTTTAAATAATTATTTGAAATAAGAATTTATATATTTTCCTAAATTTTATAGATAAAAATTTAGCTGCTAAAAAATGTTGAAAAATAGGGGTCTAGTTCCCACCACAAAACTAGATGGAAATAAACTTATTTCCCTTTGATCTTAGACTATGTTATAGATAGCATATATAGCTAGCACAAATTTTTTTTTTTAAATAAAAAATTTAGACCTATATTTCCTTTTTTATAATGATTCAAATTTCAACTCACCTAAAATCAATAGTTCTCATCTCCCACCATATTTTTCAAAACAAATCTATTCTAACAAGAAGAAAAATTATACATTCTAAAAGAGGACTCTCTCCTCCAGAATGTCCTATAATTTTTTATTTTTTGATATGATTTAATATTTTTGTCTTTCTTAAAATTATCGCCTTTTTGAGTGTTAAAATATGTGCTTGTAGAATTTCTTATTATAATATACTATATCTAATTAAAATACTAGAAACTCTATATAAGAATATTCTTGACTCTAAGCTCTATAAAATGGTTCTTATATGTTATTAAAAAAAATCATGAAAATAGTAAGAGTTATTGAAATACCAATTTTCTGAAATAATTGTATTTCTTTAGTAATTGGATACAAACTAGTATAAAACATGCATTTAATAGACATTTCCAATTGGAAAAGTGTAAGACCATATATAACTTAGCTCAAATGAATTTATCTAGATCATATGTTTGGACAAATTTGATTTTTAGATAGAAATACTCAAATTCAATCATTCTAATAAGTCATCCTAAAAGGTGACAAAGCTTTGTACTTTTAACCTTATTTTTCTTTTTGTTTTCTTTCTTTTGATCATTTTTGCAACTAGATATTTCCTCCTCCCAAAATAACCTTTTGGATCCAACTTGTAGACATAAGCTAATTGTAGTGGTGGCTTTTTGTGCGGTTTCTCAACTCCCATGAATCTTAGGAGCACATGCTCTATGGAGAACTTGCCAACAAGAATAACTCTTGGTTGGCCCCAATCGATGAGTTTAGGATGAGTGAGAGGGAGGTCTATGAGGTTAATGGATAGTTCACAGAGCATAGAGGCTCCTAAGATAAGTTCATGTAGGAAAATATCATTATAGGCTTTCTTTTTTACTTCCTTAGGGATGTCTTTGACCTCGACAATATTTTTGTGGATGTTTAAAAAGGAATGACCATCTTTTTTCATGTCTATACTTGCTAGGAGTCCATATCTTAGACCTTTCTTTTTCTCTTCCTTGTATGCATCTACAAGGTATCTAATGTTTGACTATTTATAGCCCAAGCTACCTCCTTGATAATCCCACTATTTGATTGCAAGGAGATGTGAGTGTGGGTATTTTTGTTTGAATTAGTCAAGGAGCTCTTTATCTTTTAGAGGTGGTTCTCTATATAGCCATGTACTAATATCAAGGATGGTTTCCTCTCCATTGAGGATCTCATTTACAACAAATGTGGTGAGTTCAATTTGTTTGATCTAAGGATTCATGTCTAGCTTTGGCCCTTGATAGGTCGAGTGCCCCTGAGTATGTGGGTCAAGTGGTAAAGCACCCATAGAAAATATATCTGAGAGACTATATTCACTGCAACCTTGGTAGTTGATCTTAACCATGTAAAGATTGGAGGCTAGTATGGTATTTGGATCATGGAAAGTACCAAAGGAATAGGACATGGTTTTGCCAATCTCAATTATGGGGTAGTGGTTATCATATGAGGCATTTTCCACATTACAATAAAAAAAGGGTTCAAGATCAGCATGGATGGTTATCTTAGTGCCATGATTTAGAAATTTGAAGCACTGATGATATGTGGATGGAATGGCCTTCATAGCATGGCTCCATGGTCAACCAAGGAGAATGTTGAATGGTAGGTTAAGATCAACTACATGAAAAATTGTCTCTTAAGTGGTGACGCAAACTCTGGTAGGTAGAAAAATAGTTCCTTCAATGGTCTGCTCCAAGTTGTCATAGGCTTTGATAGTGATGACTTCATTTATGATATCTACCTCAATGTGTCCTTCTTGTTTGATGAGCTTTAATGTATAGATATTTAAGGTCAATCCATTTTCTATCATGACCCTTTTGATAGAAAAATTAGAGACTGTAATGGCTATGTGGAGTGGAAGGATATGATCTGGCTCAATAGTTGGGATGTTAGAAGCTTTGAAGGACAAGGCACATGAGATGGAGAGATGGCCTACCAAATTTTGGAATTTGGTGGCATTGATATCAATAGGAACATGAGACTCATGAAGGGCATTGTCAAGGATTTCCTTATAAAGTGGATTACTACACAAAATATCTAGAATGGAACTTTTGGCTAGCATGTTACCAATGTGTTCTAAGATATTATACTACAGAGTTGTTGGGATAGGTTTAGATGGTCTAACTATGTTGAGTCAAGTCCTTCTTGTGGTAATTTCAAATTGATTTTCTAGGCCTTTGATATTTATTACATTTACAAAAGTCTCTATCTAAGATTTGTAGCTATCAAATTTCTATAGTCCAAGTAGGCCAATGTATAGTTATGTGATTTATTGTGGTTATTGCTTTGTATGGTTTGATCATTATTTCATTTGTTGGTGTTGTTAGTGGTAATATTTCACATGGGCTCTTCCCACATTTTTGTTGTGTGGGGGAAATACAATTTGGTATATCAATAACCCTACATTTGGGGAGGTTTGTGCCTCCACTATGATTTCCTTTTGATCAATGAGCTCTTGCACATAGTATTTGAGTTGCATACACTTGAGGGTAGGGTGCCCTCTAACATAATGAAATTTGAAGAACTCATTTTCTTTATGCCAAGATGCCCTTGATTGATTATTTTATAATGGTTGAGTCTTTGGGTGTTGGATAATATTTTTTTAGCCAACTTTTTAAAGATGACATTAAATGGTTCCCCCAAAGTAGTGTATACTTAGGATTCCCTCTAGATGCATAGCATTGATGGAACTGCTATAGTAATGGCATTAATATGATTTAGAGTATTTTGTGCTTGTGAATTGTGTTGAGTGTGTTGTAATGGGGGTTGTTAGTATGATTGTTGGCACGTGCTCTATTGAAAAGTGAATTTTTTTTATTGTGGCATTTATGGATAATGGGGATTAGGTGTACTAGGCACTACTCCTACAACGTGAATTTCTTTCTATCGATGGCACCATTAGTGACCATGTTTTTATTTTTGTTCCAATATCATGGTTTTTCATTGTATTTCCCTCAATCTTGGTGTCTTCTTTGTAAATTTTGATGACACCATCTTTAGTGAGTCCTTCATTAAGATTCATTCCATTTTCCTTGATGTCTTTATATGCTTTCAAGCTATTCATAACCATGTGGTGTGCAAGACTAGGATGTGCATTGTTAATGAACATCTTGAAAAGATGACATTTGGGTATATTTCATGAGTTCCAAGTTGTGAGAGTTTTCCATCATTGTAAGTAATTTTCAAGGCTTTCCCCTCCTTTTTGTTTTGTATGAACTAGATCCACTACAAATAACTTAGTTTCATCTAGGTGAGTATATTTGACCACAAAGGCTTCCAAAAGATCAAAAAAGGTACTAATTGTGCCCTAACCTATATGCGATGAGACCATTCAAGAGCGGGACCTCCTAGACTTTTTCAAAAAAGCCATATGAGGAATATGTCATTTTAAGCCACTTCTTAGGAGTGCATAGTAAACTTTATAGGTGTGATTGGATTGCCTTTCCCCTAAATTTATTAAATTTTGGGATTTAAAAGTGTTTAGGGAAGGGTGTAATTGTTATAGTCCTGTCAAATGGATTTGGACAGTCATTTTCAAACTTAAAGGTCTTGGACTAATTTTCATCCTTGAGAGCTTTTAGGGAACTTTTCATTTCTTTCCATTAAGGGTTGATAAGAGTTATTTTTGGTGGCCCTAATCCCAATGCCCCTAGTAGAGGATATGTATCTAATTAGTCAAGCAAAGGTAGGTAGCTTTGGCTCGCATACTACAGTGGATGAAATGTGGATTGTGCTACTACTATGATGAGAGTTATAGGTTGTTGGAATAATGGTTGGACATATTATTGTGCTTATTGGATGTTGTTTTGATAGGGAAATTGTTGCAATAGAGGGAAAATGTAAGATTTTTGTCTAGTTGAATGATTTTGTATAGGGGTTAGGGTATGTGATAACTATAGTGGGAGTTGTTGGAAGGGTGGAGGTGGTGGATATAGTGGAATAATAGTTTGGGATTGAGTGCTTTCCTAAGGTAGTAACTAGGAGTTATATGGAACCAAAAAATTAGTGTAAGGAAATGCACCTATTGCTAGCACTGACTAGCATGGCCTAGTTTGGTTACTTCCTAGAGGTGGCATGGAAAAATAATTTGTGATGGTAGGTGTGGGTTTGATGGAAAATAATGGCAGTTGTTTGAAATTGGTTTTGAATGGATTGCTAGTGAAAAGGTTGGTAGGTGGACCCTATGATTGGGTGAAACTCCAAGGACCTAGTGAAAATGAGGTGTTCGTGTTATGATTGGTAGAAAATGGGTTATGACTAATAGTGGGTAGGATAAAAGGTGGATTGCTAGACCCCAAGGATGGCATCTTGTAGTATAATGAGGTGCTAATTAGCTATATTGTTGAGAGGGATGAACCATGGTGTTGGTAGATACATATAAAGTAGAAGTGGAAGATTGAGGGAAGGAAGATGTAGTACTACTAAAAGGGATAGAAGTAGATGGAGTAGTGAAAGTGGTGGTATTTATAGATGTGGTAAATATTGTAGTGATATGTTGGGATGTGATGTGGACCAATTATTATGATATGGTGGGTTAATTTCTTTTTGGGACTGGAGCACTGAGTTGGACTAATGTCCAATGAGGGGTGCTAGCCTTCCAAAAAAGGGATGGGAAAGATCAAATACATCTAAAGGTAGTGGCCTTCCAAAGCCAAAGACACCAACATTGTCTCTTAGGAATTTCACCATGCTAGTTTCCATATTTCTATCTATGATGTCATTAACAATGGTTGCATGTCCTAGTTAAGTCATAAAGGAATATGTCTAGTGTGGGACCTAGCTCTTCTATATGTTATGGTGGTGGATCATGTGTCATTTTCGATATTGCTGGGTATGCCTATGCACTAGCCAAACTACCACTAAGATTAGGATCCATTTCTTTCTTCTTCCTTTTATTCTTAGCAAAACATGTGGTAGGTGGCATGAAATGATAATGTTCCTAAGGATGAATTGCAAGATGGTAGGATAGTGAGTGCAAGGATAGATGGGTGGATGGTTTTACTAAAACTTGATAATGATATAACTATGATGGTGCTATTTTCCAAGATACAAAAAGACATATGATAGATGTATAGGAAGGATCACAGTTCTCCTAATATGATACCTAGGAAGCCTAAGGATGAGTGATGTGATGCCAAAGTAAGAGAGAGGATGTTTTTTCCTATGTGTAAGCTTGAGATATGATGATGATGTCAACTTTAAGGTAGACTTGTGACCTTTTGGAAGAAAAAAGATGATCAAGTGTGGAGCCAAACCTTTTGCTCAAGGTGATGAGGGACACACAAAAAAAAGATAGTTTACCTATACAATGGTTAGTTTAAGGGATAAATGAGATAGTGTGATGAATGTAGGATGTAGGATAGACAATTCTTAACAAAGTGACAGCAAATGCTTAAGTATGATGGAGATGATGTAGGATTTTGATCTATGATTTTGTGATGTGGATGGGTTTGGATTTCTAAAGCATGATCTAAAGATGATTTCTCTATAAAATGCCTAAGTGCGATGAGAACTTATATGAAGACCTAAATCTATGATAGACACCTAATCTATGATATGATAAGTGCAAAGTGTGTGTAGAAGAAGAATATCCTAATCAAAATAGGTATAGCTAGTCTAGTTGATAAGGCTTTGATTGACTCCACATCATAGGGTTAAGTTTTGAATTTTATGATCCCACTCGTTTTGTAGAGTGACTTCAGCACCTTCTTTCTCAATCTGATATAGTTTGGCAAGTCTTGGATTAGGTGTGTGCTTTTTGTGTTCTACTTTTATCTCTCTATAAACTATTGTTTGTGGAAGCTTGACCTTTTTGAACTTATTTTTGGGTTGGTCTAACATAAGGTATTCTTAATAGGTTTATCACGATCATTGGTTAAGGTAGTGACTATGCTAAGTATACCTTTCACTTTAGGTAGGAGAACATTGATATTTTGGATAGAAAAAATAGGTCTAAGTAGACAAGAAATGGTGTTTACCAAAGGATTAGTTTGAAGATAAGTAATAATGTAGCACAAACTAGCCTTAGGGTTGTTGCAAATAGACTTGCTAAAAACTATTTTTTGAGATGGAAAAGATGAATTTCTTTTGGTAAGGAAATAGGGAATTTTATCAAAAGATTGTGTGACAACTTTTGTTTAAGAAGAAGTGACGTAAAACCAACTAGATTTGGGGTTGTTGTGAATAAATTTACTAACAACTATTTTTGAGATGGCAAAGATGAATTTCTTTTGGTAAGGAAATAGGGAATTTTCTCAAAGGATGGTGTAACAACATTTGTTTTAGAAGTGAAGTAAAACCAACTAGATTTGAGGTTGTTACAAATAAACTTGCTAACAACTTCTTCGAGATAACAAGGATAAAGACTTTTTGTGATAACTAGATATGGTGTTTTGTGAGAAAACAATCTCTTAAAGGACAAAGAAACTTTGAGAGAGATAGAAATGTGATCTCTTTAGCAAAAGGATTTGATAGTAATCATAAATGTGTATGTTTTTCACATGGTTACTTGCACAAATAAAAAAATTCAAGAACACTTTTAATCTCTAATGTCAATTTGGTTCCAATGTATCACTCATTAGACCTATTAGGTGGAGTCCATCTTAGTGTTTTCTAAATCTAGTGTTATATTTCCCTCTAATCAAAAAGGTGATTTTATACAAGAGTCGATCCAAAAACTTACACATCAATGATCCTTCAAGATATGACATATAGAAGCATTATATTCCCTTGAACCATAAGTAATAAACCAAGGATAAAAGGGTAGCTATTTAATTGGTTCATAATGAGGTCTATGAAGTCAACCACTAGGTTGTTATGTGTGTGATCCACTTAACAATCTATTCTGAACATGGTGAAATTGTGGAAAGTTTTTCCCACCTCAGGATACCCCCAAAAACACATTTCTCAATCTTTCCTAATGGAGAAATAAGGTTTACCCTTCCTCTCATTTATATACCAGCCACATTATTTACTGGTTTGAGCTTCTATCCAAAGTGGATGTGCTTCCCAGAGGATGATGAACTTGCTAAAAGCACGGTTAGGTTGTTGTGGATGATCTTGCTAACAAATTTTTGTACATGCATCACATATTTAAATGGTCCAAATTTGCAAGAAATAGAGAAGTCAAAGATGTGATAAAAGGAAAAATCTCAAGACACACAAAGAACTTGATTCATTCTATTCATAAAGCTTTTAATGTATCCATCCTATTGACTACTTGAAGACACTCGTGATTAACATACAAAAGGTTCATTCCAATTTACAGTGATGGTCAAAATAATAAATTGAGTCAAGAGAAGAAAATAATTCACATGAAATCTTTATAAAAGATGGAAATAAGAGTAATTTTTCTTTGAGACATTCAAGATTGTGTGAGTTTCATTTTAAGCCCCAAAGTTTGAAATGTCTTATCCACAATGTTTATTAACACCCAAACTAAAAGTAGATCGTATTGATTCTTTTTAATACTTGGAATTCAAGATTGTGTTTTTAACTACTTAATCATTCATTCCATTGAAACATCATAATTTTTCCTTAAGGCATTGAAGATTGGAATTTTAATTTTTTACAAAGAAAACTAAGTAAACCTGCAAAATAGATAGTTAAAGGTCAAAATCCAAAAATATGCTTGCAAGCTATTCACCTCAAGAAATCCAACATGACTTGATTAATTAAAACCAATGAACCCACAAGAGTTATTCTATTATCCTATAGCACGGGAATGCAATCAAACAATGTGAGATTGTGGTACAAAGACTGGTGAAAAATAGAGAAATTTCAGGCTGTGAGAAATATACTTACAGTATGAACCCACAAAAGAGAGATCATGTTGGTCTAGAAGGCATTCCTACTAAAAAGTTTAACCATGGGGTTGAAGATAGAATTTCAAACTATATTTCTAGGGTTGAACATTTTTTTTGAGCAATCTCGCAAGTATTTCCAACAAACCCGCTAGCAATAATAGGCATTCCTGCGGGTATATTGGAAGGTGGGAATGAAGGGGAAAGGTTTAATAGCCATTTGATATGGTGTAGGGGTACCTAGGTGGGATCATGGAGGACCTAGGGATACTATGGTATTTTTTCTTGTAGTGGTGCTACCCACACCACTAGATGAATAATAGTTCTAGCCTAGTCCTAAGGTGAAGTTGCTAAGGGTAAGTTGGTCAATGAGGCCAAATGGAGCATCTTTTTTATTAATAGGGTAGGATGGCCAAAATGAGGATTTAAGGACTTTTTAATTTTTTTTTCATCTATTTAATGATTTTGGAAAATTCTAGTATCCATTGGATTGAGTTTGAAGGTCAAACTCCAAAAGATGTAAAAGTTGCTCAAAACTTGTCAATGTTGTCATTAACAACATTGACAACTTTTTGTTGCTTTCAAGAGATTTTGTAGTTATAGTGTTGTAACTATCTAAAACAATTATGGAGAGACTTGGGATGTGTTTATAAGGCAATAATCTACCTTGTTTTGGGGTTGGAAGTTGGGAACTATTTTGGGTGTATGGACTGAAACAACAAGTTCATAGTAACAATTTTCTACTTTTGAGGTTTTTAGCATTTTGATGGATTAGTTTTGGATCTTTTATGCTTGGAAGTGTTAGAGTATTTTGATTTGGGATCGTATATAGTTTTAGTTTGTGAATTCATAAGGTTTTAGGTGCTTGAATAAATTATTTTGTTTCTTGACTATTTACTATCCTGAAGCAAGTGCCTAAGTAAAATGGAGTCATAACTCCATCTCCAACTATAGGATCTATATGGCCTCTTACAATTTGTGAGATGACTCCTTTTACATATTTTATAGAAAATGAGGGCCCTTTGAAAGAAAAGAAAACATTTATATGGTAATTCCCTACGTGAGCCAAAGATGCATGGGTAGGGATCACAGTCAAGTACAGGGGTATTTGGAGTGGTTGAATGTTTGTGATACTTCAACCCAAGCTTGGAATGTGTTGAAGGATGTTGTGGTGAAGGACCAACTTTAGTGAGAGAAATTGAGGGAAGACCTATGGGAGGAAAAACCATCTTTTCATCAAACAACTTGCTAAACCTTTATTTCAAGGCTAAATTTGTGCTTATACTATACGGACAGGTTAAGTACCCTAGACCACAAAAATCCTTAAGGCCTCTAAAAAGTGTTTCTGGATTGATGGTCTATTTGACCCTTTTTTTAAGGACTTTTTCAATTTATCTAAGATTTCCTCCATTAGGAGGGCTAATTTCTTATAGCCCTATTATAAACATTTGAGTGAATTTTAACTTGATTTTTAGAAATCAATTAGATTTATAAGATTGATTGTGATTATGGACTTTGAATGAAGTAAAAATACCTTCCTATATGACCATTCATCCATTGGGGTGTCACTTGAGCATTTGGGGTTGATTGTGGTGTGGAAGAGTTGGTAACCTTACTAATTGGTGTGCACTAGTTGAATGGCCTAACACATCAAGGTTAGGTTCCTAAGGAGATTAGGGGGATTAGAAACCCTACTAGGTCAAGTGGAAGACCTAAGGTGACCCTAGAGGAAGCTAGGGTAGGAGCAAGATTGGTTGTCACATCAATCTTTTTTATTAATAGAGTAGGATGGAAAATGAGGATTTAAGGACCTTTTTACTTGTACTTCATTCATTTAAGGCTTTTGGAAAAGTCTAGTAGCCATTGGATCAAATTTGAAGGTCAAACTCCAAAAGATGTAAAAGTTGTTCAAAAGTTGTCAATGTTGTCATTGATAGCAATAACAACTTTTTGTTGTTTTTGAGAAAATTTGTAGTTAGAGTCTTGTAACTATCTGAAATAGTTAGGGAGAGACTTGGGATGTGCTTATAAGGCCATACTCAACCTTGTTTCAAGGTTGGAAGTTTAGAACAATTTTGGGTGTATGGACTAAATAGCAAGTTCATAGTAACAATTTTGTGCCTTTGAGGTTTTTGGCATTTTGATGGATTATTTTTGGATCTTTTATGTTTGGAAGTGTTAGAGAAACTTAATTTAGGATTCTATATAGTTTTAGTTCATGATTTCATAAGGTTTTAGTTTCATGAACAAATTATTTTGTTTCTTCACTATTTACTATCCTGAAGCATGTGCCTAAGCAAAATGGAGTCATAATTCCCTCTCCCACCATAGGATTTGTATGGACTCTTGGGATTTGGGAGATGAATCCTTGTACATATTGTACAAAAAAGGAGGGTCCTTGGAAATAAAATAAAACATTTCTATGGTGATTCCCTAGGTGATCCAAAGATGCATGACTACAGATCACAGTCAAATGTAGAGGTGGTTGGAGTGGTTGAATGTTTGTGATGCTTCAACCAAAGCTTGGAATGTGTTATAGGATGTTGTGGTGAAGCCCCAACTTTAGTAGGAGGCATTGATGGTCCTATGGGATGAAAAACCATCTTTTCATCAGACAACTTGCTAAACCCTTAAAAGTCTTGTTTTAAGGCTAAATTTGTGCCCATATTGTACAGACTAGTTGAGAACCCTAGACCACAAAAAAACTTAAGGTCTTTGAAAAAAAATTCTGGATTGATGGTTTGTTTGACCCTTTGTTAAGGACTTCTTCAAGTTATCTAAGATTTCCTTCATTAGGAGTGCTAATTGCTTATAGCCCTATTACAAGTTTTTGAGTGAATTCTTGCTTGATTTTTGGAACTTGATTAGGGCTTCAAGGTTGATTGTGATTGTGGACCTTGAAGGAATTCTAAGTTCCTTCCTAGATGACCACTGAGCCATTGGGGTGTCACTTGAGCATTTGGGGTTGATTGTGGTGGGGAAGAGTTGGTAACCTTACTAATTGGTGTGCACTAGTTGAATGGCCTAGGACCTCGTGGTTAGGATCCCAAGGAGATTAGAGTGATTAGAAACCCTACTAGGTCAATTAGAAGACCTAAGGTGACCCTAGAAGAAGATAGGGTAGGAGAAAGATTGGTTGTCACATCATGATAGGTAGATGTTGTGATAAACGTGATCCCACATTCGTGGGTTGGCAATCCCATGAATTTCTTCCTACAAGTTCACAAAATTTAAGTTTTGTTAGGTTTTACTATCATAAAATGGATTATGTAGTTAGAAGTGCATTTCTTGGATTAAGACTAATACACCTACAAATAGTGTTAAAACCCTAACATGCAAAACAAAGAGTACACCATGTTAGTTGGTTTGATTAGTAAGCATAAATGTAATGAATGATAAAAATGACCCAAATCCAGGGTCCCACCAGGCATGTCAAAATGTGGAGCTATGAAATCTAGTTTTCTAAGACTATCAAAAACTATTCTAACATTCACAAACTAAATAAACAAGCAATACTTATGATAAGACAAAGGGAAAACTTTAGAGGTAGGCAAACCAAAATGCTAAGCTCCCCAAGTGTGACCTTGATTTTATTGATGTGTCTGAGTAAGGATGGATGTGTGCACAAGCATGCTTCAAGCCTTTAATGGATAAGAGTCTTCAAATGAATGAAGTATGGTGGATAGAGTGAGTGAGGATTCCTACATGCAAAGGTTGTGATTTAGTGATTTATCCTCCAAATGGAAATTATAAGTTTACATAGAAGTTGTTTGATTTGTGAGAGGGGAGGGGTTCAATCTATAGGCCAAGGGGTAGTGAGATGGAGGGTTAGGATGTAAGGATGGAAGAATGGTGAGGAAGGGTTAGGATGCAAGGAAGGAGGAGCACATGGATTATGCTTCTACAAAGCCTTGAACTTATGAGAATTGTCATACGGGGATTGGATGGTCAAAGTGGAGGGTCAAAGGGAGTTATGAGGGAGAAGTAGTGTGAAATAAGGATATAAGAGGCATTCATAGTTCAGTAAGGTATGTAAGAGCCATTAATGCTCTCGGATAGGTATGTAAGAGGATGAGGGAAGACCTTTAACTTGGGTTTGGATTAGAAAGTCTTAACCCATGTTTAAATTTATGCACATGTTTAGGAGGGGAATTAGTCTTGGCTTAGGATGGGGTTAGGAGATAAGTGGGTTGGGACTTAATGAGATAGGTTAATTAGCTGGTTAATATAGGTTAGCATGGGTGAATGGGTTGGATTTAGCTAATGATAGCATTTAGGCATGGTTTAGGATTTTGGAATTGATTTAAAATTATTTATTTTAATAAGGGGTGTGGGAGATTAAAATAAATAGATTTATGTATTTACCTAATTTAATAGAAGAATAGGAATTTAATTGATAGTTTAACTATAGGTTTCCATTTGATTTTATCAATTAGACTATAGTTAATTAAATGAATTAATTAACTAGGGGATTATGATTAATTAATTAAATATAAAATATTTAATCAATAATGTCCTAGAATATGATTAAACAATATTAAATAGTGATGTAATCAGATTTAGGTGTCTACACACATTACGCTATAACTCTGGCATAGGTGTTTGATCCTTGATAGCTTTTATTTCAGAATTTTAGCATTTCAGCATTCAAGTTTTCAAGTTTCTTCTTAATTATATGTCTAATTTATCAATGATTTCCTCTAGTTCACTTACGGTGCATCTCATTTAGCTTCTCCAATGATGTAATCACCCATCTATCTCTAGATTGTGTAAGAACTTATTGTTTTACATAATCTAGATAGATACTAACATTTCCAAATCCATAAACTTGAAGACCATCATGTGTGCATCCCACTGTAGAGAAAAATTAGATGTCATGTTATTTTGCACATGTTTTAATCACTTCCTTCAAACTCAACTAATTTTCACCCATGGAATTATTCAAGTGAATCACACTACCCATGGAAGCTAAGGTGTGTTGTTGAGCATATGTTGTTGCATCTTATTGCTACTAAAGTGCCTAAAAATTGGTGTTGCTTCATCACCCTAAGATAGCTTACATTCTCTCTAGCCCCAGGTTGTTCCATACTCATACCCTCTACAGCTTGATTTTTAGTCATCTTCTTATCCTCTAATTAGCAAGAAGCTCAAGGAAAAATATTCCTTTCCACCCTAGAAAACATTGTGTTACTTCATTAAACTCAAAACTTGAACAAAGCCAATGATACAAAACCTGCTGCCACTTTGGAAAAAAATGTTGCCTCCAACATTGCAACTATATGATAAATGGGAATAAAAAATACCCAAGCCATAACCTAGTTAAATTGTTCTACTTGTTGATGAGTTGGGTCGATTAAAAATTTCTATAGAACTATCATCATATTAGGTACAATAAAGTGAACAATCAATTATTGCTAGCTAGCAGGATCAAATACAATTTTCTAAGGTAATAAAATTGCATATGTAGATGCATCATTTGCATACTAGGCATGAAGTGCATTCCCGAACTTATAATGAATGGTTGGATATAAAAGTTCCATATATTGGCCCAATAATGGAAATAAACCATAAATAACATTAAAGGAAACATGGGCTTTCCCATGCAAAAACTATGATCTAAAAGTAATATTTTTTTAAATAATTCAATAAGTCATCACAATTGTGATGGTCCATTCTGTTGGCTAGTCATTCCTTACATAGCATATCTATTGCAATAGTGGCGTATGTATGATGGAAAGGTCTGACGGATAACCATTGCTTATATAGTATTTTTGTCACATACATGTCATAATTGTGACAGCTGATTGGATGTTTAAACTATCTTAATTATGATGACTTGCTGTCAAAATTATGATGTTGTCAATATGAACTCTTGTCCCTCCCTTCTTCCAAGTTATGATAGTTTTATTCATTTTAATTATGATGATTTCCCTTGCCATCACAATTTGCAACAATAAAATTTCGATGGTCATTTGACAAGAGCCAATTCATTATTTTTTTGCTAGGGCGATGGTTGACAATGCAATTGTGATGGCCTACCACCATAAAATGGGTCCAAATATAGTAGTATCTACATCAATACTAGAAACATACCTCTATGGAATCTCTCATGTGGTTGTTGTGCTAATCAGTGCATCCCTATGTCCCTAAGTATTTGAATCTATGCTACTCTAATATTTTGGACATTCTCTTAGACATAGATTATCACATTTAATATATAGTGCTCCTACATGACTCGTAGGTCCTATTGCATCATCAAATAAAAATCTATCAGTCCATCACATCAATCTAATGAGCACTTAGTCTACCTCTGGAATAGATTGACCTCTTAGGGAACTAGGTTGACTTATCTAGGACTAGTGCAACCTCCTAGGGGATTAGGTCAATCTTCCAAGGGACTAGGTCAACCTACCTCTGGGCTAGATTGGAATGCCTTTGAAATACCCTAGAAACTTTAAGGACAAGATCAGCTTCACCCAAGACTAGGTCAACCTTCTACTAGGGACCTTATAGATCACCTAGATAGCTAGATTCTATAACTACAGAAAGAAAAAATGTGTAAGATAATGAAAAGATAGGTTTGATTCTTACCTCCTCCAATGCAATGCTATCTAGTATGTCCTATCATAGAACTCCATCCATGTGGGTTGTAGTGGATTCATCTTCAACATCTCTCTTCCTTTTTCTTCTCTCCTTCAAGAACAAGGTAACAAATGAGCTTTTCAAAAGGTAAGTTGCACTTCTAGTTTACACATATTCACTATTTCTATGATATCTTGAGTTTTGTAACATTGATTACCTCCATTTTATCATCTTGAATCATTTAGACTTAATTTGATAGTTCTTTAAGTTTTTTTTATCACTTCCTATTCATACTTTGTTGTGTTTAGCAAGATCCCTTTTTTAGCCTTTTCTAATGAGCAAGCTGAAACAAGGAGGGTCATGGTTATCTATGAGCTTCACTATCTTTCTATAGTAAATCCTATTCAATTTGTGGATTATCCCTGACCCATGGTTTTTTAGGATGAGGTTACTAATGTTTTCTTGTATTTTATGTGCATGTGGACTTTTTTATATCATTTTTACAAGTTATGATTATGTTTTCTTACTTTATCTTGCATTTCATTTATTGTCATATCATGCTAAAATAGGGGCTAAGTATACCATCTTAAATTTGATGCACTTGGATTTAAGACCTTTTAGCTCCAGTTTAGTTTGTTTGCATTTCATGTTTCACCTATAGCACACACCTCACATCTTCTCTCTTCTTTATCTTAGGAGAAAATTGAGGTAAGACCTAATCAATCATCCTTGATTTCCCTTCATCCTTCACACAATTACTAAATGGGACCTACTTTGAAAGATTTATGTGCTATGAATATCATCTTGTCTCTTTAAATAAATTTATGCAAATGGATTATTTAAATGGATTTAATTAGATGCTTTTATTATGCATTTCCTCATAATTGTTCTTTGACTATTATTTATTGTGGTCTACACTTGATTATTTTCATTTATTGTGCATGACTTATATGTTTATGGTGTTATTTATGCCACTAGGTAATTGTTATTAATTTCATATTAAATGCTTAAAATAATTAGAAAGTGAGTTCTTTGCATTAAATTTATTGATTTATGTGCTATAAACATCATCTTGTCTCTTTCAAAAAAAAATGGAAAATGGATTATTGAATGATTATTTAAATGGGTTTAATTAGATGCTTCAATTATTTGATTTTGTGTAAATGTTTCTTTGGCAATTATTTATTGTGCGTGTACACTTGATTGTGTTCATTTACTATGCATGACTTATATCCTGAGTGATGACAAATGGAGTTAGTGATTAGACCTTTCATGTTGAGCCAATATCATCCATGTATGGGTGATGTATCTGTTGGTGTTTGAAAATGTTACCCACTTCCAATTACCCTAATGAGAACAAGATGCATCTAGGGGCAGCTAACTCCCATTATCAATACATCCATTCAGACACCAGGCCAACTATAAGGCCGTACTCCTTCTGCACTTCAGGCTCTGCAAAACCTAGGCGGGTGAACCTCTTTAGATCTGACTATGTGACCAATACAATAACCATATTCAGGATCTATAAAAGTAGATGAAACCCCTAATTCTTCTACACTCAACCAGGAATCACAAACATGAAATAGCTAAGAACATAACTCATGAAACTGGCAAGCTAAGTGCGGGTTAACATTGAATAGCTTTCAACATAAAAGGGAAAAGTGATTTAATATGTTGATATCAGCAAGACCCAAGTATAAGCAACAGAACTTAATGATCCTATCTTTGACCAGTGCCTTATCTATTGGGAAATTAAATGAATCATAACCATACATCTCCTGGGATCCTCAGACGTATCTCTACATCAAGATCCCTGATCTATCTTTCACCTTGTGAATAGACATCTGCTACAGAATGAATCTCATACTCAGAAAATCCTATCATGAAATCTACAAACTCTGTGACAAATATCAAGCAATTACATGGTTCTTTGTTCCATAAGCAAGACATTTTAACCACATACATTTCAAAATGTAATGCAACCTAATTCATGCTCTTTGATCACAAATTAGAAGAAATAACAGAGCCATAATCAGGAGACAAGATTCAAACTGAACTTCAAACTTTTGCTGCACTTTATTTGTTTTCCTTGAAATCAAATACATGAAATGTACAAAAAATAACTCATAGATCACCTAACAGAAAAGAACTATCTGCATAAAACTTAAAATGCTGTTCAATACAAGAAGAAATGCTGAAGAATGGTTTCTCAGTGCAAAAACTGGAACCCCCACAAATGAAGAAAGAAAGAAAGATATAGCAAGAAATGGATTCTTGGATCTAATATGCAATTGCCAGGTGTCCACTTGAAATCCAATCCTCTGTAACTGAAAAACCTCTTTCTTCTTTCATCCCTTCTGATCTAATTTTGTTTCATCATTAATCTGTAACAAACTTGCAAAATATCCTTGCCTAATGATGAAAACCCTTTACTTGCCAAAATATCTTATTGCCCCATGAAAAAGCCAGTGAAAATGAGTTTTTACTGAGTAAATTAGAACAAATTCGACCCTAACTGCATTTCCATTGCCTTCTACTGATATCTAGTTCATTATCTTGACAAAAAAAAACAAATCTGAACTTCCTGGTATGAATATGGTTGCACTTTAGGTACCTAATAGAAAACCTCATGTAGCTCAAACTGACTGATACCTATGCAAAAACTGACTCCAGAATTGGAAAGTTCATCTTCTCCCGATTCCAGCGATATATAACATTGCCTATCTGGCCTCTCGAAAACCTCCAGAATCTTATTTCAAAAATTAGTCCCCTGCTAGAAGGTTCAAGTTTGCAACTTTGATTTTTTATAAAATTTGAGAAATTCTAAAGTATAAACTTTAGAATATGTCCCATTTTATTTTAAAACTTGACGTGGGCATTTCAAAAAAAATAATAATAAAATATTATTATTTTTAAGTCTTTAATATTTTCCCTGACCCTTTTAATCCGTGGTCAACCTTGGTTTGACTAGCGCCACATGTCGTCTTCTCACTACTTTGCCATATTATCTTCCCTGCAACTTCAGCTTGGCGAGATAGCGAGGACGTACCACGTGGCACGAACTCGTTCAATCTTCAGTTTTGGTGCCACATGAGCATCGATGCATTCTCATTTAAAAATCTACTTAATCTTCGTGCCAGCTGACATCATTGGAGGGTCCACTGCATAGCGCACCCTTGTCTTTAATAAAGTCGATTCTTCAATTCATATTGTATGATGAGTTTTGTAGTATTTAAACATTATATTTTACCCCTCCATAGTAAATGTGGGATTAAGAGCTTTTTTGTTCCTTCAAACCCTGCACTTAGCCTTCGACCAGCAATTTAACCCTCCGCCAAAATGACTCGCTTCTTGTATGATTGCGTTGATTGGATCAAGTGAGAAGCCCAATTCCCTTCGCTTTTGCAAGAAGTGGTGGTGCCACCTTCACTTCTAGACCACTACCATGAACATATGGATCTCACTCACAAAGGTCAGAAGCACACTCTTCTCAATCGGGGAATGGGTACACTTACGCCAGGTCATACCAAACCTGCTGCTCCAATCGCTGGATCTACTGCTCAACAGAATCAACTACTTCATGTACTGCACGTGGTGTTGCCAAAATGTTTTCTAGATTGACTGAATCCACTACATCAATAGAATCGACTATTGCTTCTTTATGATCGCTATGGTTCTCATGTTGATGCGGCTTCCTTTTGGCAGGTTTCCTTCATGTTTGAGGCATGGCTTAGACTGTTGAGTGGCTACATTTTTTGTTTTCTCTTTAAAACCTCTGACCTACGTGGAGCTACTGGCTTTGTTTTCTTATGGGGCTACGTGGACTCCTTGATGATGGATGATGACTACCACAAACTCGGGTGCCCCTGCCGTGAATGCCTTCTTTATTTGATGTTGCCTGTTCTTTTTTGGAAAATGCTTGATCTCCCTAAGTATTTGTTGTTGCTAGGCGTGGATTTCTCTGACAGTGTGGTTTTTTTTTATGTACAGACCTCCATAGAAACTCTCCAAGAGATGTGTATAGGATCCAAGTTTTGCGCCAAAGAATAAGAATGCTTGCACACTAAAGTCCGAACACATAACAATAAAGATTGAGAATATCTAACCCTCGCATCTTTGACACAGGGTAATCACCGGGCATCTTTGCCAAATCTCAAAAATTGCACAATGTTGAAACTACCACTATGACCCTTAGAGAATGGGTAATAGTTTTTAGTCATTGCTACATCTGCTACATAGCATGAGTAATTTATTCTAGTTTCACGCTCCTTTTCAATGATGCTAAGGCACTGTTCATTGAATATAGCTGTGAAGAAGGAAATGATACAAGAATGAAAAAAGAATGACTTCAGATGTCCCTACTCTAGTTTGTAGATTCTTCCCATGCAATGACATGCTTTGGACATGAATGAAATACCAAGCGTTGATGGTGAATCGGAGCAGCAAAACAATTTTGTGCAAAAGCACAATAATTTCCCACGGCTCCAAATCTATTTACACCGATTCTACAAGTATGGAATGCCCTTTAAATGTGGATTTGTTCCTTCATTCACCACTGATTTTGATCTGAGATTCCAACCTTGGGACCCCTTTGTTAGAAACTTTGTGTAGTCAAATTGGTTATCCTTAGTGCCACACACATATGTGTAAATAGCCATGTTATAGCCTCTCTGCATTCTTATGATTTGAAGAAAACTAAAAATCATTTAAAGGAAAGACCCACCTCTTTACAAGTATGGATGCAGTCCTTGCCATACTCAGTGAACTCAGATGATGGCAATGAAAATGATGAAATATTAAAAGCAATTAAAATCTTTATCATTTTTTATGAAATCTTCGTCTTGCACACAATCCTTATCAGCCTGATGGAATCAGTCGGACTTGGCTAAAATCTTCGTTTTCAACCATTTGAAAAGCTGAACTGCTTTATTGCTCATTTTAGACTGATTAGAATCAACTTTGATCACAGACTGACCATTAGAAACTCATTTTATCACTTTCAATCCAACTGTCATTTTTGCGCCAAGGGGTCCATTGACTGCCCTTAAAAATTGACTTGAACCTCTGACCAGGCCCTGATAACTGGAGCACTAATTCTCTATTTCGCACCCTTCTACCCCGTCGGATCTTGTCTCATGACAAATTCTTAGTCAAAAGATATTTTCTGACAAAGTTGACCACTTAAAACATTTGCAGAAAACATGTCAGAAAGCAACAAACTGGGCTCAGAATTGGCCTTGGAAACTAGGCAAATTAGCACATGGGGAGATGAAAACTGGGGCGTTAAAACTCTGTCACGAGGACAATATGAATCTGCGATTTGGGCTCACGATGAATAACTGGGCGCATTTGGAAAGCATCTAAAATGGGCTACCTGGATTTGCAGGACAGGAAACGATGACAACATAACAATTTTTACAAACGGAATGACCCTGGAAAAGTGTGCAAACGGATTCGTCAAAATTTGAAAACTGACACACTTGGAGTATTTTCAGTATAGAACATAGGGAAACAAACCATTTGATCTCATCTATCACGGATCAGGAGATATGATGTCACGAACAGGGGTTCCAATCAATCTGCAAATGCTGACACCAGTAAAAGTTAGAAATTCCATTTGGAATCGCGTTTGAAAACTGATCAAATGGATTTTTCAAGGGCTGAAACTTGAAACATGACAAGTCTCTGACATCTACAATGCAACGCAAAAGGAATTTCAACATTTGGATCAACTGGTCAAAAGTTACAACATGTCAAACAGGGCTTCCCAGAATTATGTGTAAAGTGCATCAGCATGAAAACAGTAACTGACCAACTTTGAGGGATTCAAAACCTAGTCAAACCAACTCGAAATGACTCAAAATCTGAAACATAGGTTTTTGGATATGGATATTAGGTACTCTCAAAGTGGCGAGTTATGATAAAATTTTGGACAAAAGATATTCGGGTTCAAACACAGCCTCCTATCGCTGTTTGACACTAGGGCAGAATTGCAAATTTGACAAATGCTTGAAACAGGACTTCGTCAAATGACTCAGAAACTCAATTTAACTTCACGAAACACTTAGGCATGTTGAATGAAAAGTGCTAGGAGCATAAAACACCTTAGGGGTCTCAACTGGACAGTCGGGTACAATCTCATTTAAAAGCATTTATAGGGCTAATTTTTCTCAACAGGGTTCCAAAATTGACCATGCAATTTTTAGCGCCAACAGTATCTTTTATTGTTATTTTAACCCTCTAGTAATTGATAAATCTGGATTCATAATGCTTTATGTGATTAGACTTGTGAGGGTGTTTGTGCATTTAGAATTTTGCAATTCTCATAGAAAATATTCAATTAAATGATGTTTAATGGGTTAGAAGGATTTTATTTAAATTTTTTAATTTATTTTATTTCTAGCTAATGTTGTACTTGAATTCTAACTTAATTGGAATTGTCTAATTTTATTTAATGGAGATAATTAGATTATTTTATTTTAAATTATCTAATTTATATGTCACTTTGTAAAAGTTCATATATTGGCTAAACGTGAGTTTATTCATACTTCTCACATTTTAATTCAGGAGTTTAGAGAAAATCCTTCAAAAAACCCTAGCGATATTTTTTTGTTTTGTTCATTACGAAAGATTGGCTCACTAGACTGATGTGAGAGTGATCTTGTTGGATCTATCATGGGATGATCTACATTCTCTAAACACTTTTTTAGATTCAGAGGCATGTTTATATTACTATTGATTTTTTTTTCATTTTGCCCACTTAACTGCGAGGTAGAGCTCTGTCATTTTACTATTTTGGCTTTGTTTTAGTTCTTTTTTTTATAGTGAATTGATTGGAGGTTAAGAAATAGTGTTCCCCTTCATTTTGGTATACTAGTTCTACCCAATTGGGAAAGTATGAATATTTGAGTGTTTTCAAGGATTTTAATTTGAAGTTTATTGTCATTGTGCTGGTTGTTTTCACTTACAAGCTTGGAACTTGATTTTTATTTGATTTTTTGGGTGTTTGGAAACCATTTGGATAATGAGTTTTAATTTCATCAATTTTTTACAATGTTGATTTTTTAGCATTTTTTACATTGCCTTGTTTTTCATGTTGTCCAATTTTCTTGCGATTTCTCAGCACTTGTTTTGTTCATGATTTGGAATAAATGTTAGCTTTCCAATACAAGAAAATTGTTGCTTAGCATCATTGAGATTTTTGTAGAATCTGTGGTTCCAAATTTAAGTTAGTTGAGTGAGTTTATAACGCTTCATGATTTGTTACCTTATTGTGAATTATGTCAAATCTATAATATTGGATATGGGTTGGTTGAGTGAAATGTTATACTTGTTTCATTTATTGCATTTCTCATATCCAACCCTTTTGTTGGGATTATGTGATTATATACATGAATTTGGTTATGTCTACACACAAGCACATGTGCACGCATATGATTGGATCTTGTAGAACCTGCACTCTTGGATATAAGTCAGATGAGGGATTGTTCATTTGGGGTTTGGGTTGGGAACTTGCATTGCCTTTGGGTACTCATCCTATCATGAGAATGGGTATGTAGGGTGGATGTGTAGTGTGGCTTCTCTAATGTACCTAGATTGAAAGATGATGACAAGGTAATGGGAAGAGGTTCTAACAAGTGATATTCAAAACTAATAAATAGGAAATATTACTCAATAATAAGATAATGAGCACCTGTACATTCTCTGAGTGTTCTGAGGGAGCTAGTGTGAGGGTGTAGTGTTGGGCCTCCTACGAGAGTGTGTTACCACACCAAGTATTAGGTCTCCTAGAGGGAGTGTGTTACAATGCCACCTATAGCTTCAACTTTCTAATGTCAAGCACTTACACTCAACTAGAGTCCCCACTAGTTATGCTATAGGGTTTCTATCTAGTGATCTAATGTACTACATTTTTTTCATGAGCATATAGATCTTGGTATCATATTCTTGATTGGCATGTGTATTAGCTATGGGTGATTTTCCTATGTGATTGTGGTCGACTCATTATCTCCACCAGCATGATAGATGTGGACCTATAGGTACTATGTGGTTGGGAGGAAATGCTACATATAACACTCCTGGAGATTAATGTACAAATATAGTCTACATCATATTTGAGGTCAGTGCTTGATGTTCACTTGGTACTTCAGTGTATCCGGAGCATGTTTCCTTTTTATTTATGTTGTATTGTAAATACATTGATATCATGTTTTAGATAATGCTTAGTATGTTTACTTGATGCATTTCTTATCATGATGTTAGATATTATTTCTTAGATGATGTTTCTTACCACTTCTATGGATTAGAGATGTTATTGGTTAATTATCATGTTTGATGTACATTTTCATATGATGTTATTAATGGTTTATTAATAAGAAAGGTCTCATAAGAAAATACCAATAATCTATTAACAAGTTGATATTTCATGCTCAGGGGTATGGTTAGGGCCCTTGAGGTCTCATGATGTCATTATGGTAGGGAGGAAATAAGGATAGTTTTTTTAGTTCGGTGGCATCTTATGCTTGTTCTTTCTGAAAAGTCTCATAAGAAAAAACCAATGATCTATTAACAAGTTGATATTTCATGCTTGGGGTTATGGTTAGGGCCCTTGAGGTCTCATAATCTCATTATGGTTGGGAGGAAATAAGGATAGTTTTTTTAGTTTGGTGGCATCTTATGCTTGTTCTTTCCTTTTATTGTGATGTTTCTTATGTACATGCTTTACTTTGAGGATTTTTTTGATTAAGGAAAATTGATTTTAATAGGACCCTAAAACCCATACAATAAAGAGTTCAGACAAAAAAAAGAACACTTAAAGTAACAACAGAAACTAAAAGAAAACATTTGAAACTTCTCCCCACATAAAAGGACAGGCACCAGAAAAAAGTTAGGGAGATAAGATTAAAAAAACTAGGCAAACCAAGAAAAGCTGGGTGATCAAGGGATCTCTCTTAGCATTTTTGCTACAATTATTTGGAGCTCCAATAGTCTACCCATCACCTCCTTCAAGTCTGAGTGATCCTAGTCAGGACCAAGGCCTCCTTCTTCCTCATGCTAGATCTAGTGTGCTTCCTTGAGCTATCATTAGGGGTCTTTTCCTTAGCATTGTGGGGGGTTGGGTTCTCTTCCTTGTTAGTTCTTTGCTCCTCTATTATATTGATGAGAATCTTGATATTCTCATTGGCTTCTTTAAGAATATTATAGCTCTATTCAAAAATAATCTATGTAAAGCTCTCCATCATTTTTACCCTGTTATTGACCTCCTCCACTCTATCATCCTTTCTCTTTTCTTCCTTAGATATCCTATTCTTTAGGTTGTAGTTCTCCCTTTTGAGGTTGTTCACCCTATATTTGAGGTCATGGATTTCATGAAAAAACCATTTTTTAGTGTAGAAGCTATCAATAGCATTATTCTTAGCATTTTTGTTGACGTCCATATCTAGGTGCTCCATTGTTGTATCGCTAAAAATGACCAGGGTCAGGTCAATTAATTCCTCCATATGTATTTTACCTTTATCGTCCTCTTTTACCAGAGTTTTAATTAATTCTTTGTCAATCCCCATTTTAGTAGAATATGTGTCAAAGTTTTGACACACCATATTGTATCTATGTAATTAGGGTTCCACAGTTGTTGCATAAATTATTTAATTAAATCTTGATTTAATAGGCTAGAATCATTTTAATTATTGGATAAATTTTATTTTAATTGTTGGCTAATTTACCATAGTTAAATTCAAATTTCATTTGAATTACCTAATCTAATTTGGAAAAAGGGAAGAGAGATTATTAAGTTTGTTAATAATTTATTTTATAAGGCACTTGACAAAGTGCTTATATTATGCCAAAAGTGAGTTTATATTCTCATTTTTCTATATTCATGTTTTGAGATATGAAGAATTACCTATAAAGCCTCTTTAGGAAATTCCCTCATTTGCTCATTGTGATCGATCTATTTAGCGGACTTGTGCATGAAGTGGCTCATTGAATTCATATTGGAATTTCTTTATTTCCTTGATGTTTTTATTTGATATGGTGGCCTCATTATTTTATGGTTGTATTTCTCATTTTTGCCCTTTTGGCTATAAGGTAGGACCTTCTTATTTATGTAATTTTACTTTGTTTTAGTTCCTTTTTTTTGCTATATGTTAGGGAGTGGAGAACTAATGTTCCCCTTCATTTTTATGTAAATCCATTACCCAATTTGATGAAGGTGAGAATATCTTCTTCATAGGCTTTTAGAAATGCAAGTTAGGAACTATTACGCTATCAATTATTGTATGTGTGCTTGAAAGTCAAGTTTTATTTGATTTTCCTTAGTTTGGGCATGTATTTCCAATGGTTTTTTTTAATTTTTTGAATTCCAAGATGTTATAGTTTTAGGTGTTTTTGGAACCACCTTATTTTGTGTTCCATCTAGTTTTCATGTGTTGTCTTGTTTGGCTTGATTAGGGATTTGATTTAGTATCCCTTGCCACAATGATTAGGATTGTGGAATCAAAATAGTTATAGGACATTCTATAATATTTTATTTCCCAATCCAAAGTTGTATTTTCAAACTATTTTTGTGAACTTGGGAATTTTGTCATATTCGGCATATTGTGAATCTAAGCCTACTTTATGAATTGTATTGGATCCTTGGTTGTTTAACCATATTTTAGTGATGGATTTTAAGTTTCATTGTTATCTAAGAAGTTTAGTTCTTGGTCTTTTACCTTGCCTCATTTTTTGTACCACCCATAGCTTGTTGGGTTTTCAACATTATTTGGTTTTTGTAGTGGAAAAGAATTGTATTTCATGTTATTATTTTACTTCATGGACATAGGGATTCATGTTAAATTTCTACTCTTTAATTTAGAGTGATTGACTAGGTTTATGATACTTACCTTATTAAGATCTGTACTGAATCCATACTCCCAACATGATGCCCTGTTGAGTGATTCTATTATACTTGTATCTTTTGTTGCATTCTCATATCAAACCCTTTCCTTAATTCTTTTGATTATATTTTTTAAGTTGGTTTTTCTTACAATGGGCACGTGTGTGTATGTATGATAATATCTTACAAGACTTGAATTCTTGGATATAGGTCAGTAGAGTGATTTCTCATTTGGGGTTAGATGGGAACTTTCATTGCCTCTAGAGATTCATCATGTGATGAGCATGGGTATGTAGGATAGATGTATGGAATGGCTTCTCTCATATACCACAACTTAGAAGTGGCCAATAAGGTAACATGAAGAGGTTTAAATTAGTGATAACCAAAATTAATAAATTGGATAATAAAACTTAATGATAAGATAAGTATGTCAAAAACTTACAACTAGAAAAATTGTTGTTTTTCATTGATTTCAAATCTACTAATGAGACATGTTTCTGTCTAATTTTAATGTCATATCTATTTGGTTGATGATGAGAATTTGAGAGATTACTCATAACAATGGGGAACTTATTAGTGAGTCATCACATGAACCGAACAGTGATCTAAAGTTGCAAAAGTGGGTTGGAAACATATAGATCAAAACCCTACTATTTTCTTTATAATTATTGTAAACAGTTTGTATTAAAATCCTTTTAATAGAGATTGACCTAACAATCATTTCAAGGACTTAAAAATCTATGTAAATTCTTAATTAGAAAAGTGAAATTCTAAATGGAATGATCAAATTCCTCTAAAAAGGGCACCCAAATCCTCTGACCGAGTCACACTTAACAATGTGCATTGTAACCTTTAACAAGGTTGGCTCCTATTAGAGTTCACTTCCAAAGAGTGAAAAAGTGGTAACATGTTGCTAGTGGTTTTTCCCAAATAGGTTTTCCACATAAAATCCTACTATCAAGATTATGTTGATTTTTTTATGGTGACTTACATTTACATATTTACATTTAGAAAAGTATGTTATGTTTAGGATAGTAATTTGTTTATCAATACAGTAGAGATTGAGCATTAATGCAATAAGAATAATAGTGAATGCTTTGAGTTGTAAATATTCAAATGGTACTTAAGGACCTCAAGTAACTAATTTACACCCCCCCTCCCCCCTCACTTATTCTACAAAATTTATAATAATTGGTATCAAATCTTAGTGCTTACAGAGAAAATTTTGAAGGCACTTGAAGCTAAGGATCATGAATCACAAAAGAGAGGTATCAAAGCTAAATAAGGAGAGCTTTCTTGCATGAAAAACCTTGATGAGATTGTATATATCCAGTATAGGTGATGTTTTTATGAATTATATTGACAATGAGCATGTAAAGTTAACAACTACTCCTATGAAAGCTAAACAATTCAAGCAAAAATAAGAATACAATCAAGCAATATTGGTGATGGCCTTAGCCCTAAGCTATGCTAATTTTGATGATATAAGAGAATGTGACAGTGCAAAGAAGATGTGGGATGAACTAAAGACTTTATATGGAGATGATGATAATGTTTTGAGAGACAAATGAGAAAGCCTAAGAGGTAAATTTGATAACATAAGAACGATGGATGGTGAGAATATAGTACAGTACTGCACAAGAGTCAGAGAAGTTGTCAATGTTATTTGAGGTGCAAATGGATAAATTAAAGATGAAATAGTGATAATAAAGGTATTGAGGACCCTAGTCCCTATATATGTCAACAGAGTTTTTACAATTCAAGGACTCAATTGTACTCTAGGTAACACTTTGACTTTGGAAGGTGTAATTGGAAGACATGCTACTTTTGAGATGTCTAACTTTGATAGCTATACACTTGCTACTATTGAATCTTCTTTTAAGTCACAACTAGTTCTTAGAAAAAGGAAAGGAAAACATGTGAAGAGTGTTAGAAATAAGGATTACTGAGAGGTGGGGGTGAATTAGTAATCTACAAAATTTAGTTGCTAACTGGATATTATTTCTTACTTTAAACCATGCATAACAAAGTAATAAAGTAATATTGAATAGTAATAGTAACAATGCACAAAGATAACTCATAAAACCATATTTTGTTAACTAGGGAAACCCTGGCCAAGGAAAATTTTGGTGGGGATGATACCCACTAGATAATATACTAATATATAAGTTCCTTGTTAGAGGATGGACCCTGTTAGGAGTCAATGAGAAAATTCAATATAATGAGTCCATGTTAGAAGACTTTGAATCTCTATTAGGAGATTCCAACCCTATTAGGAGTTGTAGTATAGTAGATGCAAGATGAGCCCACTACCCAAACATGCACTTCCAATTACAAGAAGAGCTCACTACCCAAACAAATAATCAGACATCTGGAATATAAGTATTGTATCTTATTCCTTTACTAATATTTGATCTTCAACTTGATCTCAAATCACAAATATCTCATTTAAAACTTTCCATATATCACTTTCATAAAAGTTCACATACAATAACAATTACAAGACAACACTTGCAATCACAATCACAATCTCTTCTCATTGCAAAAAATTATTTTCATAAATACCATGCCTTTACACAAATTTTTGTTGGGTTGGCTAAGACCACAATCCACTTTTTAAACTTAGAGTAAACATCTAGGATGTTGGCCCTAATTGGACAAGTAATTATCTTGTAAACAAAATAATCGTTTCCTTCAATTTTGTTGTCTTGTTTCATTTCAAACATGATTATCACTATTAAATATAGTCTACACTAAATTCCAAGGTTATACACATCATCACCAACATGTATACTATCTCCATCTAACTTTGCTAGTCATAATATGATGTCAACAACTAGTTATAAACAAAATAATACATTGTTGCATACCAAATTTTGTACATAGACAATTTCTTGATTACCAAACACTAAGTATCTTTATTTTTGAGGTTTCCTGTGAGTATGTACATCATGTGTTTCCATAAATGACAACAATTACTTATCACTAGTAGCCAATTGTCAACAATCTCTCCCTTTGGCATTGATGGCAACAAAATAGGGAAAATTGGCTAAGTGACAAAAACTTAACACAAAAGAAAAAAAAACACCTTACATTAAATCTATTACAACTATTCAACTTTACATAAGCTCCCCCTTACAATATACTTTACAATTTTCTACAACTACTCCCCCTTTGACATCAATAACAAGGGTCAAAATGTCAAAAATCTATCCAAAAATTGTGTCCTTCCTTATGTTGATATGATCTTCATGAAATCGTCAAAGTTTTCCTTAAGATTGTTCATACCTTTAGTCTATGTCTCCTTGGTGGATTCAATTGAGGTGAGAATTGCACATAAATCAAATGATGCAATCTCAACTGATTTAAGATTTGAGTACAAAAATTTAGAATATGTTTCCTTGGCCTTGACACATTCCTCCAACTATTTCTCAACAAAAGATAACTGTAGAGCAATAGATTCTTTGAAATCTAATATCCTCTTCAGAATTTGTCTCTTCCAAAGTTCTAGTTTCTTGATATCATTGTGAATACTAGCCACTTGTCCTTCAAAATTATCAACTTTGCAAGATGGATGGTGGATCTGGTTGGATAAAGCCTCTAGCTTACTCAACTTACCTTCTATTTGATTATTGATTTCCTTGGTTAGCTTGTGTGATAAGGTGCACTTGATATAGTTTTCCCATCCTATTGGCATTTCCAAAGTTCCTTGATACAAGTATCAAGATTAACCAAATCATTCTGAATGTTTTGATAGATGGTGCTTGTTGAGTTGTCAATTTGCATGATGCTTAATTGTAGGAATTCTTTCAAACTCCTCTCTTGAAAAGTCAATCTTGTGAACCAACTCTAAGGTTCTTGGCAATCTTGCAACCTACTAGAATATGCTTAGTTGAAGATAAATTTTTTTGTTCATGAGGAGGCCTTTTCTAGTTTCTTTGATTTTGGATGACATGTATAACTTGTTCACCATTTCAAAATAAAAAATGCAAAAGGAACTATGTTTTTGTATTTTTTATGTTTAGCAATGAATGCAATCTAATGATGCAACTAATATGAATTCCTAATTTAACAAGGGGTTAATAAAGAAAATAACAAGAACTTTTAAAGAAAATAACATGAAAATTAAAATCCTAATGGACATAAGCTACAAAAAAAAAAAACATGTATGTGAGTTAAACTTTCAAAGAAATCAGTTGGTAAGTAATGAAAATGGGAGTAGCACTTCCTAGATTCTACTGATGCAATCATTGATGGGAAACTTTAATAATTGTATGATGTTTCTCTCTTCATCAAATTGCAAGGCCATGAAAAGTGCACTCATGTGAGACAAAGAGTTATACAGGCACAATTCAATGATTTCTTTTCGAGCTAGATACATCAGCAGAATTTTTTAAAACTGTAGCAAACACTAGAACTAAACATCACACAACCAAAAACAAAGCAATAAAGTTTTGGCTCAATCATGATTCAATGAACATAAATCCACAAAACAATGACACATTTAGGCAAGAATCACTACACTAAAAATGTGAGCACCAAAAGCATAATTTTATTGCAAAATAATGGCCACCTTCATTACATATTACGATGGAGTATTTACAAGAAATTGTCTCCTCAATTTGTGTTTAAAGTGAGAGATATCTTCATGCAATAAAATGTTCTTAATTTAATAAAACAAAACTAAGTATATACAAACTAAGAATCTAAGTAGTGCTTAGTAGGACTCCATCCATTTTATATTCATTAATTAGATGCATGAGCCTTTACATGTAATAAGACAAAGAATTTATGGGAGAAAAAGGATAAGAAAGTCTTTAGTCAAAGTAGAAGTGTTGGAAGTGTCAAAAATAGAAGCTAATCTATCATTGGGCATCTGTTGGAGTTAAATAGTCATCAAAATGCATTTTCAATGCATGGAAAGCTCTATTTTTGGAATTGGTAGTTAACTGTTGGTGCACCTCTAGAAAAGTGCACCAGTATACCTATGCACCTATGCACTTGCATGCCTCAAAAGGTCAAAAATCTCAAAATTTTATTGAGTGTCAAAATTGAAATTCTAGCTTCTAGGTTTTGTCGCTCTTCATATCGGAGCTATGTCTGGATGTTTTCCCTTGAATTTCTCAATAATCTCAGTAATATTAGCCACAACCAAAAGATCTAAAGCATCATATTTATCTTTGACCTTTTTTCTATAGTTGTCTACTTTAATTTGGGTATCAACAAAATCCCCAAATTTTGTATCCAACTCTATTAAGCCTTCTTCTGTTCTCAATACCTACCTGATGTCATCATCGGTAGAAGCTTCTTCAAAAATATTTTAGAACTTCTCTACCACTACCTCTATGGGAATTAATTTCTCTCATACATCATCCTCAAAAATTTCTAGACATGCATCATGATAATGCCTCTCTGCCTCCAAAATTCACTCTTGGGCTTGGGCCTTGAGCCGATGGATCTTTGCATGTAATTTTTCCATTTCCTTCCTCAACCACCTTGGAACTCTTTATACTAAAGGCTCATCTCTTAAGGATGAAGGAGTTTATATAGCTATTATTTTCCCCTTTTCACTCCTCTCTGGGGTTCTTTCTTTTTATTATGGTTCTCCTTCAGTAGTCTCTATTTTCGTAGAGCCTATAGTTTGAACCTAAGTATCTTGGGAGGTTTACTACTAATATTCAACTATTTTCCCCTCTATGGATGCTTCATCAATCACAATTTTTTATAGCTCTTCCTCATGTGATGGCTCCCTTTCTACCTATTCTTCTTTAGCATTCGGAGGTGGAGGAGTAGCAGAGCCTTTATCAACAACTTTGACTAGGACAAGGGGTGGGGGAGTAAGATCAAGACCCTGTGATTCTGGTGACATCTATGTCTAGTCTTCCTATTGGAGCACACTCATCGAGGTCTCCTTGATTTGGCCTTCCACCAATTCCATCCCTATAGGCATGAAGTTGAAATCTGACATTTTGAACACATCATCACCCTCTTCATGCTTCTCATCATCCCATTGTTGTACTTTATTTTATCCTCTGAAATAGTTATTTCCAAAGGTTCTTCCGAGGCTAATGGTGGTTTCATAGTGAAACTTTTCCTCCTTTCTTGTTCTATGGCCCTTGCTAGCTATGTTCTTATTTTTAAGGGCACATCTTCCTCCTCGTCCTCCTCTTCATCTTCTTCTTCTCCCTTAGGAATAGGTTCTAGGATAGATGGGAAAGGAACCATCCTTGTAATCACCCTTTTCCTTTTCTCCATGGGGATCTTGATCTTTTTTTGCTTCTTAAAGGTGGAAGGGGATGCTTATTTGGGCTGCAAAGGAGCAGAGACTTCTTGGGTTTCACCCTCTATCTGGCTAGGTGCAATTGTTGGCAAATAGTGAATCTTCTTGTTGTGCCCCAGTATCCTCTGGTTCTTGCACATTTTCTTGTTTTTGCAGAGGCACCAAAATTTTTCCCTCCTCTATTTTGGCTCTTTGAGGAGAACTCCTCTTTCTTTTGTCCTTTCCTTTTCTCTTTAGAGGATGACAGTATCCAACTAGTCTATCTAGTTGATATACTATTTTTTTCCTTATTGGTGACTGGGCTACAAAGGTAGGAATAGTAACTTTCTTCGCTCTACCTTTGGTCGAGTGGGCTTGCACATGAAAAATTATTTTATCAGGTATTGGATCAAGTCTAATTGGTTTCCTAATCCAATCGTGTGTCAACTTGATAATGCGCCTCACTCGATAATTGATATCATCATTCTCCTCCCTATTAACCTTAGCGTTCATGATGAGCCTTTCCACAATCTTATCTATATTGAATAGAGGGTTGAGAAGCTCTCTAGAATCTTGCTATAGTATCTCCAATGGAATCTTTATATTCAATGCATTTTCCACCAAATATAAAGCCATCCTACAATAGTCCCTAATATGGACATCATATTCATTTGTTTCATTCATCTAGTGGTCTTTGATGGCTTCTTCATGCTGGAATTCCTTGCCAGGAAAACTCTAGACATTCTTTATATTATCAAAATAGGGCCTTAGGGAATTATACTCCTCTAGGGGATATTGATCTCATTCCCATTCAAAATAAGGAATATCCTACTTCCTTTTAACTTGATATGGTCCTATGACCAGGGGCCATGTCTAACATGGTCTGCATTGTTTCCTAACTTTGTCATATGTAGACTCAATCTGTTTCACAATCTCCAAAAGAACAAGCTTATCACTAGGATATATAGGGAGCTTCTTCAGATTGACAATGGCATCAACTACCCTTAGATATTTAAATGTTTTAAACTAAATAAAATAGGCCCCAAGTGTTGTTATCTGTGCCACTGCATCATCAAATAATCTTTTGGCATCATCACCTTCTATGAATCGGATGATACTAAATATGAATGCATCATTCACGATTATGTATTCCTTACTTTGGCCAAAAAGATTCTTCCTTACCAACTAGGGATAGACAATATATGGCCAAGCATTAAAATCTTGCATGCTGCCTCTTCTATACAAACTGGGATAATCTATTGCCCTTGTAGCTAATAGATAGACCAAATATGAAGTCATATAGAACTTCTTTTTGTCTTTTACTACTCCAAATTCCTCGCACAAATTTTTGTTCAAATTTGTAGCCCAATCAAGTGGTATCCTTGTCATTTTGATAGTCTCAATGAAATGCACCATGAAGACATTTAGGTGCCTAACTACCGATAGACCCATCACCCTACTCAGAAGTATGATTAAAGATCTGATATCATCCTTCATATATCCTCTCATCATATGCACCTTGATGATTACCTTCCCTAGAGGATTATTCTCTATTAAATAGAAGGGTTGGATGATTTCAAAAGCCTCTTTTAGATGTTCTCTATACTACCTTTTTATTTCCTCATAGGTTAATCTGATGAATTGACTTGCCCTAGGGAGATGGAATACCCTTTCAATGTTATTGGTTAGAGATCTAGGACAACTTCTCTAGTAACACTCTTTGCCACCCTTTTCTCTAGAACAAAATGTTGTGCAAGTTTCATGACAAGCTTGAAAGATTGTACTGACATTGCGTGTGAAGCTATGCTTACTAACCTTGATTGAATTAATGTTGAAACTAAAGTTGACCTCTTAGTGGGTCTATTACAAATCCTTAAGAACTTTACCAAATCAATGTGTCCCAAATTAGTGTTCTTAATCTCAGAATAGTCATCTTGAAATCTTGATTTTGACACCACACCTTGGAATTTGAACGCAATAGGCTTTGGTGTCATTTGCTCACCTGATGAAGATGTCATTATATCTACATAATGAAAGAAAGAGATCCATTAGTTCAAAATCCAGAATGAAAAGATTATGATAACATTTAGTTTCATCTCGAACAAAACCTAAAAATTTATATGCACAAACACATCCTACATCCTCCTTTTTATCAAAACAAAACAAAAATTAATATAAGGTGTGCACTAGCACACCAAATCAGGTGCACTAGTGCGCACTTTATTTTTCTCTTATGTCTTATTATGGGTGCAAACCTGTGCACCAGATTAGGTGTACAAATGTGCACTAAACATCAGGTTTGGGTTTCATTTTTTTAAAAACAATTAACTCTTTTTTATGTGTTCAGGTGTGCACTAGAGCACCTGTCCAGGTGTGGTAGTGCACACCTCATATTTTGAGGTTTGTGTGTTCTTTTGGGAGGTGCACAGGAGCACACCAAATTAGGTGCGCTACTATACACCCTTTAAGAGTTTGCATCTTTTATATTTCTTTTGAGATCCCAAATTGAGGTGCACACTAGCGCACCTAGACCAGTGTGCCAATGTGCACCCAATTTAGGTTGATGAGGAGATCAAAGGGGGAGGGGTTGTTTTAGTGCACCTAGATAGGTGTGAAAGTACAGAGTCTAGGAGGTCCAGAGTTTGGCAGGAGTAGGGTTGTGAAGCAAGAGCTTTGAACTACATAGGAAAAAGAACTTAAGGTAAGGAAGGAGGAGGGGGGTGGGGGCTTATATAGCCCCATCCCACCTTTTGTGGTGTGCAGGTGCACATTTGCACAGCTGAGCAGGTGAGCATCTATGCATCACCAAATGGTTATGTGCTTTTCCTTATTTATGGCACACTAGCACACCCAAACAAGTGCGCAGGTGTGCAATTTTAAATTTTACATTTTTAAACTTTTTCCCTCTTAATAATTCAAATTTTATTAACAAGATTGCTCCACTAGGACCTGGAATGTGAATTTAGGGGTAGGTAGGACCTCAAAATTGGCTCGAATCCTAGACTAAAAGCCCAAAATAAAGTAGAGGGTCCCCATTTTGATTAGAAATTGGGGTGTGCACTATGGAACCGCAACAAATAGCCCCAACAAATGGAAGAAATGACAAAGGCATTTCTTCATTAACAAACATTCTTTCAATGTGTGTCAAACACCAACTGAATTCTAGACATTCTGAACATATTTTGAATGACTTCACAGTCAAAAATTCAAGATCCAAAACTTTCAAGTTTAGTGTGTGTTGAGTGTATTCATTTCCTTCAACATCTCAGGATGCAACCAATTGAAATCTTCAGACAACTTAGAAACAATCTTCCACCCTTTCTTGACTCATTCATCAAGAATCTCTATGGATGTTGCTTGTTGATCCTTTGATTGACCAAATGAGAGAGTTGGTTCGAGGGCTCTTAGTGGGGTTTCACTTTTATTTTAAATTTTTTGACAAATCCTTTTGAATAATTGCTGCATGTAATTCATAATGTCACCAATTGATGAAGCAATATTTTGATACAAGATACTTTATTTTGAAATTGTATCTTTTTTCCATTTCAGATCTTTTAGAATCCTTCAGTCTTAACATCATTTTTTCTTTTTTCTTTCCTTTTATATATATATATATATATATATATATATATATATCCTGACTGTGCTTAGAATGTGTAGCCAAGACATCGGTGTTATTTGTTGGATTTGATCTTTTGTAAACATCCCTTGTGTTCCTCTTTTAGAACATTTTAGAAAATCTCATGCCAAGCAATGATCTTAAAAATCCTTCAAGAAGACCCCTTCTATTTGAACCAATTGAGGTTTGGATCATCTCTTGTTGTCTTCAATCTTAATTTGACAACACCTAAGACAATCTATTTTTTAAGATCGTAAAGTGTTGAGAGCTGGTTGGTTTAGAATCTTGAATTTGAGATTGAAAGTCTCTCTATTTCTATAAGAAATATTCATTGCTTAGTTGGTATAAGACACACAATCATCCAAATGTTTTCACAAAGAAATACCTCTTCTTGAAATAAAAACCAAAAGAGTAGTTAGTAAGATATCTTGAGACAAAATCTCAAGTGCACCTCACCCCCCAAGACTGACACAACTTTGAAAACAAACATGCAACTAAAAGAAAACACACTTGCAGAAAATAAACACACCTACAAAAATAAAGTCTAACTAATTTTTATTTTATTTTTTTTTGAAAACTCTTAGGCTTCAAAATAATGTTTCATAAATTTCCCATTAACTAGAAATAGAACTAATTCCCCCTATAAGGAACTGAGCCTAAAAGTGTTTTCTCCCAGAATTTATGTGATCTAATATGGACCAATCCACAAGCATTGAAACTTGGTGTGGCTGCCTAGATTTTCTTTTCCCTTATCCCAAAGTAGAACAAGGTTAAAAATTCTAAATGATTTTATCGTGGCCCTCTTGTCAAACCATCTCTTCATGACAACTTGATATTTAGCCATTTTCTCCAATGCAGCTGTCTATTTCTCTTCCATCTCTAAAAGATTCATCAATCTAATTTGTACTTTTTCAATGTCTTCAGCATATCTACTCATGAATTTCAAAATAGGAATCCTAAGATTCAGCAGGAATATTGGTTCTTGTCTGTAAACAAGAAAATATGGAGATGTTCCCAAAGCATTCTTGACCCTTACTCAATCTTTCCATAAGGCATATTTGAGTTTCGTATGCCAATCTTTAGGATTCTCATTCAATAATTGTCTTATTAATATGATCAAGTTTTTATTTTTAGATTCAGCTACCTCATTCCCTTATGGGTAGTAATTTGAAGAAAACTTGATGATAACCTGATTTTCAAATTCCCATTGAGTAAACAATACTGATGTGAAAGTAGATCCATTATCACACACAAGGGTGAATGGCATTCCAAACCTAGTGAAAATATGTTCCTCTAAGAAGTCTATCACCACCTTAGCAATGCAATTTCTAAAATTTTTTGCTTCTTTCCATCTCGTACAATAATCAGTGGCTATAAGAATGTAGGTGTGTCCAATTCATGATGGTGGATTGACTAGACCAATAAAATCTAGCCCCCACTTTACAAAAAGGTGTATCTCATATATGGGTTGTAGTAGCATTACTAGGTGTCTTTCTTTGCTAGCACTAGTTTAGAAAACATGACAAGAGCACACGAGATCAAAAGTGTCCTTGAATATTATGGGCCCAAAATAACCTAACCTTAAAATCATATGAGTAGTTGCTTCTATCAAACCATGTCCTGTACCGTACTTATCATGAAATTGTTCCAAGACTTCCTTTACTTCCTAAAGTCCTAATCACTTCAAATAAATTCCTTCATAATTCCTCTTGTACAACTTTCTATCATGTAACATGTAGGATTCACACTTCATTTTAAGACCCCTACATTATGAACTGTTCATCCAACTACGAAACTAATTCTATAAAAGGTAATAAACAATATCTTGGTACCAAACATCTATCACTACACCTTGACCAATGTCAACTTGAGATACGATCATTTTCTTTTGGTCATTCTCATTTGTTTCACTGTCAAACCTAAATTCCTTTTCATCCTCAACTTGGTTATCAACTATCATTTTTTATAATCCTTGATCCTTGACCAACCTCATGGGTTAGATTTCTAGATCAAACTCTTGAAGTATCACCATCTATTTCCCTCGTATTTTTCCAAGTTCATTTTGCATCAACAATGTCTCTACCACTAGATTAGGTACAATAGCATACACCTTACTCCTTATTATGTAATGAAAGAACTTCTTCACTGCCTTGATCAATGCAAAAGACTATTTATCAAGGTTAGAATAATTCAACTCAGCATTCTGATGCAGGAGCATCCAAAGGTATAAGGGCAATCCTGTGTCACCCAAAAAAATGTACTTAGACTTAGTTTTTGTTTCATGTCTTTACATTTTTGGATACCCATTTCGGTCAAATAAAGGTTCCAACTCTCACAGTTCCACTATCAGTGTGTTTGAAAATCCTAAAAAAATAGGAGCATGCAATTTGGCCATCATTTTGGTAACCTAGAAGGTGTGAATTGGCCAAATGAATGTAACTATGATTTAGAGCATTCCAGAAAAAGAATCAAGTCAAAAGGCCCCACGGTTTGAAAGTTATTGCAGTTTTTCAGGTTTTGGAGACCTCCTAAGAATGCTTCAAAGTTAGGTTAGGGGCATTAAATGACCTCAAAAAGGGCCAAAAAATGGGGGACGAGCAAAGCTGGTCCATAGGGCTATAGAGCGCTTTGAGAGCTTTCTGAAAATGTAAACGGTTCATCAATCAGAGCTACAGTTCAAAAGTTATGCCTCCCAGAAGTTCGGTTACCATTTATGGATTCTTCTAAATTTGCACCAACTTCTAACACTGCTTTTGGAACCTTCTATTTGGTTGGTGGATGCCTACTAGCACTTTCTAGAATGTACTCCTAGTCCTTAACCCTCTGGGCTCTATTTAAGGAGATTTTTGGCATTGTAAAAGGCAGTTCGGAGTGGAGTTTGAGAGGAGGTACTAAAAGGAGAAATTATCTCCAAATTTATGCTATTGTAAGCCCTTAGGGCATGTCTTGAAGTTTATTTTTTTTGTACTATTTTTACTAGCTTATTTTCTTAGTTAATACAATTTCCCTTTTCTGTTGTGTCCATTCTGTTCTTGGGTTGTGTCCCCATCAAGTGGTATCAGAGTTGCTTTTCCTGAGTGTGTAGACAGAGCGCCGACTGTGAGGCAGTTTGCACTAGGACTGTGTGGTTGTGGATTCGAGTTAGAAGATGCCTCCACAAAGGGAACATGGTGGAAGGGCCAGAGCTATTAATCCTAAGGAGGTTAGAGCCCTCCAAAGGCAGTTGTAGGCATTGCAAGAGGAGCTTCGTAGAGGAGAAAATGTTGCTGCAGGTGACAACAGTGAGGATGAAAATGAAGAAGAAGTAATGGGACCAGAAGAGGAATTTGATGGGGAAGTTTTGAATCCTATAGAGGAAAGGCTTTTTAGGGCCATTACTAAGTTTGGGAAAAGACCTACAATTGAAGTGGGTGTATTTTCAAGAAATCTGAAACCAGATGAGTTGATCGATTGGATCAATGAACTGAAAGAATACTTTGAGTGTGAGGATATAAGGGACCCAGATAGGGTTAAGTTTGCAAAGGCCAAATTCAAAGGCCATGCCAAAATCTGGTGGCAAGAGGTTCAATTGGAAATAAATAGAAGAGGAAAGGAGAAGATCACAAGAAGGGATCGCATGGTGGACAAATTGAAGAAGCAGTTCATTCCTGTGGACTACGAGCTTGATTTGTTTAAGAAGATGCATGGGTTAAAGAAAGCAAGAAGATCAGTCCAAGAATATACAGAGAAATTTTACCGACTCTTGATTAGAGCGGGGCATGTAGAAGCAAATAAGGAGAAGGTTTCTCATTATATTAGTGGATTGAGACCTAGCATCCAGGAGGAATTAAGTCTAGTAAGAATGACCAGCGTTGAAGAGGCATACCAGTTTTCCCTACGAGTTGAAGAGAAGCTGAATAAAAGGTTTGAAGGAAGACAAAGAGGGCATGGTCAAGGAGGAAGGGGAAGCGGTAGATCATCTGGAGGCCACAATGAAACCCAAAATAAAAATGAAGATGAGGGTACTAGCAGGAACTAGAGGAATGAGGGTTTCAACCGCTCCCATAACCAAGACTTTGGAAATCAGAGAGGAAGAGGTAGAGGACGTGGACAAGGAAGAGGAGGCTTTTGTGGTACCTATTTCCATTGCAATGAAGAAGGTCATCGTGCCTTTGAATTCCCTCAACAACAAGGAAGGATAGATAGGAGAGCTGAGGGCCAAGCTAGGGTTGCTCATGTGGATGAGGATGCACAATCATCACATTCAGAGGATGCAAAAAGAGGAGAGACCTTGGTAAATGAAAGAGTCCTACTAAGTGGTGAGATTGAACAAGGAAAACAGAGGAGTTTGTTCTGTACCAGATGCAAGTGTGAGGAAAAATGTTGTGACGTGATCATTGATGGTGGTAGCACTGATAACTTGGTATTAGAAGAGATGGTCTCTAAGCTGAAGCTAAGAGGGAGAAACATCCCTAGCCCTATCGGATTGCTTGGGTAAAAGATGATCATAAGGTCCTGGTAAATGAACAATGTTTACTAAAATTCAAAATTGGGAGTTACCATGATGAAGTTCTCTGTGATGTTATTTCAATGGATGTTTTCCATCTATTGTTGGGTAGACCATGGCAGTTTGATAGACATGCAGTGCATGATGGACATGCAAACACATACTCTCTAACAAAGGATGGAGTTCGCCACAAATTGAAGCCCATGAAAAAGAAAGGTGAAAAGGTATGTAGCAGTGCTAGGATTTGTCTTGTTGATGGAAGGAAGTTTTTAGATGGCATGAAACATCAGCATATGTGCTATGCTTTGATTCCTAGGAAAGATAAAGAAGGTAGTAGTGAAATAACACTTGAAGTTTCAAATTTACTAGGGGATTTTGGAGATATTATCTCTAATAATGTTCCAGATGGATTGCCACTAGTAAGGAAAATTAGTCATCAGATAGATCTGATTCCAGGAGCTAGTTTGCCAAACAAGGCTGCTCATAGGATGACTCCTAATGAAACAGAGGAGCTAAATAGATAGGTTCAAGAGCTATTGAGGAAGGGCTTGATTTAAGAGAGCCTGAGACCATGTGTAGTACCTACAGTACTTGCACCAAAGAAGGATGGAGAGTGGAGGATGTGTACAGATTCTTGAGTTATAAATAGGATAACCATCAAGTACCAGTTTCCTTTGCCAAGACTAGATGACCTTATGGATTGCTTGAGTGGAGCTCAGTACTTCACAAAGATATATCTGAAGAGTGGTTATCATTAGATATGGATTCGAGAAGGAGATGAGTGGAAAATAGCCATCAAGACCAAGGAGGGTCTTTATGAGTGGTTAGTCATGCCCTTTGGATTGACGAACGCCCCAAGCACCTTCATGCGGCTCATGAATGAGGTACTCAAGAAGTTCTTGGGAAAAAATTTTATTGTCTATTTGGATGATATCTTAATTTTTAGCAAGATTTTGGAAGAACATTTACTGCATATTCGTAGTGTCCTTGAAAGGCTAAGGGAAGAGAAACTGTTAATTAATCTGAAGAAGTGTATCTTTGCAAAAGGGAGTTAGTCTATTTGGGGTTTGTTATATCACCTGAAGGTCTCAAAATGGATCCAGAGAAGGTAAAAGCCATCTTGGAATGGCCTACTCCAAGGTTTGCTACTGAGGTAAGATCATTTCATGGTCTGGTTAGTTTTTATAGGAATTATATTAAGAATTTCAGTGGCATATGTGCACCCCTAACTGATACAATAAGAGGGGATAGAAAAGAGTTCAAATGGACTTAGCGGCTGTGAGAAGTTTTGAATTGCTGAAGAAGAAGGTGACAGAATAGCCTGTGTTGGCACTTCCAAATTTTAGAAAGGTTTTCCAAGTGGATTGTGATGCTAGCGGCAGTGCTATTGGGGCTGTATTAAGCCAAGAAGGTAAGCCTATTGCATATTTTAGTGAAAAATTGAATGATGCAAAGAAGAAGTATTTTGTTTATGATCAAGAGTTATATGCAATAGTTCAGGCCTTAAAGAAATGGAGGCATTATTTATTGCTAAAGGAATTTGTTTTGTATACTGATCATCAGGCATTACAGTACCTAAATAGCCAAGGTAAATTGAATCAGATGCATATGAAGTGGGTAGAGTTCTTGCAAAGCTATACATTTGTGTTGAAGCATAGAAGTGGAAAATCTAACAAGGTTGCAGATGCACTAAGTAGGAGGCAGTTGTTGCTTACAGTAATGCAGGTTGAAGTAGTTGGATTTGATGAACTCAAGAATTTGTACCCTGAGGATCCTGATTTTGTTGAAGCATGGAAAGCTTGTAAAGAACCTGTTTCTGTAGACATAACCAAGTGGTTAGACTATTTGATTCAGGATGGCATGTTGTTCAAAGGTAGTCAATTGTGCATTCCGAGGAGTTCCATGAGGGAAAATTTGATTAAGGAGAAACACAGTGGAGGGATGGCAGGACATTTTGGTTGAGATAAGACCATTGCCATTCTTAGAGAACATTATTTTTGGCCTCAAATTTCATAGGATGTGAAGAAGTTTGTACAGAGTTGCCAGGTTTGTCAAGTTGCCAAGGGGTTTAGTCACAATACTGGCCTATATCAGCCATTGCCTATTCCATCAAGGCCATGGGAGGACATAAGTATGGATTTTGTTCTTGGATTGCCAAGGACAAAAAGGGTTAATGACTCAGTATTCATGGTGGTTGATAGGTTCTCGAAAATGGCACATTTCATTCCATGCCACAAAACTCATGATGTTGTCCATATTGCAGACTTATTTTTCAAAGAGGTGGTAAGACTACATGGTCTTCCAAGGAGTATAGTTTCTGACAGAGACATTAAATTTGTGGGGTATTTCTGGAGGACATTATGGAAAAAGTTTAGAATAGACTTGAAATTCAGTTCCACGCATCACCCACAAGTTGACGGTCAAACAAAAGTGGTAAACAGAAGTCTGGGCAATTTGTTGAGATGTTTAGTTGGGGATAAGCCCAAGGGATGGGATTTAATTCTACCACAAGTAAAGTTTTCTTACAATAACTCTATAAATAGGAGTACTGGAAAATCACCATTCCAAATTGTATATGGGAATAGCCCAAGGACTGCACCAGAGCTGAGGAAGATAGAACAAGGGGAGAGGAAAAGTGCAGAAGCTGAGGAATTTGTTGAACATATCAAGTGTCTACATGAGGAGGTTCAGGCACACATAACCAAGATGAATCAAGAGTATAAAGCTAGGGTTGATCAAAGGAGAAGACATAAGGAATTTCAAGTACGAGATTTACTCATGGTGCACTTACGAAAAGAAAGATTTCCAGCCGGTACTTACAAAAAGCTGAAAATTAAGAAATTTGGCCCCTACAAAATTTTGAAGAAACATGACTCAGCAAATGCATATGAACTGGAGCTGCCAGATGGTATTCAGATTTCTCCCATTTTCAACATTGTAGATTTAACAGAGTATCATGATGATGGTGCAGATGAGGAGCTAGTGTTAGAGCCATGTCCAATTCCTGCTTCTAAGAAGGAGGAGATAGAAGACATTCTAGATCATCGTGTGGGTAGGAGTACCAAAAATAGGCAGTATGAAAAGTATTTGTTCAAATGGAAAGGACAGCTAATCGAGGACTCAACTTGGATTTCAACAGCTCAGGTTTCCCATTTGGGATTTCCTCTACCATCCATAAAGTGACAGGGTCACTTTTCAATCTACCCTGGGTGTCTGATGCAGGAGCATCCAGAGGTATAAGGGCAATCCTATGTCACCCAAAAAAATGTACTTAGACTTAGTTTTTGTTTCATGTCTTTACATTTTTGGATACCCATTTCGGTCAAATAAAGGTTCCAACTCTCACAGTTCTACTATCAATGTGTTTGAAAATCCTAAAAAAAATAGGAGCATGCAATTTGGCCATCATTTTGGTAATCTAGAAGGTGTGAATTGGCCAAATGAATGTAATTGTTATTTAGAGCATTCCAGAAAAAGAATCAGGTCAAAAGGCCCCACGGTTTGAAAGTTATTGCAGTTTTTTGGGTTTTGGAGACCTCCTAAGAATGCTTCAAAGTTAGCTTAGGGGAATTAAATGACCTCAAAAAGGGCCAAAAAATGGGGGAAGAGCAAAGCTGGTCCATAGGGCTATAGAGCGCTTTGAGAGCTTTCTGAAAATGTAAACGGTTCATCAATCAGAGCTACAGTTCAAAAGTTATGCTTCCCAGAAGTTCGGTTACCATTTATGGATTCTTCTAAATTTGCACCGACTTCTAACGCTGCTTTTGGAACCTTCTATTTGGTTGGTGGATGCCTACTAGCACTTTCTAGAATGTACTCCTAGTCCTTAACCCTCTGGGCTCTATTTAAGGAGATTTTTGGCATTGTAAAAGGAAGTTCGGAGTGGAGTTTGAGAGGAGGTACTAAAAGGAGAAATTATCTCCAGATTTATGCTATTGTAAGCCCTTAGGGCATGTCTTGAAGCTTATTTTCTTTGTACTATTTGTACTAGCTTATTTTCTTAGTTAATACAATTTACCTTTTCTGTTGTGTCCATTCTATTCTTGGGTTGTGTCCCCATCACATTCTTCAGAGGGCATCTCATAAAAGTGATTAGTCTTTAATCTTCCTTTTCTTTCTTCTGCATTAGGATCCCAACACAAGAATGTTCAGAAGAAAAAGAATATATCTATCTTAAAGGGTAGCTCATAGTCTGTACTTACTAGTACTAGGGCCATGGGAATGGCCACTTTGATATCCTCAAAATATTTCTTGATTTCTAAGACCCATTCTATCTTAGCCCCCCTTTTTGAGTAAATCATTGAGGGGATGAACTATTTCTGCAAATCCACTTATGAATTTCTGTACAAAATTTATCTTCCTGAAGATAAACTTGAGTTCCTTCTAGCTACAAGGAGGTGATTACTTTAGGATGGCCTCAACTCTATTAGGATTAATGGAGACCTCAACTTCAGAAATGATATAACCCAAGAGCTTTCCTTTAGTGACTCCAAATGAATATTTCTTGGGATTGAGGGATATGTCATATCTATGACATCTATTGAATACCCACCTCAAATAAGCAATGTGAGTACTTCAATCCTTTGAAAATATGGTTAAATCATCCATGTAGATGACTATACACTTATTGACCAATCCCTTAAAAGCTTCATCAATGGCTTACTGAAATGTAACACTTGCATTAATCAGTCCAAAAGGCATTCTTCTATAGGCAAAAGTTCCCCATTTAGTTGTAAAAGTCATCTTTAGTCAATCTTCTTGATCAACCATCACTTGATTATATCATGAATATCTATCTAAGAAAGACATCATTTTTGAACCATTTACAATTTGTAGAACCTCATCTAGTGAGGGTAAAGGATAATTGTCCTTTTGAGATGCCATGTTCAAGTTATGAAAATAAACACAACGTTGAATCTCTCCAGTCTTCTTTCATACCAGAACCAAATCAGCTACCCATGTGGAATGATGAATCGGGAAGATGATCTTAGCATCCAGTAACTTAACTTCTTTCATTATTAGATGTTCAATGATAGGAATAATAGGTCTTTGCCTTTGTCACAAAGGCTTGGCATTTGATTTCAAGGGGATATCATTGGTTATAATATTAGGGTCATACATCTTTAGCTCTTTGTACCTCCAAGCAATAACATCTTTATATACTTAGTAAGTAGATTGAGCATATCCTCCCTTTCTTGTGCATTGCAAGCTTTCCCTATCCAAACCATTATCAGATCTTTGTTGGTTCCTAAGTTGTACAAGTCACATTCCTAAATCCCCTTTTCTTGTGGCATCCTTCTATTAAGTGTGAATTCATAATGATAAAAAATGTGCTCTAACTCAACCATTCCATTAGTAATAGTGTTGGTTTTCAAATTTAGGATCTTGTCTTCATCTTCAAGTTCATCATTTTTTGGTTTTCCATAAAGAATGTCATCAATTTCTTGCCCTTTAAAGTGGTCATTGCACATGATAAATTCAAGTATGTGTTGATTGTCTTGAAAGACTTAAAAGTTTATAATATATTCTGCAATAGATGGGGTAGCAACTAACTCTATTGAAAATCTTTTAAATTTTGTTCTTTTGACTGGTTGTAATGTACTTGTTGAAATAGCAAGAGCATATACTACCATGTTATTACTTCTTGGAATGGACCTTATGTTTAAAGCTTCAAAATAATCTAGTAAATCCCATACTCTCTTCCTGTAAGCAAGTAGCCTTTTATCATTACAAGAGTATAATGATTTCACTTGTCATATAACCAACTAAGAATCTCCCTTGATTATGAGAGTTGTGACTCTTTTCTCTAGTAGAAAGAGAAGTCTTTGGATCAATTCTTCATATTCTACAGCATTGTTAGTACATCTAAACTATAATTGATATACTACATAGAAAGACTTACTTTTTTGATTGATCAATTTGATACTTGAGCTAGCCCCTAATTTGCATCTAGAACCATCAAAGCAAAGTGTCCAAATTGGATCCTCCTTGGGTTTTCCAATCTTGTTTTTGTTTGTCCTTAGTTTCTCTTTCACTTGAGCTTGGAATGATTGTTTCTTGGGAACCCATTGTAATTTTCCACATGCTAGACTTGACGCTTCCCCTTTGTAACTAGTTGATAGAGGAAGTGTATGTTTTTCCTATTTTTCTTGAATTTCCCCTATTAGTTATTTGATTTCATCGACCTCATGTTCAAGATGAATGACTACCAAATTCCACCCTTGACCTTTCATGTACTATCTTCTTCTCTAAACTTTAATCATCCCTAGGGGAGGAGAAGACAAACCTCCACTATCTCAAGAGGTATCACTATATGAAAAATTTAGATCTTGGATTTCTTCTTCAATCTTCTCCAAAGACTCATTTGAGTTTATATGACTTTGATTTTTTTTGGGTCCATCTTCTAGAATTTTATTATCCTTGTCTTGCATCATGTGCATTGACACCTTTGTGATTGCTTCTTGACATGATGAGAATTCAAATTTAGAGTGCTTAACTTTGTGTAATCAGAAAAATCCTAGGAGGAGTAAGACACTAGGATTAGCTTCTTCTCCCAAGAATTGTAAATTAGCCATCATACTATCTATGAATTGTGTCACAATCTCATCCTTTGGGATTGATATCTTGAGTTCTTTATCTTGTTCACTTGGTATTTTGGTGGGAATCGTACCAAATGTCATCACTTTGTAAGAGCCCAAATTTTATTGTAGGAATACCACCTCATTTGGAACATTGTATTCTATAATCATCATTTTCAATTTTGGCTCTACATCTATCTTGATTTGATTTTTCAACCTCTTCTATAGTAACTATAACTGATTGAAATTGGTAGAAAACCATCCTCTTAGGCATTCCATTGATTCTCTACTCAAGAGTAGAATATCGACCATGTGTATATCAATGACATCTTGAATTTGGTGGTTGACTATCAACTATATATGAATGTCCTTTAATACACCAATGACTTTTACTTATGTTTTGTCCAACTATATCACTATTTGATTTGAAGGCTGAGGACTGACCCCTAGCCTTTGTTTTATTGATAGTGGCATGATGCTACATGAGGCTTCTAAATCAATCAAGAAATTTTGAAGATTCTTTCCATATATCCTGATGCTGAGCAAAAAGGGGGTACCTCAACCTTGTCTTTAAATATAGTGCGCATCACTTCTCCACCATTCACATGTTGAGATACTATATTTTGAGGGACAATATTTGTGTTATGGGATACCTTTCTATGATCCAATATCTTCATCAATAATTCTCAATATTGTGGAAAATTTTACAACATGTCAAACATGGTCATATCAGCCTTTGTTCTTTTTAAGTTCTCTATCACACTGTACTTTTCAGTAGACCAAGCAAGATTTTTTAATATTGTTGGTATATTTTTTTTGTTTTGATTTTTTTGTCCTCTATATGGTGGCCTAATCAGTTTGGATTGTTACTCACTCTCAAATTAGGAGGAGTTGGTTGTAAAGGTAGAGGAATTCCATCTATCATAGGTTCTTTTCTACTTCTCAGATTGTATGTATTTCAATTGTCATTATGGAAGGCAAACATCTCTTCATGCTAAAGGTCAGGTTCCTAACTAAATAGAAAAGAGAACTCTTTGCTAGCTAGTTATTCTACTTGCACATTCTGTGTAGAATCATAGGATTCTAGTAGCATAGCATTAAATTGTGTAGGAGGAGCATTGTCATTCACTTGTGAACTTTGAGTCATCTCTTCATTCCCATTATAATACGAACCATCATTGTTGGATGCATTTTGACTATCATCAAACTAATTAATATCTGCATACTAAACATTGTTATTTTTGTTATTGGTAGGAATATTCCATTATTTGGATGGGTGTTCTACTTTCAGTTCTATCTTTGGAAGCCATTATTACGATCAAAAGGATTGAAATTGTTCCCTCCATTGTTGTTTCCTGTATTATTTGTCATTGTTTTCATTGAAGTTCCTATTATGAGTTTGGCCATAATTGTTGTTGTAAGGACCAACATTGTTCCTTTGGAAGTTGTTATTCTATCCTTGTGACAACATTAGATGAGTCAGTTTGTTGTTTATTTGGGACATAGTCTTTTTCATCTGACCAAATTTAGAAACAAAACTATTGTCTACTTCAGTGGGCACTGCTAGCTTTTGCTCAAAGAAGGTATCTTTGGGAGGTTCATACCCTAGATCTATTAGAGTGAGATTTCATGGAGTGGGTTCTTGTTGTAATGGGATTGGATTCATAGGTATGAATTGGCTAGGCATCGTGGGTACTCTGACAAGGTATTTTGACATCATTGTGATAGCTTGAGCTAGAAGCATTAATCCTCCTCTGTTAGGATTAGCTTGCTTAGTGAAGGTAATTGCTTCAGTGAAGACTTTATCCAATGTGTCAATATTTGTTGCAAGAAGTCTTCTCAAAAAAATAGTAGTAAGATGGTCCATGGTATTCAGATAAATCTGAATAGTAGCTTTAACTGGTATAGTGTACAATTTTTCTAGCTTGAGATATGCCATATGAAAGCAATGGTTGAAGTGTGAAATTGTCTCGGCTAGGTCCCTTTTAATTAATATGAATTGTTAATGTATCACAACTGGATTGATGAAAGTTTTGAATTGTTCTAAGAATAATTTTTTCAAAGTATCCCAATCTCCAATACATCTAGGTGGAAAATTAACATACCAATTAAAGGAAATTTCCCCCAAAGAGCAGGAGAATAAATGAAGAACCGCATCCTCATTAGTAACCTGCTTTCGATTGTAAATTTCTTTGAATACCTTGATATGATCTTTGGCAGTTCATGTCTCCTCATAGATGAACCTTGGGAAAAACTTCTTAGGGTTCTTGGGAAGGTCATGTAGTGCACCTCTCAAGTTTATTGGTGAATCTATAGAATTTGCAAAAAAAAGGCTATTGGAGGATTTGGTAGACCTAAGGGTGGTGGTTGAAAAGGTGGAAGTCTTGGAATATTTGGTGGTCCACAAAGTGGTTAGAGTGGAGGCAGAGTTGAAGAAGATGATGAAAGGTTGAATGGAAGTGCTTGAATACAAGGTATTCCTTTATCACTATGTGGGTTGTGAAAATGGGTAAGCTCAAGAAACTCATGTGCACTTGGTGAAGATCTTAATGCTCACTGAAATGGGGATTCTAAATCAAAACCCTCTAGTTTGCATCAACTCTAGAAAAAGCACACCTCTATAGAAGTACACTTTCTCATAAAATGAGGCGCATGATAGAATTTTGTGCACCTGTGGACCTATGAACCTATGGACTTGCGTACTTACAGACCTGTAGACCTATGCAGCTACGCAACTAAATTTTTGAAAACACTCAAAAAAATCTTGAACTTGCAAAAAATGCAAAATTTTGAAACTTTGGAAAATTTTCTTCTATTCCAAAAAAATATATATGGCCCCTCTTTCTAGCACCACTTCTATTGAGTTGTCATTTTGCATGATGCTTAACGGCAAGAATTCTTTCAAACTCCTCTCTTGAAAAGTCAATCGTGTGAATCAACTCCAAGGTTCCAGGTGATCTTGTGACCTACTAGAATATGATCAATTGAAGATAAATGTTTTTGTTCATGAGGAGGCCTTTTTTGGTTCATTTTATTTTGGATGAGATGTAGAACCTATTCATTGTTTCAAAATAAAACATGCAAAAAGAACTATGTTTTTGTATTTTTTATGTTTTCCAATGAATGCAATCTAATGATGCAACTAATATGAATTCCCAATTAAACAAGGGGTTAGTAAAGCAAATAACTAGAACTTTTAAAACAAATAACTTGAAAAGTAAAATCCTGATGGACATAAGCTATAGAAAACAACACGTTTGCAAGTTAAACTTTCAAAGAAATGAGTAGGTAACCAATGAAAATAGGAGTAGTGCTTCCTAGATTCTGCTTATGCAATCGTCAATGAGAAACTCTAATAATAATATGATGTTTCACTCTTCATCAAATCACAAGGCCATGAAAATTATACTCATGTGAGAAAAAGAGTTACATAGGCACAATTTGATGATTTCTTCTCGAGCTAGATACATCAGCAGAATTTGTTAAAACTATAGCAAACACTAGAACTAAAAGATCACACAACCAGAAACAAAGCAATAAAATTTTGGCTCAATTATGATTCAATGAACATAAATCCACCAAAAAATGGCAAATTTAGGCAAGAATCACTACACTCCAAATGTGAGCACTAAAAGCATAATTTTATTGCAAAATAACTATGGTCTTCATTACATATTACAATGGAGTATTTATACGAAATTGTCTCAATTTTTTTTTAGAGTGAGAAATATCTTCATGCAATAAAATACTTTTAATTTAATAAAACAAAACTAATTATATACAAAATAATAATCTAACTGGTGCTTAGTAGGACTCCATCCATTTTATATTCATTAATTGGATGCATGAGCCTTTACATGTCATAGGACAAAGAATTTATGGGAGTAAATGTATAAGAAAGCCTTTAGTCAAAGTAGAAGTGTCTAGAAGTGTCAAAAATAGAAGTTGATCCTTCATCGGGCATCTGTCTGAGTTAAACTGCCATCAAAATGTGTTTCCAATGCATGGAAAGCTCTATTTTTGGAATTGGTAGTTAACTGTTAGCACACCTTTGGAAAAGTGCACCTGTGCACTTGCATACCTACGCACCTCAAAAGGTCCAAAATCTCAAAATTTTACTAAGTGTCAAAACTAAAATTATGGCTTATGGGTTTTGTCGCCCTTCATACCAGAGCTATGTTTGGATGTTTTCCCTTGAATTTCTCAATATCTCAGTAATCTCAGCTGCATCCAAAAGATCTAAAGCATCATATTTATCTTTGACTTTTTGTCTTTATTTGTCTTGCACTTCATGGATAGGGAGCTCTAAGCTAGCATCCAAGCATTCCAAACTCATGGAATCATTTGGATAGAATGGTTTAGAGTGTGACACATTTCTAGTGTACATTTTTGGCACCCACTATGTGGCTAGACTGTATGTTTCACCCTACATTTCCCTATTTTTGCTTGCATTTCCTTTATTGTTCTACATTCTTCTCCTTTTTTATAGTTGTGGTGTTGGGTGACATTCTTCCAATTTCACACAATAGTTCATAGTACTTTTGTGTGACACTTTTTGGAAATAGTGTTGCACTTGAAGCTTGCATTCTGTCACCCTCTGTGAAAAAATCTGTCACACGGCTGAAGAAAAAGTATTGTCTACATAGAAACTATCACCTTTCTTTACTATAAAGTATCGCATGACATTTGTTCAGTGACAAGTATCACCTGAAGATTTTTTCTTGTTTCTTGAGGGATTTGATCAAATTTCTTCTTAGCTAGCTGACTGTTATTTTTTAGCAGATTTTTAGGTTGTTTTATAGAGGTCTAGTTCGCAGTTTTTGTGATTATTTCAAGCTAACTTGTGGGCTAACAAGTTGTGATTGCAGGTTGCCCTCTTTATGAAGAAAAATTGAAACTTGACATACAAAAGAATGCATGTCAAAGCTTCAAATGCGCAAGGGCTACTAACATTGTTTGCAAGGCTGCCCAAAGCATAAAAACCCAAACTTGCTTGATTTTTTGATTTCATGTGCAACATTGACTAATTGTTCATTTTTCATAGGCACATAAAATTTGTGATTGGAGTCTTTTGGTAATAGGAGAGTATGCTTTTCACCCTTGTGGTGAATTAGAAATCTTGACTTGCCATTTGGTTTCAAAAGGAAAGGGTAACTAAATCTTTCTGGCATGTTTGGGAAAAAATGATTGGAATAGGAGAGTATGCTCTTCACCCTTGTGGTGAATCAGAAATCTTGACTTCCAAAAGTTGATCCACTCTTTGTGTAGTTATAATCCTTTAGAGGGCCTTCTCTTGGACAACCTGAGAGAAATGACCCAAGTGGGGACAAGAAAATTACCTGGCTCTTCCAACCCACTATAAACTCAAGGCTGTCAAAGACACAAAACTTTAGTAGACATACTATTTGTCTTCACCTAGTGTGATCGCTTATGGGATTTCGACCATAGGGAGATCACTAGGCAAGAATTCTTAAGGTACTCTTGTGGTTGCAAGATCAATTACTCATCACAAGGTGAGGTGTCTTATAATTGGGAGCAAGAGAAAGACTATGAATAGAAGCCCTATCTAAACACCCTAAGTTAGTAACTACCCTTTTTTAGCCGCTCAACTTCTTGGTGCAAGGATCGATCCTAGTGGACTACCCGGATCAACCCAAGATTTTACACTCACCATATGTGTTCCCTTGGTTGTGCTTATGGCACTTCCATGACAAAGCCAATATCTCTTGTGGGAAACCACTTGGTGTGAGGTGAAGGAGCATCAAGTGTGGGCCAAGTTGTTGAGTAATGAAGCATGACTCTAAGGTAGATTGCTTGGCTATTGTTTTTGATGTTTTGACCAGTGTTAACATTCTTGCAACATAAACATTCTGATAAAAGTTGTTAGGAAGGTTTTTTTGATATCCCAAATGTGTATTAACAAGGTTTTTTTTACCCTTGATCAATTGTTTTGAGACATGTTAAAACACTTATTGTTTGCAAACCTTGATGTTTACTAATAGGAAACATTGTCTGATTGAAACAATTATCTGATTGAAAAATTGAAACGAACTTCAAATTGAAAATTGACCTTTTTTTGCACAAAAAAGGCACTCTGTCACATGCTCTCATGAGAAATATCATGACACAAATTTTACACAAAAATCTGTCGTAGGTCAGTAATAAATTTTGTTGCACTCAGTTAAAATATCTATCGCTTAAACAAAAAGTGTCGCACCCATGTTAAAATTCTGTCGCGCGATACTATATGCTGAACTTATGTCACCCTCCTTCTAAGAAAATATCACCTAGAGTTACTTTGGCTCAAAAAAATAGAGTTTATAGTTGGATTTTTTTGATCTAAGGATCGTCACGTTGGTCACCCTTGGTCCTAGCTATGTATCACAGTGTGAAGTATTCTTCCTAGGTTCAAAAGATGGGTTTAGTCTATCGAATGTAAGTCTTGAAACATCTTGATGAATCACTTGTCAAAATTTAGCTATTATTTTATTCTAGCTATCCACTATTTATCTTCTCACTCGTCTTCTTGGCTCAAGTCACCCGTGCTATAAGATCTTGAGCACTATTTGACAAGCAATCTATCACATTTTGACAAGTGACTAGTCCTAATCGTAAAAGCTTCAAATTCGGCTCATTTTTCTTGTCTTACTAAACAAAGAAAACTCTTTACATGCCAGTAACAACTAGACATCAAGGTGGTGATGGTAATCATACCCCTTTAATTTTTAGGCAATTGGAGGCACCACCTAAGCATCCTCACAAAAAACTTTGTGTGGAAGATCTCGAGTCTACCCAAACACAAACAGCTAACATTAGGCATAATCCGCTTTATAGTTTTGAAAATCCATTTGGTACACCCTCTGAGACACCCAAGGATACAAGTGGTATTGTCACTATGGTGCACCCTGATGAAATTAAGCATCGATTAGAAGAACAAGCATGTGAAACCCAAAAGACTTTGGAGGCTATATAAACTATGGAAAGAGAAAAACAACAAGTCAACACTGAATATCAGTAATGCTATGAGGGATATAAAGGAACTTGTCCTTGAAATTCTTTTGAGAATGATGATGGCAATCATATGCCTCCAAGGGCTCCTAGGGCTATCACTGGCACATGTCCTTCACCATGTAAACCATCCCATCATGATAGTGATGAAGAAGTAACTAGCGAAGATGTGATCAAATTTCAACAAGATGGTTTCACCCAAAAATTAATGCTTAGAGCTTTAGAGGAAAATGGAGACCAATACTTCTAATACATGGCAGCTAGGGGATGGAAACTCCCTCAAGGTTTTGATGTTGAGCATATAATTCCAAACTGAGAGCCCATTGAGGCTGAAATCTTAAGGGAAGAAATACAGGAACTAAGGAAACAATTTGCACAACTGCAAACTTCAAAAGATCCACCTAAGATATCATTTGTTGAATCAATTTGTGATCTTCCATTTGATAGGAGTCTTTACATGCTACCATTTCCTAAAGATATAGAGGTTCCTAAGTATGACAAATACGATGGAAATGGTGATCCTCACGGTCATGTGAGACATTTCTATGCTCTTAGCATGGATTTTATGCATGAAGACACCTTGTTTATGAGGTTATTTCCTAGGAGTCTAAGAGGACAGGCTATGGAATGGTTTATAAAATTGAGTCCTCCTCTTAAAAAATTTGATGAACTTGCACAATGCTTTATCCAACAATATTCATACAACATTCAACATCATGTGACTGTGCTAGACTTATGCAACATCAAACAAAAAAAGGGAGAATCTTTTGCAATATACCTTCAATGATGGAGATCTTTAGACTCTTGATATCCTCAGTAGGTGCCTAAGGCTAAAAAAAATTGACATTTTTTTCAATACGCTTGTACCAAAGTTATAGTTTGATCGAAGAAAATAGTTATTCACATCCTTCAATGCCATGGTGGAGAGTGCATATCACATTGAGGATGTTGCTATCAAAAGAGCTGACATTGTTATAAACAAAGACAAAAGTAACAATGGGAATGGTAAAGACAAAGGAAAACCTTGGAATAAGAACAAGTATGTCATCAGCGATGGAGTAGTGGACACTCCTAAGACCAAAGAACCTATGTTTAACATTTCTAGTGCCATCTATGCTACAAAACAACAAGAAAGTTTGAAACCACAAACATTTGACAAAAGCTCTAAGTTCACCAAGAAATGATGTGTGTATATGCCTATGGTTGAGCCTTATGAGGTGGTTCTCAAAACTTTGATTGCAAAAAAATTGGTTACTTTACTGCACAACTCTCATCCTTATGATCCACCTATCAGACCTCCATAGTGGAGAGAAGATCACACTTGTAGTTATCACCGAAGCAATGGTCATAACAAAGATAATTGTTTTAAGCTCAAAGTTGTAATTCAAGATCTCATTGAGGAAGGAAATTTTTTCCTAGATGGCCTCATTAAAAATGCTGACCACAGCTTTTAAACAACCCTTTCCCGAATATGAGAAGGGTGAAACCTCAAAAGCTGCCAAAAATAATCATGACACCAAAATCAGTTATGCTTATGCTAACACTGATAATTTTATAAGCATGCTTCATGCTTGAGCCCATTGAATACATATGTATGGCAAGCTCCAACAATAACAACTAGCCAAATTATGATGCTAAAGATGAATGACCAAAAATGGTCTTAAGGACACGGTCCATTCCTCAATATCATATTGATACTAGACCCAAGGTGGTACTTCAAGTGGCTGAGTCTTCATCTTCTCAGAGTGAACCACTTAACGCTGTCACTAGGGGGCAATCTAAGGTTGTCCTAAAAGTTGGTCATGACCCTAAAAATTCTTCATCATCTAAGCAACCAATTACTTCCAAGATCTCCAACTATGATCTTGTTAGCCAACTAGAATGCAAACAAGCACAAATCTCCATTTTCAAATTGCTAGAGTTATCTCCTTTTCACAGGGATATCCTTGAGAAAGCTTTATGTTCTGCCAATGTTCCCATAGATATTGATGCAAAATGATTCCAAGCTATTGTGAACCACATCTCCTCACCTCGCTATCTCACCTTTTTTGAAGAAGATGACCAAGTTCTAAGTCATCCCCATAACCTTGCTCTTCGTGTCGAAGTTCAAATCTTTCGTACCCGCATCCGCCGAGTCATAATAGACAATGGTGCAGGGTTAAATATCATTTCATTCAATGTAATCCAATAGTTGGGCATGTCTAAATTTTCCATCGATCCTAAGTGCAAGATCACTATAAAGGCCTATGATGAGGTTGAAAGGCCTTCTAAAGGTCTAATTGTACTTCCAATCAGAGTTGGTCCAGTTGAGAAGAATGTCATTTTCCAAGTCTTAGACATACCACTTGCATACAACTTGTTGTTGGGATGACCATGGATCCATGACATGCGAGCAGCACCCTCTATGTACCATCATTGTATTAAGTTCCCTTTTAATGGTACTGAAGTAGTTGTCCTCGGTGAAAACTCCATGTTTGTCAACACATTATCTGCTGCTACAACACTAGCTCCACATAATCGCTCATCTCATGAGCTGACACCATCTTTCACAGAGTGTGAACAAAAACTAAAAATGATGAGCCTTGGTATGGGTGAGTACACTTTGGACTCTATTGTTGCCTTACCAATTTCCTCTTGTTCCTATGGGAAACCAACTACCACAAAGAAGCCTTCCACTTTTGCTATGACACATTTTGGTACTTTTGTGTAATCATCAATACCTCTAGAAGTAGAAAAGGAAGAACATGCCATTAAGGACTGGATCTAAAAAGAAGAGGAAGATGAGGAAGTTACACTGACTACTCCTATTTCTCCTAAAACATATGGAAAAGGCTATAAATTTTTGACAAAAATAGGCTATCAGGGCCATGGGTCCTCAACTGGTTGTAAAAATGCTCTAGTTGAACCTTTAAGTCACATTCAAGGCTGTAATACTCAAGACACTACTGGTCTAGGCTTTGGGCTAGACAATGATATACCAACATTTGATCAAAGATTGCTCATGTCTAGCAAATCAAAGAGTGATGACCCTTCGATAATTGCGACCACTACACAAGAGAAAGATTTTGTCCCCCTCACTTCCCTCCTTTGGGGAGAAGAAATACTGACTACTAATAATAATGAGGAAGCTTCTACCTCCCAAAAATAGGAATAAGAAGAATCTACTCCTTAAGACACAAATAGAGGATGAATCAGACAAAATATTGCGCGCCTCAAGGCTAGAGATCAGAGTATAGATTCTCATTAGTATGATTGGGAAAGTCTCTCAATTTCATCTTGAGAGCTAGGGGTGGATGTAATTCATGCCTATACAATGCAACCAAATGTAGTCGAATGGTCTAGTATAGGGTCAAATGAGTTTGACTCACAACATGTCTCAATAGATCACGCTAGTTCCTCTAGGTCTATTCTTGAGCTAGACTCCTTTGCGACATTCTCTATAGGCTCAACTTCACAAGTCACCAGAGATGACTCCTTCCATATCAATCACATAAAAACTTCCACCTCACTCTCACTAATTCATCTAGATCTCATAGATTGGTCTCTCCAAAATCAAAGACCTGAAATATAGTCCTTCCAAAATGACTATGAGATTGCTTGTTACTTGAATGACATCGAACCCATCCCTTCTTCCACCAGTGAACCCATAGTTAACATGATGAAATTAGATATCAAGTACCTCGGTCAAAAAATTAAAAGGAAAAATAAGCAATCAAATGGTGAAAACTACATTGTGGCGGTGTCTGATCCTCAAAAAAGTAAAAATAAAGGCATATCTAATGGTGAAAACCTCCCTGAGGCACCTACGGATGAGGTACTTGGTAGTCTACCAAACTATTTCAAGGATAGATCTTCATTTCTCATTGAACCTATGTAGCCTATCAACTTGGGTATAGAAGAATGTCCTAAGATTATTCATGTAACTCAGTCCTTGTCAAACGAAGAAAAGACACAGTTTGCTCAATTATTTCAATACAAGAAGGTAAACTTTGCATGGAAATACTCTGATATGCCAAGGCTTGATATAGATATCATCATGCATCACTTATCAATCTCACCAGATTTCAAGCCTATCAAACAGAAGTTGAGAAAAATGCATCCACATGTGGCCCTATTGGTCAAGGCAAAGTTGGAAAAACTCTTAAGTGCAAACTTCATTAGGGCCATTGATTATGCGGAATGGATTTCCAACATTGTACCTATCTCTAAGCATGAAAAATCCATACAGGTTTGTACTAATTTTAGAGATCTCAACAAAGCATGCCCCAAGGATGACTTTCCACTACCAAACATCGATATGATAGTGGACATGACTGAGGGTTATGAGATGTACTTGCTCATGGATGGATTTTTTGGGTATAACAAAATCAAGATAGCTCTAGCAAACCAAGAAAAGATAGCTTTTACATGTGCATGGGGTACCTTTTACTGGAATGTCATGCCTTTTGGGCTTAAAAATTCTAGTGCTACATATCAAAGAGCAATGACAACCATCTTTCATGATATGATGCATAAAAACATGGAAGACTCTGTTGATGACACACTGGCTAAATCTAAAAAATGAGACACACATCTTGAAGACCTTAGTATGATATTGGACCATATGGAACAATTTCAACTTAGGCTAAATCCAAAAAAATGTGCCTTTGGTGTCACTTCTAGTAAATTGCTAGGGTATATCATTTCAGCAAAAGGCATTGAGGTTGATCCTGAGAAAGTCCAAGCAATCATGGATATGCCTCCACCAAAGAATATCAGTCAGCTTAGAAGTTTGCAAGGATATCTACAATCCATAAGAAGATTTATCTCTCAATTGGCTGATAAGGCTCAAGCTTTCAATAAAAATTTGCATAAAGGGTCTACCCATATTTGGAATAGTGATTGTCAACAAATTTTAGATCAAATCAAAGGCTACTTGGAAAAACCTCCAATTTTGATGCCACCCATTCTGGGAAAACCATTGATTCTATATATTTTAGCTACAAATTCTTCTCTAGGAGCACTCTTCACCCAAAGTGATGAGATGGGTAAAGAAAGAGCCATATACTATATCAGTCAAACTTTGGTAGCTTATGAAATAAACTATACAAGTATAGAGAAGGCATGCCTTGCTGTAGTATTTGCCTCTCAAAAGCTTCAACATTATATGTTGGTGCATATAGTCCACTTGATGGCTAAGATAGATCCTTTGAAATATTAAAAAAATAAAGCCACACTTACTAGTTGTCTTGCTAAATGGATGATGATTCTTTCTAAATTTGACATTCAGTATGTTGAATGTAAGGCAATCAAAGGATAGGCCATAGTTGACCAGTTGGTTGACTTTCCACTCGAAGATACAACACCTATGTAAATTGAGTTTCCAAATGCCTCAATCATGTATATTACTGAGAGGACATGGAAGATGTTTTTTCATGGGTCTCATACTCAGAATGGAGCCAGAGTAGGTGTTTTGTTTGTTTCCCCTCATGGTTATACAATCCCAAAGTCCTACAAACTCTTGTTCCCATGTACAAACAACATTGCAGAATATGAGGCACTCACAAATGGAATCAAAATGGCTCTTGAATGGAGAATAACTAAATTTTATATCTGTGGAGACTCTCAACTTGTTATAAACCAAGTGAACAATGACTATCAAACAAAAGATGACAAGTTTATCCCTTATAAGAAGTTGATAGATGCTCTAAGGAACTATTTCACTTTTGTGACATTCCAGCAAATTCCTAGAGTAGAAAACAAGTTTGCCAATTCTATGGCTACCTTAGCATCTATCCTCCAACTACAAGAACATGAATCGTGATTTGAGTTCTTGGTGGAAGAACTATGTCATCCAGCCTATGATTCTTCAGACAACCAAGTGATCTACACTGTTGTGGGTCATGATTCCTCCCACTACATGGCTATCTTCTCCTACCTGCATGATCAGGTTATTCCAAAAACCCTCACACGCAACCAAAAATGCCAACTCCTTCATAATGCCTCACACTACACTTTGGTCTCTGGTGACTTGTATAGGAAGTGTCTAGACGGAACGTTGCTTAGGTGTTTAGAGCTAGAAGAGTCTGAGAAGGCACTTGTTAAAGTCCATGAAGGAATTTGTGGGGCACATTCTAATGGCCTTGCACTTGCTCAAAAATTGCTTAGGATAGGTTATTACTGTCCCACCATGCAAGCTGATGCTGTGCACTATGTGAGGTCTTGTCAAAAAGGTCAGCTCCATGGCAACTTGATACATGCTCCCAGAGGAGAGTTAATCCCTTATGTGACATATTGGACATTTCAGCAATGGGCCTTTGACTTGGTAGGAAAGATTCATCCAATCTCATCCACTGGTCAAAAATTCATCATCACAGCAACGGAGTATTTCACTAAATGGGTTGAAGTTGTACCATTATCTGCTGCTACAAGCAAACATGTTTCCCTATTTATACTGAATCGCATCATTTTCCAATATGGTATCCCATCCTCTATTATTATGGATAATGGAGGGAAGTTAAAGAATAAGGACTTAAAGCAGCTGTGCAAAAAGTTTTGAATTAAGAAAAATTGGTCCTCTATTTACTATCCCCAAGGGAATGGCCAAGTTGAGGCCTCTAATAAAACACTGCTGAAAATCCTACACCTCACAGTTCACAAGTTTGGGAAAGATTGGCAGTTGAAAATAAATTTGGCACTTTGGGCCTATAGAACCTCTATTCATACTCCTATAGGGGCTACACCCTTTTCTCTAGTCTATGGATCTGAGGTTGTTCTCCCATTAGAAGTCAAGATCCCCTCTTTGCAAATCTCCTTATATGGGTTGATAACTAATGAGGACCATAGAGCTATGCGAGTATAGGAATTAGAGACTCTTGATGAACACCGTAAGGCTACTTTTGATCATATGAGGGCTTATTAGAAGTACATGTCTACTTAGTATAACAAGAAAGTTCACCCTTGTGAGTTTCAAGTAGGTGAACTCGTGCTTAGAGAGAATCCAAAAAATCAGCAACATCGAGAGTAGAAAGTGAAATTTGAACCCAACCGGTTGGGTCCTTACATTATTATAGCAGCATTCAGGTCTGGTGCTTATCAGTTGTCTACTCCTGAAGGGGAAGAGCTTGCAGAACCTATTAACATCCTACACTTGAAAAAGTTCTATGCTTAGAGGCTTGTGGCTCAGCTATCTTGTATATATCTATGATCCTAAAAAAAGTCCTAAAAATAAGAAAATATCTTGAAAAAATGATCATCTTAGTGAAAACCTTGCAATATGTGCTTTGATGTATCACCAAAAAAAAAAATTTTAAAAGTCCTGAAAAAATCTGTCAAGTGGTGAAAACCTAGAAACAAGCACTACTTGAAACCCTTGCACCTATGTCTATCAGTCTCAATCACCTACTTTGCTACACATTTCCTAGCTTGGAATTGTTTCTTGTCCTTGTCTCAGGGGCATAGCTACTTACCCTATTGAGGTATTCTTGTACATTAGGGTTTCTTTGAAAACTCACAAAATAGTGTTTCTCAACACTTCCCCCACCTTGACATCAAGTGTTTTTCAACTCTTTTCAGATAAGTTTACCTATAGTCCCCAATGTCGCGATATTTTTCACTATTAGAATCAAGTCTTGAAGAAATGGCCAAGTGACTTACACAATGCTCTTTAACACTTAAACAACTAAGCTATGCTGGTCTTTATCTACTTTGTGTATTGTCTATGACAATTTCTTTATGTTCCATCCCTAATAGTCTTTCAAGGATGTCATTGACTAGAAGACTGGGGGCATGGGGCATATTTTTTTGATTTCTGCTTGTGGGTATACTTTGTTTGTCTATAGTGTTGTAAACATTTATGCTTATCCTATCCAACATTTTGACTTATAAACGTATCATCCTTGACTGTTTTGCAAGACTGCACTAGGGGGTTTATCCTGGCACTTATATCTTGATACAGGTGTAATCTTGCTAAATCAAACTTAGGGAATTTAATCGTATAGCTGTTTTGACTTACATGTCTCTGATGCTTAGATTGGATTTCCACATCCCTATCTGATATTAATCATATTCATATCCTCATAGTTATACTAGTGATGGTTGTATTATATCATGATGTCCCTAATAATATTGCTCAATGATGAAATTAAGAGTCTAAATGTTATGTGTTTCTTGCTAGAAAACCACTTTGCATATTAGCTTGCATTTTTGGTTCATGTCATTTTTAATCTAGTTGCACATTCCTACACATCGGAAGAGCTCTCTCTTCATCTTTTTTTTCATTGTGGACATATCAGCTAGCTACTTTCATCTTTTGCTTCTTCATGTCTTTTCACCTCCTTAATCTTTTGCTATCCTGTCATCACAAGGGGTTAATCCAAAAACATCACATACAATCTATCCAAGTGTCACATATTTTCACAAAAACATTTAAGTCTTTACCATCCATATGAGAGATCAAAATCAATACACATGAGCATATACACATACATGAGCTGAAAAAAACAACTAAAACACCACATGAAAGCTGAAACATACATTTTGAGACAAGTACACAAGAATATCGATAAATCCAGTATCTCGTATATATATCAGATGTGTCACGGTACATATACAAATATGGGATCCAAAATCTAGATATATGTCTCAAAAATACATGAGGTACAATCAAAACATGGCTATCGCTCGACATCATGTCTGACTGCTACCCTCCATGGCTGGTGCTAGCCCTAGTGGGGGAGCCTATCTCCTATTTGGTGGTTGCACTATGCCCTCTCATCTACCTACTCACTCTGAATAGTCAGGAAGACCCTTTCCTAGTGGTACCACACCCCTATAGGCAGTGTAATAGTATGCAACTTGTGCACCATGATGCGTTGCCTTGTAGTATCCCACTCTTGGCATAGCTTATCTTCTCATGCCTGCTCATCTGTCAGCTACTGATCTTGTACTGCAATAGTCACCCAAGCTACTTGTAGCTTTGCCTCCAAGGAAAAAATCCTTGCACCCTAACCCTCTCCTCTTGCTAGCTACTCTGCAATTGCCTCTACCCTCACCACTTATTGTCACCACAAGGGCCTCCTCATCACTATCATCATCATCAGACTCTGATGACTCCTCCTCCTCCTGCATCATCTATGCTCACATCCTCCTCCACCCTACTCAAGAGCTTTCCCCCTCCATCTACTTGTCGCCTCTCCCTCTCCCCCTCTCTCTCCCTCTACCTCCTCCTCCCCTGTCACCTTCACGTCCCACTCCTTTGGGTGATGCATCTAGATCTATGAACTAAGGGAACAGGTGTCTCTGCATCTCATAAAGATACCTCAGATCTGCCCCTGCATCTACCACATCTTGGTGATAATCCCAGGGAGTCGCCATTAGCGCCATTATATCTAAAACTTTTGTATGATAGTCCAACATCAGTAGCCATCCCAATCCCTCATTTGTGTGCATCCAGGCATAGGTGGTGGTCTCCATCGATATCACCTACCTCTCTACAAACTGCTACCATACACAACTAATCACAAAGTGCTCCACAATGTCTATGCTCTGACCCACCAGTGGTCTGCTATATCTAATATAGTCAAGCTCCCATGAGTCTGACCATCTGCCACACTCTCGATGCGGTCACTATGTGAATGCAATCAGCTCATCAAACATGCATTAGTAGTAGGTCACATCTCCACTATGTCTCTCTAGGATGAACCCTTTGTACCTAAAAATGTAAGGCTAGCTATGCTCTCATGGCTGCACCTGTGGTCGAATCATAGTTATGTGCTCCTAATCCAAGATATGTGCTAACACTGCTCTGCATGCCCATGACCCACCCTCATGGTATACTATCTCATGGATCTCGTGGTACATCTCTACCAATATGGCAAGCCCCCATGCCATCCTACATGGTCGGGAGATCAGATCATACACCAGTCAACCCCATCCTAGCGAGAAGCCCTTCTGGCCTTAGTTTATCACCAGGGCCTGGGCTACCAAAGACCATAACAAGCTGGGCAAAGGATAATCATATCCATACTCAATTATCAATCTCTCCCAACTTAAGTGACGTTCTAGAATGGTCACATCCTGGAATAGCTCCTGCACTCGCACTCGCCCCTCTATCGGGGTCATATTATAGTACACTTGTGCCATCATCAAAATTGTCATCAGTACACCTAGCATCCAACATCAAAATTGCTAAATCAACAAACCACTAATCAAGAAACTTACTAGCTCACCATGGCATGGCACTCACAAAATGTAATATACATCCTCCAAGGTAATAGAGGCCTCGCCAGTCTGTAAGTGAAAGGTGTTATGCTCGCTATGCCACCTCTTTGCCAGTGCAATCAGTAAATTGTGGTTTGCCCGAATATGGGGCATCCATACAACCCACCGCAAGCCCATAGCTGCTAGAGCAGTTTGCTCATCATCGCTCAAATGATCCACAATGCACAAACCCACCACCTTAGGAGCTCTACTCTCTAATGCTGAGAATACGTCTTGTCTAGGTAAAACATGCAACCATCAGTAATAGTCACATGACAAAAAAAAGCATTAAGAAAAGCATGAAAACCATTAGTGCGACACTTTTTACATGCAGCATATGACACAATTTTTTGCAACAATATCGCATGACACTTTTTTCTAAGTTGTATGACATAATTATGTCGTGCAATATTTTGCACCATTCTGTGTGACATTTGGGTATAGCTGAAGCGACACTTTTCACTAAGCCATGCGATACTATTTTTGAAAAAAGTATCGCGTGATAGTATTTCAATGCCCATGCGATACTCTAAAAGTATCGCACGAATTTTTTTCAAAAAACCCTTAAAACATGTGAAAAAGCTCAAAAAAACTCAAAAAAGTAACAAGAAAGGTAATTACTTATCGGCGCCCCATATCGCTCTGGCTAGTTGTGCAACCGACTACACTCAAAATGGTGTTGGTGAAGAGGAATGTTTGCCTAAGCCATGATGCTATGTGGACTACTCACAAAATCTCTCAAATCACAAAAAGACAAATGAATAGTGAAAATAACACTTGGACCCCTTTTATAGCCTCCAACCTCATTTTGACCTAATTTTCAAACTCCTTGTAATTACGCAAAAATTACACCCTTAGCTAATTTTGACGTCTTGGATCCATTTTTGGGATTGAAATCAAAATCCAAGTTCATCTTGATTTTCAAAATTGCATTTTAAAATTTCACCTTCTTCTGAGCAGTTAGCTGACCTTTTGAGGTCTAATCTCTAAATCATCGTTGGGGCATCTTCTCTTCTTCATATTCTCACCATTTCCACACTTCATATCTACTCAAATTCACCTCTTTCATGTCTACAATCATCTTTCTACTAGATTTGACCTAATTTTACACTATATCCTTCATGGTCAACTCTAGTCAAACTGAGGCATTTTATCACTTTCTTATAGTCATTCTTGGGTTCTAATCATTTATCTATCTTATTAGACATTGCTATATCTTAATTTTCTCATGTCTAGCTAGTTTTTGCATTCTCTTACCTCATTTCGATTTTGATCCTAAGGGGGTAGAAATACTCTATTGCTAATTTTTATAGCTATCTATTTCTTAGGAGCATTTGTTTGACCTTATCACTTGCTCTCGATCTATTCACTTTGCTAGGTGTTAGAATTCTTTTTGGATCCTAACATCATCTTCCTAGTGTTTAGTACTACCGCTATCAAGCTATGCATTCAGGACTTGCTATCTATTTCTACATTTCATTCTTCAAAATGGCTTAGATTTTCTTTGACATAATGTGTTCCCAGATCTATCACACATTAGTCAAAGAGGGGAAAATGTAATCACCTAAAAATGGTCATCTAGACATTTTGGCTAATTTAATTTAATCACTTACCTAGACAAAATTGCTAATAATCAATTTATTTTATTACAACCTATAGTTTGACTATGCTATCCTAAGTTCATTATTTGATTAAAATAACATGTCCCCTTTTAATTAAATTAAAGACCCCATTCTTCTAACCCACTTAAAGTGCATACATAAAGTCCTTTTTCTATTTTACAATTAAAAGAAAAGCTTTTGTGACGTTTGTCTTATATGACAAGTCAACTTATATTCTATTGGTTGACTTGTGTGTGCACATGGATCACTCCTCTTTTCAAATTCCACCATTGATCATCCACCATCTTCATCTTGATCTCTACCATCTGTCTGACTTTAAAAGGGAGAGAACTTTCCTCCTCAAAGGATCCATCTTTTGAGTATTGTTATGCTACAGGTTTTCTAATAGGTTTCTTTGGAGCTTTGTGGAGAACTTCTATTTCTTGTCTACATTCTCTCATACCATAGCACTACTTTAGATTCATACTTACATGCTAGTTTAGTTATTTTCTTGCAATAATCTATCTCACATAGTTTAAATAATGGTATTGTAACACTCTCATTCATATTCTAGCATAGTTGGATCTTGCATCTTCATTCTAGTTTAATCTTCCATCTTGCATTGCATACTTGAGGGATTCCTTGAGATATTTTTACTCTTGCTCTTGTCTTAAATAACCTCTTGTTGCATGGTTTACTAGAAATAAGCATGTTTCTAAGGCTTAGCTAAGAGCCTTCATGCTTGAATACTAGCCTCTTGCACTCCATGGATAGGGAGCTCTAAGCCGACATCCAAGCATTCCAAACTCATGGAATCATTTGATAGAATGGTTTAGAGTGTGACAAATTTGTAGTGTAAAATGGGAAATTTGTGCCTTTTCTTCTACAACATTTAAAAAATTGGTAAGCTCTTCATCAAATAATTTTAGCACTACTTGTGCCCTTTGTTCAGGATTCGATTCGATGTGCTATACTGCCAAGGTATCATGTAGTTTGTCAATAACTTTCGTTAAAGTTTTATATAAGCTTTTCACTAGTATATTCTTATGTATAAGCTTGGAGAGGGATGAGATAAAATATATTTAATCATCATCATTAGTAGCTAAACTATCAAGAGAGAGTGGAGTGGATGAACTAAATGGTTTAGTAGCATCCCCCCTTTGTTTCTTAGTTGTTTCCTTCACTCTTCTCTCTTCTTCTTCTTTCTCTCTTTCCTCTCTTTCCTTTTCTCTCTTCTCTTCCAATCTCTTCTTCTCATCTTCCTCTATTTTCCTTGTCATCTCTTCTTCTACAATTCTCCTCTTTTCCTCCTCTTCCTTTCTTTTCTTTTCTTCCTCAAGCAATTTTTTCTTGCCCTGCTTTATTTTCCTCATCTTCTTCAAGTAACCTCTTTTCTTCTTCAATCTATCTCAACTTGTCCTCAATATCCTCAGTGTTTGGTTTATCAAATTTAGAACTTCCAAATGGATTAGTATCATTAATGTTAATGATAACATTGGTTCAATCAATTTGCATAGTGTCACCCCTCACTGACACTTTTGAGGTTCTAGGTGTTGGAGGAGATGTTGCCTTTGACTCTATCAACATCTGACTAATTAGTGTCACAGTCTTACTCCTTAGATTATCTTTTTCACCAACTATAAATAGGAATGGTCTTACTTTATTCCTTAAATATGGTGTGAGATTATTCAACAATCTTTTAATCTCCTCTTCATCATCAGTTTGAAAATAGTTCTAAGCATAGACTTTCGAAGTTCTAGATCTTCTTTGCTTGTAGGTGTCTTCTTCTAATTGAGTCTTTCATAGACTTTCTGGTTAATTATTCTCTCAAGATCCTTCAATTTTAGATTGTTTGCTATGATATATCTCACAGTAGATATATCAATCTTATCCTTCTCAAAACTATTATACAAATCATAAAAAAAATTCATCTTAACAAAGTTACCTTCATTAGCAATAGTTGTGTTAATCTTCTCTATCTTTGGCTTCCAAGATTTCCAAGCTTTTCCTGTTGATTGCTTTGATGGAGTCACTTTCTCCACTTGCTGGATATCTTGTTCATCTTCCTCTTCAACACTAGACTTAACAATTGTCAACAATGTTTTCTATCTTTTGTCTAGTTTGGTGGCTTGTTGTTTTACCCTCTTTCTTTTAGTAGTTACTTCCTCCAGCAATCCTTTAGATTTTCTTTTTGGTTCACTTTGTTGTACATCTGACTCGTCTACATATGGAATGCTCTGTTCTAAGGATGTCTCTACAACAAATATTGAAAAAGGTTGAATATTCAATATTCTTTGCTTCATTGTTTTCCTTATAGCCTTAGACTCACTCTCTGTCATTCTAGCCTTTGATAGTGCCTTCTTCATAATAGATTTTATTTTCTTGTGTGATGCCTTCTCCAAGGTTGCTTGATGAGCTAACTGTGTGATCTCATCATAAGTACAATATCTATATTTTGTTGTATCTTTATCTAAATTTAATAATAAATCAATATAACCAACTACTATATCATCATTTAATTCATAACCCAAGGGATCAAGAAATGTTTCCCGAGATTCCACTACTTGAATATAGGCATAATCTCTATCAACCAAAATACAAATTTCTTCCTCAAAATTGTCCACAATTGTAGATGCAATTCCAAACCTCTGTTTTATTTCATTATGAAATATTCTCATTATCAGGTTGCCACTGTCTAATATCTTATCTGAAGGATACCTTCTGCATACTTTTGTAATCTTTTCCATTGTACATTTTTCATTGCTCATTATCTCTATGATTGATAAGTAAGGAAATATTTTAAGTACATGAAAGAATATGTGATTGATTAATGACTGAAATTTTAATACACCATTCTTTGTCCTCTTGATCTTTTCTAAGTTTTCTAAGAGTTTCATTCTCAAAATACCACTAAAATTCACTTTCTCCTTCTCTACACATATCTTATATGCTACATAGATGAATCCTGCTGAAAGTTCATCAATCTTTGAACTTGCACAAATAGAATAGGCAAAAATTCTACTCAAAAATCTTACATCATTTTGCTTGATGGTGTCGATCACCATAGCCTTTCTATTATACACTCCTTTAGTATAACTTTTAACTTTCTTCTTAACCATTTTCTAACTTATAAGTACATTTCCTTGTTTAGTAAGACAAGTTACCTCATGAATAATTTTGGTAGAAATATTAATTACATTATCTTGCATCCATAATTTTCCATTATGTATCCTACTGAATATGATTTGTATCCACTCATCTATGTCTAACTCATGGTAGAAGTGATATTTGAATAGGTCTATTTCTCTTGAATGTTCAAATCTGAGCTTCATAGGCATTTTGTGATTGAAAATTAATTCCATATCTTTGTTCATGAATTCACTACCAATCGACTCAAACTTACTATTTAGATAACTTCCTAGATCTTCAAGATATACTACATTGTTCAGAGTGATAGACAATTTTGAGTTAGGGTTTCCTTTAGTAGGTTTTATAGAAGCAACCTTCAACTTAGGTCTATCCTCATTCTCAACATTTTGCAATACTGAGATGTCCATGTATCTATCAATTATGAACTTTTACCAAACAATTTTTTTTTTTTAAATGATAAAATACCTGTTTCCAAAAATAGGGTTTTCTTCTAAATTGCTTTGACAAGTCTCTTTTGATTTCTCTTAGGTTTAGATGTATTCGTAATGAATTGAAAATCAATTATGTACTCCATTTATTCCATCAATTTGGACTTGCATTAATTGCATACTTTGCAAACATGAAAAAAATGTCAATTACGTTCAGTAATCAAATAACTACTCAAGATCATCTATCCGATCTTCAAATATCACTTTTAGTTTTCCATAGCTAGTTTCCATCATTAAAAAAACTCTAATAAACTTTGCATCACAAAATTTCTCTGTAAAAACATAGTTTTCATCTATTATTACAGAATTAACCTTTTTTTGTAATACTAGCAACTCTGAATTCCTTCATAACTTTTTTAGATGAGCTGTAAATTACAAGCAAGCTCAGGTACCATCTAAACTTATCTTGATATACCTTTTCCCAACTTTTCTACCTCTAATTCAATCTTTGAATGAAGTTTTCAAATTCTGATGTTGTAAGCAAGCTTAATTTAACTTAATTGAATCAAACTCAACAACTGACTTTGATCGTCCTGTCTCATCATCATCCAGCTTTTCTTTTGATATATTTTCTCCTTTTGCCTCATTAAGTTTTTCTTGAAGTTCAATAACAAATTTTCTTTGTTCCTAATTATCTCTATTAGTTCCAGAGTTCCTTCCATGGTTCCTTCTATCATTTTTGGCATTCTTTCCATCATTCCTTTTGTTCCCAAAGTTTCTTCCATTGTTCCTTCTATCTCTGAAGTTTCTATCTATTTTGTATTACTTTATTATGTGTCTGAAGTTATTGCATAGCTACCATATAGGTGCTCTACTTGAAAGATTATGTTGATCATCAGGTGCATGACAATTCTGAGCAATGTGTCCTAAGTTATTACACTTATAACACACGATCTATCTTCTGTCTTCATAAGATCTTCCTTCTCTTGATGTCTTTTCATTAGATCTTCTTCTATTTGTAGGGTTAGTATTTCTAGATATTCCACTATTCCTTATATCATTATCATACTTAGGTTTCCTACAATCAATTGCATTATGACCCATACCATGACAATTGCAACAATAAAAGTCCTTAACATGATTAAATGACTTATTAGTAAAATCTCTTTTCATATGACCTATTTCATTACATAAAAATCACTTACTTGTAAATTCATACTTGGTTTTCTTAGGAGATTCCACTTGCTTTGGTTCATCTAAAATTTCAACTTCCTTATTTTGTTCAATTTCTTTAGATTTTTCGAAAGATTGACTCAATTCAATCTTATCACCATATTTATATTTTTTCTTTTGGATCTGATTTAATCTCAAGTTTCTTCGTAGACATGTTAATTAGATAACCAAGATCAATCTTATCATAAATAGGTCTTTGTATTGACATTGAATCATCAATTTTTTTATGCTAGAATAAAGCTTCTCAAATTGCTACTTGCACTGAGTTAATTCAACTTTCACAATAGTAATGTACTTATGAAGTTCTTCATGATCATCTTTCAATGTTTCAAACTCAAATGTTTTCTTTGCTAGATTTTCTCTCAGATCTGCATTCTCAGTCTTCAAATCAGATTCAAATTTGTTAGGATCATTTCTCAAAGTCAATTTTAGATTAGTAATCTTTAGTTCATGCTTCAAGATCTTGTAGGCTATCTTTAGCTTTGAATAATGAATAGATTCAAGCTTGGAATTGAGATGTTCAATCTTTTCCTTCAATTGATCAATGTATACTTCAGAGTCTTCATATTTGCCCTCCAACTTATCTCTTTCCTTAGTAAGGAGATAAATTTTTTCAAGAGATTCTTCAAGGTTCTTCATCAACTATTCCATATCCATAGGGATCTTACTCAAGTTGTTAAGCCTCTTAAAAGTAATTGTGCTCTTATACCAATTGTTAGAAATAAGGATTACTAAGAGGGGGGTGTTAGTAATCTACAAACTTTAGTCACCAACTAAATATTATTTCTTACTTTAAACCATGGATAGAAAAGAAATAAACTAATTTTGAATAGTAACAGTAACAATGCCCAAAGATAACTCATAACACCATATTTTGTTAACTAGGGAAACCCTAGCCAAGGGAAAACCCTAATGGGGATGATACCCACTAAATAATATGCTGATATATAAGTTCTTGTTGTGGTGTCCACAACACATGCCCCATTCCTCGCTAGGAATGGGGACCCCCTACTTTTTTGGACTCCCAGACTCATAGTTCGGGGGTCAGGAGAAGAAAATTTGGTCAGAAATTAAAATTTTAGAGTCAAAAAAATATAAAAAATAAATAAATAAATAAAAATAAAAAAGTCATCATCTAGCATGTGCATCGAGGCATGACGTGCTTTGCAAAAGAGAGAGAGGGTTATAAAACCCTCTCTCCCCTTCTTGCTTGCTCATTTTTATTTTTTGTTCTCAAGAGAAAGGAGGGAGAGGTAATACACTCCCCCCCCCCTTTTTCCTTATGTCACGTGCCCATGAGGTGCACGCCCACTCTGCCCCATGCCCTATGCATGAGTAGCACATTGTAATGGCACTGCTCACCACACCCTTTTGGGAACATGCATGGTGCTCCCACAAAGCATGCCACACACTCCCGTAAGGCACGTGAGCAGTACCTACGCGTGCCCAAAGTAGTGACCGCACGATTGTGGTGCCTGCGCCTAGACAAGCCCCTTTTGGGGAACGCATGCGGTACCATCATGGCACCTATGCCATGTCGTTCCCCTTTTGGGGTGCTTGTGTGGTGTCCCCACCTAGCTATGCCCCTTTTGGGCTCGCGCACTACATCGTCACGGCACCTATGCCAGGCTGCACCCCTTTTGGGGTGCTTGCACAACACCCATCGCACCCCTTTTGGAGCGTGTTGCACCCCTTTTGACATGCATACGTGGATGCCCTTGCCACCGCACGTAGTGCATGCACTCTATCAAATTTTATTTATTATTATTTTTTAAATGAAATATATTTAAATAAAAAAAAATTTTAAAATAATAAAAAATAAAATAAGTCCCTAAGGGGGACTTTTTTTTTATATCCAATAATTAATCATGTTTTTCTTTTTCCTATGACGTGCATGTAATATAATCAAATGGCATCTACATCTGGACTAGTAGAAAAACCATTTGTGTACAAGTTCCAAGGCGTAACCCCAAAATCATGGTTGCACGATGAGTACTCTGAGATCAAAGATATAGAACTTGGACACACAGACTTGGGAGAGTTCTTGAGAGTTTGTAACAATCCAATCAAAAGATCATCCTTGAGATCTGCCCTAATCTATTTTGGATTAGTAAATGTTGCATCACATCTCGAGATCGTGCAGTTAGCTGAATTGATTATGACCCTATCTTGACATTTTGTTAATGATGAAAGGGTGGTAAAGAGCATTACTAGGGAAGTGGTCCTGGATCTAAGACCTGATAATATTGAGAGGGTTTTTCATCTACCTAGAGAAGATCAATTCATCAAGCTTTCATATGAAGTAGCTGAAAGGTGGCATAAGGATCATTACCAAGAGGCCATTGACATCATATATTCCTCATACTTCATTGAGAAGCCACCTCAGGGGAAGAAAATCAACAAAGTTGATATGACTTAGGGATACATGAAGGATGACATTGGATATTCAATCATTCTCCTTAGCAGAGTTATGGGATTGCTTGCAGTGGGTCATATTGCTCCATTCATGGTCAACTTCATTAAGACCATTAGACATGCAAAGATGCCATTGGATTGGACCACCACACTTAGTGAGAACTTGTGTGACCAGTTGTAGACAATAAATGATAAGAAGAAGTTCTATATGACTTCTTATGTGGTATATCTGCTTGTAGCAAGGGCCACCGACTATCTCAGGTTGTACAAGAAAGGCAGTATCTGGGACCATAATTCATGGCCATATATAGTCTATCCTTAGCTGGTGAAGAAGAAGCTCTCACCCCAGAACAAGGAGTACAAAATTGTGAACAATTATTTCATCTTTGTAATCATTTGATTCATTGAAGGGGATTATGGGAAGAGATTGTTTGATGAAGCCAAGACAAAGATCACAACTCTCGATGCATATTTCATCTAGTTTTAGACATTCACATACATTCAGGTTGGTAGTGCATCCATCCATCTAAAGAAACTCCCAAGGTACCCAAGTGACAAGTTGGTTCTAATAGAAATATTCTGGCAGATTGAGTTAGCTTATGAGAGGATCAAAAGATAATGAAGGCCTTGTTAGGATTCATCTTTTGTAATAGGAGCATACCAGGTAAAGTGAAAGTAGGATATCCCAACTTTTGAGTGGGAATGGGAGAATTATCCTCTTGAAGAATATAACTCTCCCCAGCCATTCTTCAACAATATTAGTAAAGTGGAAAACTTGGCAGGAAAAGAGTTCTACCATGAGGACACCATTGAAGATCATTGGATGAATGTTACAAATGACTATTAGAGGCTATTGTAGAATGACTTTTTATTTAGCAAAAAAGGCTCTCCATTTGACCATCCCAGATGAGATAAGGCTATAGGACTCATAGGAGCTACTAGATCCCTTATTCAATACAAATAAAGTTGGTGAGAGGCCCATCCTGAATGCAAAAATTGATAGAGAGGAAGGAGATGATATTAATCATTGAGTGAGACATGTCATCAGAATGACAAAGAGTTGGATCAAGAAACCCTTTCCACGTGATCCAATTTCGGATATAGTGATATTCCATGCACATGCTCACCTAGAAAGGGTAAAGGGGAAGAAAGTCACAGCTCCTATCTTTGCGCTCCAGTCTCCTATCAAGCCAAAAATAGCCTACTAGCTTGATTGTCTAGTGGGATACTACCATCCTTTAAAGAAGAATAAGGAAAAGAGGAAGAGAGCCTCTCCTCAGAGGATTCAGGTAGAGCATGTTGAAGAATAGGCCCCTTCGCAGTGATAGGAATCTACTCCCCAGGAGCCTGAAGACTCTGGAATTTCTCATATCCAGGTTGATTTTCCATTGCCTCCTATTTTGTCAAGTTAACAAGAAGAGGGCGAAATTCTAGAGACATCCATTCATCCAGTGCATGAAGAGCCTGTTTCTCCTATGGTTCCACAGAAGCAAAAGAGGGTGAATAGTAGAATGAACAAGAGGCAAAGAGTTTGTAAAAGATTAGTGCCTAATCCATCTATTCCTGAAACCATTCTTGAGGAAGAATTAGATGAAGGGGAAACAAAGTTAGATGAAGAGGAGGAGGAAGTGCCTCTACAAAGGAGAACTCAGTTGGCCAAAGCAACAAAATTGGAAAGAAGGAAGAGTGTCACAAATACCCCACCACCCACCCAAGCTGAAATGGTAGAACTCTCTTCTTCGGAAGACGAAGTACAATGATGGGTGAATGAGTAAAGGGAACTAGGTGATGATGTTCTCTCCATCCTAGATTTTGATTTTATGCTAGTGGGTACAGAATTAGTTGGAGATAATATCAGAGATACTCCTACAGGTGAACTTCAAAAGCAAGATTGGATGCAAATGCCACCTGAGACACAAGGTCCTTAGCTCACTCCCCCATCTCCACCTCAAGTTATGATGGTAGATAAGGTTTCAATAGCACCTCTACCTCCCAGTTCAAAAGAACATGTTTAGAAGGAATCATCATTACAAGGAGAACCAGAACCAAGGGTTATTGATGAGCCATCAAAAGAGGCACAGGTAGTAGAATGTATACAACAACCTTCTCAGGAAGTTGAGGATCAAACGATGGGATCTACAAAAATTGAGACTACAAAAGAAGAACCCTCACAATAGGAGACTCCAAGCAAGAGTGATAGAGGGAAGGAGGTAGTTGAACACACCCCTTCATCATCTAGAGCTAAGGTTATAGAAAGACATATCCCAAGACGGTTTTGAAAGGAGATAATGAGAAGTGTCAAGCATCAATTCCATGCTTCAAAGGATGATATTTGTGACATTGCAAAGATTTTGAACAAACTGGAGTCTCCACTATATGATGCAATGCCATTTGCATTCATTACTACTACCCAAAACCAAGATTTATTTGTACAAGTGGCTCACCCTCCAGAAAGCATAGATACAAAAGCTATTAATCTTCAGGACTATGAAGTGAAAGATATCATGTTAGGAAAGCCTATAGGGGATACTTCCCGATAGATGATGACTATGGGAGTCAAGAAGGTTCTCAGCCATATGGAACAGGATGAGATTGAAATCAGAACACTTAGTAGGCAAGTTGAGATCTTAAAGAGATATTTAGCTAAAGTCATTGGTCCTCTTGATTCTAAACACCCTAAGGAGACTTTGAATACCATTCTAAGAGAAAGGGAAGGTGTATGACTTAGTCCATTTTTGAGAGCTTGTCAGGATTGGTGAGACAACCTTGAGGATAAGGGTGTTACTATAATCATAGGAAAAGGTATTGCATTCTAATTGATGTATATACCGAAGAAGAGTTAGATATGATAGATGATTGGATAGAAAATATTGTAGATGGAAATAAAGTGATGGAAACATTGCATGATGAGATACATAGGCTCAAGGACCAAGCCTGAGAGCAAATTTAGGAAGCAAAAAAGTTGTACAGTGATGCATGCTTGGATATTTTTGAAGATGAAGAGTGAGAGAAGCTTTTTCTAGTTGAGGTAGTTGTGGAAAATTTCAAAAAAACTTTAGAGGAAGTAGCCAGTGATGAAGACATCAGACAAGCCTTCAGGATAGAGGAAGCACTGTTAGAGTTGGACACCAAACTCAAAGATTTTGTAGAAACTCGAATTGAGGTGGACAACTACAGACAGAAGGTCAATGACAAGTATGAGGCTCTGGATCTTCTAGATGCTACTAAGATTACTAAGATTATAGAGAAATTCAAGGGAAAACATCCAAACATATCTTTAGGATAAAGATGAGAAAAACCAAAATGCTAGAATTTTAATTTTGGCATAGTAAAATTTTTAGATTTTTGACCCAATCAAGGTCCGCAAGTCTGCAAGTTCGCAATTCAGAGGTGCGCCGACAGTTGACTTCCAATTCCAAAAATAGCACTTACCATGCATCAAAAATGCATTTTGATGGTAGTTTAACTCTAACACATGTCTAGTAAAGGGGTAGCTTCTATTTTTGGTGTCTCCATGCACTTCTACTTCGATTGATGGCTTCCTCCTACTTTCTCTCTCATGCTTTCATTATTTTTGACATGTAAAGGACTCATGCATTCAATTAATGAATAAAATATGGATGGAGTCCCTCTAAGCACCAGTTAGATTGTCAGTTTGTATATTTATTTATTTTTTTAAATGTTTTAAAATAATTTTATTGCGTCAAGATATATCTCACTCTAAACACAAATTGAGGAGATGATTTTTTATAAATACCCAATTATAAAATGTAACAAGGGTCACCGTTATTATGAAATAAAGTTATGCTTTTGGTGCTAGCATTTAGAGTGTAGATATTCTTACCTAAATGTGTCATTGTTTTGTGGATTTTATTCATGAGATTGTGATTAAGCCAAAGGTTTATTGCGTTGTTTTTGGTTGTGTGATCTTTTAGTTCTAGTGTTTGCTATAGATATATGAATTCTGCTTATGTAATGAGCTTGAGAAGAGATCACCAAATTGTGTCTACATAGCTTTTTGTTTCATATGAGCGCACTTTTTGTGGCCTTGCGATTTGATGAAGAGTGAAACATCATTTGATTTGTTAAAGATTCTCACTAAAAATTGCATCAGTGGATTCTAAGAAGCGTTGCTCCTATTTTCATTGGTTTCCTGCCGATTTCTTCAAAGGTTTAACTCGCAACGTATTGTGTTTTGTAGCTTATGTCCAGTTAGAAATTTCAATTTCATGTTATTTCAATTTTCACATTATTTTTCTTTCAGTTTTGTTATTTTCTTTGCTAACCCCTTGTTAGAATAGGACCTCATAGTAGCTGCATTGTTAGAGTTGCATTCATTGAAAAATAGAAAATACAAAAATATTGTTCTTTTGGTGTGATATTTTGAGACAGTGAATAAATTTTACTCCAATTCCAAGATAAGAGAGTTTTAGAACCAACAAAGGCCTCCTTGTGAACACTCACATTTATCTTCTACTGAGCAAATTTTGGTACGTCACAAGAAAAACACTGAACCTTGGAGTGGATCCTTAAAAGGAGTTGCTTTTCAAGAGAGGAATTACACTATGGATTCTTGTCGTTGACCTCAAACAAAATGAATGCCCAACAGTTCCTTGTTAGAGGATGGACCCTATTAGGAGTCAATGAGAAAATTTAGTATAAGGAGTCCCTATTAAGAGACTTTGAATCCCTATTAGGAGATTCTAACCCTGTTAGGAATTGTAGTTATAATAGATGCAAGATGAGCCCATTTCCCAAACATGCACTTCCAATTACAAGAAGAGCTCACTGCCAAAACAAGTAATTAGACTTCTAGAATATAAGTACTGTAACTTCTTCCTTGACTAATCTCTAATCTTTATTTTGATCTTAGATCACAAAATAGCTCATATAAAATTTTGTGTATATCGCTTTCATAAAAGTTCGCATACAATCACAATTACTAGATAGGATTTGCAACCACAATCACAATTTCTTCTCATTGCAAAATGTTCTTTGCATAAATACCATTCCTTTACACAAATTTCTACTGGGTTGACTAAGACCATAATCCACTTTTCCAACTTAGAGTAAACATCTAGGATGTTGAACCTAATTAGACAAGTAATTGTCTTGTAAACAAAATAATCATTTCCTTTAATTTTTCTATCCTACTTCGCTTCAAACATGATTATCTCTATTCCATGTAGTTCATACTAAATTTTGAGGTTATAAATGTCATCACTAGCATATATACTATCTCCATCTAACTTTACTTGTCATGATATGATGCTAGCAACAAGTTATAAACAAAACAATACACTATTGTATACCAAATTTTGTATGCAGACAATTTCATAATTACCAAACACTAAGTATCTTTATTTCAGAGGTTTCTTGTGAGTATGTTCATCATGTGGTGCCATAAATGACAAAAATTACATATCACTATTAGCTAATTGTCAACAAAGAGTGGCAGTGAGAGCATTTATTGCAAAAATATTTGGAAGAGGAAGAGATAAATACAAAGGTAAATTACCTATTATTTATTTTTCATGCCACAAGGTTGGTCATATTGCTACTAGGTGTCCTGATAGAGAAGACAAGGATGAGAGAAAGGAAAGAAAGTACAAAGGAAGACGAGATGACTGAGACTACAAGAAAAAAAAGGATGACAAAGGTAAGAAATCTTGTTATATTTCTAAAGAAGAAATTGGCACTAAATCTAAAAGTAATGATGATGTTGTATATGTTTCTATGAAAGAAGATTCTGATGAAGATGAGAAAATTGCATTAATCTCATATGTGAACAAAAGTGATAGATGGATAATTGATAGTGGTTGTTCTAATCATATGACTTGTGATAAAGATAAATTTTAGGATATTGGTTCATACAAAGGTGGATGTGTTAAATTTGGTAATGATATTCAATGTGTTGTAAAAGATGAAGGCACAATTCAATTAACTGATAGATCAAATGTGGCAATATTTACTAGGTTGAAGGACTTAACTATAATATGTTGGGTGTTTCATAGCTGAACAAATTAGGATACAGAGTTGAAACCCATCATAGGAAGGCCATGATATATGATGTTGATGGTAAGATAATTGGAAGTGGTGATAAGACAAGAGGGGTAACTTGTTCTATCTAGATGTATCTAATGAGACATGTTTGTTTGCATAATAAGAAGATGTTTGGTTATGGCACAAGAGGTTATGTCATGTGAATTTTGACAATTTGATAAAAATTATTGAAATGAAGAAAGTAAGAGGGTTTTCTAAACTAAAGAAGCCTAAAAAGGCTATTTGTAAACAATGTCAATTGAGAAAAATGACCAACTCTAGTTTCAAGAGTAAAACATACACTTATAGTGATATTTTGGAATTGTTTCATACTAACCTATGTAGACCTATTGATGTTCAAAGATATTATGGAGATAAGTATTTCATTCTATTTTTTTATGACTATTCTAGGATTATTATTTTTATGTTCCTTAAAGATAAATCTGATGCCTTTTAGTTATTTAAGTGATACTTAGTCAGAGTTGAAAAATAAATAGGAAAAAGTTTGAAGTGTCTAAGATCTAATAGAGGTGGTGAATTCATTTCTAATGAGTTCAATACATTATGAAATGATAGAGGAATCAAAAGAAAAATGTTAGCACCAAGGACCCCTCCTCAGATTGGGATAGTTGAAAGAAGAAGCAAATCAATAATGGATTGTGCAACAACGTTGATAATGGAAAAGAATGTCTCAAAAAAGTATTAGAGAGCAGTTGTAAGTACTGTTGTCTATACTCTAAATAGAGTACAAGTCAAGAAAGGTAAAAATGATACACCTTTTGAAATATGGTATGGATATGCTCCTAATGTAAAATATTTTAAAATATTTGGAAGAAAATGTTATATACTCAAAGATAACAGTAATGGAAAAATTGATGCAAAGAATGATGAAGGTGGTGCAAGAGCACCTAGGTAGGCTAAGGGGTAGACCTAGGGCTTCTTGATGATATTTTATTTTAGTTATTCTAGCCACATAACTAGATAAATAAGAGGACCAACTTTGTCCTAAGGTGAGGTTAGATAGGTTAGAAGAGCACCACAATGCAATATTGCTCCTAATTGCTCCAAAATTGCACATTTGGGCTCAATGGAGCATTTTTGGGTTTTGAGGGATAAATAGGGAAATCAAGTGTTTTATGGTCCTTATGAGGTTTTTTGGATCCATCTTAGGCCTTTTGGAAATTTTAATAGCTAGTGGAGCAAGTTTAAGTAGTCAATTTGCAAAATTGCAAAAATTGCTTATTTCTTGTAAAGTTGTCATTGACAACTTTTGCAACTTTTATGCAAAAAGAGAAACCTTTTTGTGGGAGCTTCTCAACCAACTAAGGTATTTGGATTCATTCATGTGAAGACTATATAATTCCAAACTCAACCTTTTCAATAGGTTGGATAACTAAGTTAATGCATTGTACGACCAATGCAACAGCCCTTTTATAATAGTTTTGTGTTTTTCCAGCTCTCAGCATGTTTACAAATTAATTTTAGAGTTTTCTATGTTGGAAGTGGAAGTTGATATTTTATTTCAATTCTATAAATAGTTTTATTATTATTTTAGATATTTTTTTGTTCTTAGACAAATTATTTTGTAACTCAACAGTCTGTTGTTCTAAACAGAACTGCTTGGAAGAAATGGGGTCTTAGGGCCACTTCCCTTTGTATGCCTTATACAAAATCTTGGGATTTGTACCTATAATCCATGTACTCCATTTACCATAATGGAGAAACCATGGGAAGCATAGAAAGCAGTTGTGTGGTGATGTCCTAGGCAAGAAAACCATGTTTGGTTAGGGATCATAGATTTCAAAAAGAGCATTTGGAGTGGATTGAGAGTACAAAAACATCAATCTAGGAATGTGATGAGTAAGGAGATGGTGAGAGATAGCCCTAATCCCAAGGAGGAATTTTAAGAGGTTTTTAACCAAAACAGCACCAAAACTCTTAAAACCATCAAATTAAGCCTTAAAATATGCCTATACTATATGGACAAGTTGGGGGCTTAAGAATACCAAAATCATCAAGTACTTTGAAAAGGGTATCTAGAAAGGTGATTTATGTTGGCCATTGTTAAGGGTGTTTGAAAAATATCTCAATTTTAGTGCATTTGGAGGGCTAATCCTTGTAGCCTTTTTCCAAGCATTTTAGTGCAATTGGACTTGTGGATTGAAACTCAATTAGGGTTTTGTCCTTGTTTTGGTTGTGGAATCTCGATAAGAGTCCCAAAATATATCAAGATGGTTATCCATCCATTTGGAGGAAAAAACAAGAATTTAGGGTTATTTGTGTGAAGGAGGAATGGGAGCAAGTTTTTCTACCTTATTGGTATGTGCCAACTAAATGATTAGGAACTATTGATTAGGTTCCTAGGGAGCATAGGAAAGTAGAACCCCTATCTAGGCCAAGTATATGGCCTAAGGAGACCCTAAGGTATCTTAGGGAAGTAGTAAGGTTAGTTGTCACATCAGAGTGGTATTAGAGCAAGTTAATGATTTGGGAACAAGTGGTGGATGTCTGCAGCTACTAGAGAATCACTAGGTGAAACCAACATGGTGACTAATGCAAAAGTTAATGAACAAATGGAGAATAACATAGTTCTTGAATAATACCTAGCAAGGGTGAGGGTGAAACTAGATGCTTTTTTTTATGCATCTATGAGGAAGGAAGAAGAGGAGATTGAGAAGGGTAAAGAGGTATTAGATGATGATGTAGTCCCTAAACCTAGCCCTATCTTGAATGAAGAGCCCTTTTTTAAGGCTATCAAAGCCCTTGGAAGACAATCTTTGGAAGGTGTACCACATTTTAGTGGAAAGATGGACATAGATGTAGTCATGGACTAGATCGATGGCATGGAGAACCATTTTGAGTGTGAGGGGGTATTAGAGGCAAAAAAGGTTAAAATTTCTAAACCAAGGCTCAAAGGCTCAGCATTGACATGGTTGAAATATCTACAAGACGAAATAATCAACATGGGTAAGATGCCTATAGAAAATTGGAAGGCTATGGTCACTAAAGTGAAGGAGAACTTCCTACCTAAAGATTTTCAAATCTAGCTCCACAAAAGAAGACAAGGATTGAAGAAAAAACACCTACATGTGACCTCTTATACTGAGGAATTTTAGAGGCTATTTCTAAGATACAAATAACAACAAGAGGATCCAAACAAGGTGGCAAGATATCTAGGTGGTTTGAAGTGGAACATCTAGGAAGAGCTCAGTTTGTGAGCACCTACCACAATTCAAAGATGCCATCAACTAGCTCTATAGGTGGAGGAAAATAAAAAAAGGAAAGGAGATTCTAACTTTAAGGATAGAGGCAAGGGTAGAAATCAAAGAGGATAGAGGGGAGGCTACCAAGGTAGAGGTAGTGAGCAAAAGAATCAAGGTGAAAGAAAGCTCACAAAGAAAACTAGTGCTAACTCTTCAAGAGGTGGTTACAATAGAGGGAGAGGAAACCAAGGAGGATCAAGTAGAGGTAGTGGATCAGGTAGATCCAACTCATACTTTGCAAGTATGAAATGTTACAATTGTGGCTAGTTGTGTCTTCCTCAAACCAAGACACAAGAATGGCATATGTGCAAGAGGATTGTAGCAAGGAATCTGATGTGGATCATATTGAGTCTAAAAGAGGTCAAAATGTCATTTTTAGGAGAGTTTTGATCAAACAACTGGCTCCTAATGAACCCAAACATAGAAGTGCATTGTTTAGGATAAAATGCAAAATCCTAGGAAAAGTATGCAAAGTGGTAGTGGAGTCATATTCTACTGATTAGATAATATTATAGGAGACTGTTACTAAACTAAAATTGTAGAAGATACCTCATGATAACCCTCACAAGGTTACTTGTCTCAACAAGGGACAAAGCATCTTAGTGAATGAGCAAGCTTGGGTGGATTTTTCCATAGCATGATACAAGGATAGATTAGTGTGTGATGTTTTGCCTATGGATGCTTGTCATCTTTTGCTAGGTAGGCCTTAGAAATTTGGTAGAGAGGTTGTATATGATCATAAAGCTAAAGCCATAACTTTTAAGAAGGGAGGTAAGACCTTCAAAATTCAGTCATTGCTACAAGGGGAAGAATCTTAGCCCAAAGTACCTAGTGTGCTATTTTCTAGTGGAAAAGAGTTTGCTAAAGATCTCAAGGATGAGGAATGGAAAAGTTTTGCAATAGTGCTGAAGTCTGACACAAAAGAAAATACAGCCAAGGAACCCTTACCAATTGAAGTCCAAACTTTTCTTGAAAGGTACAAAGACATAGTGAGTGATGGTACTCCAACTATTCTACCTTCTAGAAGAGTAATTAGTCATCAAATTGACTTTGTTCAAAGTGTTTCCTTTTCTAATAATGAAGCATACAATTTGACTCCAAATTAGAATGTAGAAGTGGCAAGACAAGTCCAAGAATTGATGGATCAAGGTTTGATACAAAAGAGCATAAGCCCATGTGAATTTCTTATTGTGTTGGCATCCAAGAAAGGGGGAAAATGAAGATTATGTATGGACTCAAGAGCCATAAATAAGATCACAATTAGAAATAGGTTTCCCATACCTAGGATTGAGAATCTCATGGATTGTCTTGGAGGAGCTAAATATTTCACTTAGTTGGACTTGAAGAGTGGTTATCACCAAATTAGGATAAAGGAGGGAGATGAATTAAAAACAATATTTAAGACTATTAATGGTATTTATGAGTGGCTTGTGCTGCCATTTGGTCTCTCCAATGATCCTAGCACATTCATGAGGCTCATGAATGAAGTGATCAAGGACTTCACAATTAGATTTGTAGTTTTATATCTAGATGATATGCTTATCTTTAGCAAGAAAAGAGAGGAGCATATCAAGCATGCTAAGATAGTTTTGAAAAGACTTCATGAGGAGAAGCTAGCCATCAACTTAGACAAGTATGATTTCTTCAAGGAGGAACTTTTGTACCTAGGCTTTGTGGTGTCTCAAGGAACATTAAATATGGACAAGAAGAAGGTTTTTGCTATACTATATTGGCCAATACCTACCACATCTATTGAGGTAAGAAGTTTATGTGGTTTGTCTCAATTCTATAGGAAATTTATTAGAAATTTTAGTGGTATTTGTGCACCTTTGCTAGATAATATAAATGGTGGAATCAAGTCTAAGTTTAAGTGGACTTTAGAAGCTCAAAAATCATTTGAAATGTTGAAGAAACAAGTAGCTACTCAACCTATCCTACAATTGCCTAGTTTTGATAAATTGTTCACCTTAGAATGTGATCCAAGTGGCTTAGTAGTAGATTGGGTTTTGATTCAAGAAGGTAGGCCAGTGGCCTTTTATAGTGAGAAACTTAATGAGACCAAGAAGAAGTATTCATCTTATGACTTAGAACTCTATGCCTTAGTTTAGTGTCTTAGGAAGTGGAGATACTATTTGTTGCCCAAAGAATTTTTTTTGTTTACAGATAATCAATCTCTTAGCTACATCAACACTCAAGAGAAGATAAGAAATAGACACTTAGAGTGGATAGAGTACTTGTAGGCCTTTACCTTCATAGTCAAGCATAAGAAGGGACAATTAAACAAAGTGGTAGATGCACTAAGTAGAATGATCATGACAGTCCAAGAGATTCAGATCCAAAACATTGGAATAGAGATTTTTCAAAATATTTACAAAGAAGAGGAGGACTTTACTAAATCCTATAAGGTATGCAATGATTTTGAGAATCATTTTCATGGAAAAAAAATTAGAATATACCTTGCAAAATGGGTTGTTATTCAAGGGTAACCAATTATGTGTACCAAGGGGTTCAATGAGAGAGAACATAATACAAGAGAATCATAATAGCATCCTAAGTGGTCATTTTGGTGTCACCAAAATCATAGAACTAGTGCAAAGGTTTTATAATTGGCCAAAGTTAGCAAGGAATGTAGCCAAGTATGTAAAGCAATGCATGATATGCATGAAAGCAAAACGAGGAATGAGTAATATAGGTCTATATCATCCTTTCCCAATTCCAAGTAGACCATGGGATTGTGTAAGTATGGATTTTATTGTTGGTTTGCCAAAAACTAAGCAAGAATATGATAGCATTAATGTTGTTGATAGATTCAGCAAAATGGGGCATTTCATTCCATGTAGGACAACTAATGATGCAAGTCATATTGCCCATCTATTTTTCAAGGAGGTTGTACAAATTCATTGACTCCCATTAAGCATTGTATCAGATAGGGATGTTAAATTTATGAGCCATTTTCAGAAAACTTTATGGAGAAAGCTTGGCACAAACATGTCTTTTAGTTCATCTTGTCATCCTTAAACTGATACTCAAATTGTAGTGGTTAATAGGACCTTGGGGAATCTTCTAAGGTTCCTAACTAAGGAAAATGTTCAAAGTTTGGATGTTATCATTTCACAAGAAGAATATTCCTATAATTATAGCAAGAATATGGCCACTTTTATGAGCCATTTTTGGAAAACTTTGTGGAGAAAGCTTGGCACAAATATGTCTTTTGGTTCATCTTACCATCCCCAAACTGATGGTCAAATTGAAGTGGTTAATAGGACCTTAGGGAACCTTCTAAGGTTCCTAACTAAGGAATATGGTCAAAGTTTGGATGTTATCATTTCAAAAGAAGAATATTCCTATAATGATAGAAGGAATAGGACCACTGGAAAGAGTCATTTTGAGATAATTTATGGAATGCATCCAAGGGGTGTATTTGAGCTAAGATTTCTTAGTGATATGGATCAAATAAGTGCTCAAGTTGAATACTTTGTTTAAACCATAAAGGAGATCCAAGAGCAAGTCAAGAAGACCATCCAAGATAACACCCAAAAACTCAAGGCCAAAGTGGATGAGAAGAGAAAGGATATTCAATTTCTTGTTGGGGACTATGTAATAGTCCACTTTAATAAAGCAAGGCTTCAAAAAGGTGTTCCTACCAAGTTACAGATGAAGAGGGTAGGGCCTTGCAAAATTTTGGCTAAGTATGGAGAAAATGCCTACAAGTTAGATTTACCATCAAATCTAGGTATATCCCTTGTTTTCAATTCCAAGACTTGGTGGAATTTAAAGGCACATTACCTCAAAGCATATCAGATGTTCAAGATGACCTTAAAACTATTGCAGCACTCTAGGTCAAAAAGTTAGACGCAAAGAAGGTGTTAGATTCTAGGGTGAAGAAGTCTACATGGCACAAGGTGTATATGGAGTATCTCGTCCAATAGAAGGGAAAGAAAATTTTAGAGGCTACTTGGGTTGCTAACATAGAGTTCAAGAAGGTTGTAATACCCCTAGACATGTTTCCATTAGGAGTGACTTAGTTTTTTTAATGGGAGGAGTATGGTGTAGGAGCACCTAAGTAGGCTAAGGGGTATACCTAGGGCTTCTTGATTATCTTGTCTTGTAGTGATTCTAGCCACATAACTAGATATATAAGAGGACCAACTTGGTCCTAAGGTGAGGTTAGATAGGTTAGAAGAGCCCCACAATGCAATATTGCTCCTAATTGTTCAAATATTGATCATTTGGGCTCAATAGAAATTTTTTAGGTTTTTAGGGCTAAATAGGGAAAGAAAGTATTTTATGGTCATTATGAGGTGTTTTGGATTCATCTTAGTCATTTTGGAAAGTTTGATAGCAACTGGAGCAAGTTTGAGTAGTCAATTTGCAAAATTGCAAAAATTGCTCATTTCTTGCAAAGTTGTCATCGATAACTTTTGAAACTTTTATGCAAAAAGAGAAACTTATTCATGGGAGCTCTTCAACCACCTAATGTATTTGGGTTTGGTCATTCCAAGCCTATATAATTTTAAACTCAACCTTTTCAACAGGTTGGAGAACCAAGTTAATGCATTGTACAGCATGTGCATCAACACTTTTATAACAGTTTTTGTACTTTTCTAGTTCTCAACATGTGTATGAATTAGTTTTAGATTTTTTTGTGTTGGAAGTTGAAGTGTATATTTTCCTTAAATTCTATAAATATTTTTCTTTTTATTTTAGGGAGTTTTTTGTGCTTAGAAATTTTATTTTGTAACTCAATAGTTTGTTCTTTTGAAGAGAGCTTCTTGGAAGAAATGGGATCTTAGGGACACTTCCCTCCATATGCATTCTATAGTGTATTTGGATTTGAACCTAGAATCCATGTACTCCATGTACCATAATGGATCAACCATGGGAAGTGTAGCAAGCAGTTGTGTGGTGATGCCCTAAGCAAGCAAACCATGTTTGGTCAGGGATCACAAATTTGAAAAAGAGTATTTGGAGTGGATTGAGAGTAGAAAGACATCAATCCAATAATGTGATGAGTAAGGAGATGGTGAGAGCTAACCCCAATCCTAAGGAGGAGTCTGGATAAGGACTTTTAAAAGGCTTTTAACCCAAACAACACCAAAACCCTTGAAACCCTCAAATTAAGCCTAAAATGTGCTTGTGTCGTACGAACAAGTTGGGGGCTTAAAAATACCAAAATATTCAAGTAATCTAAAAATGGTATCTAGAAAGGTGATTTTTTTTGGAAAATGTTAAGGTTTTTTGCAAAATATCTCAATTTTAAAGCATTTGGAGGGCTAATCCTTGTAGCATTTTTTCAATCATTTGGGCGCAATCGGACTTGTGGATTGCAAGTCATTTAGGATTTTGTCCTTGTTTTGGTTGTGCAATCTTGATAGGAGTCCCAAAACATATCAAGATGGTTATCCATCCATTTGGAGTTGAAAACAAGCATTTGGAGTTATTTGTGAGATGATTAATGGGAGCAAGTTGCTCTACCTTATTGGTGTGCCTACTGAATGCTTAGGAACTATTGATTAGGTTCCTAGGGAGCATAGGGAAGTAGAAACCGTATGCAAGCCAAGTATATGGTCTAAGGAAACCCTGAGGTAGCTTGGGGAAGTAGAAAGGTTGGTTTTCACATCAGAAGGTATACTTCTAGGATGTTCCACCAAGAATAAAGCTTACAAGTGTTTAAATTCTAACACTAACAAAGTAGTTGAAAGTGTAAATGTGAAAATTGATGAGTTTATAGAAAGAAGTGATCTTTCATGCAATAAATAACTTGAAGACTATAGTATATTCATCTATGTTGAAGATGGTTCTCCCAGCACTCCAAATGAATGGCAAACCAAGTTGCAGTTTCCCAGCAAACAGGCAATCATGAAGTGCAACAACAAGTTGTTGAGATACAAATAGTGAGTGTCGAGCAATAGACTAAAGATGTTAAGTCATAGACATGTAATATTGACCATCAAAGAGAAAATGTTGATCATGCAAAATCTAAACCAAAACCTAAAGAAGAAAGAGGAAATGAGCCTGAGATTATTTTTCAAGATGAACCTATTGAAAAACAAAGAAGGAAACTGCTTTTGGTAGAAAAATTTGTAAGAAGACATCACAAATTTAAACAAATCATTGGTGATGTTGAATCAAGTGTTATGACAAGAAAAAGACTCAAAGATGATGCATGCTTACTTTGTGAATTTGAGAATAAATCAGTAAAGGAATCCCTAGACAATGAAGATTGGATTTTGGAAATGAATGAAGAAATTGAATAGAGTAAGAAGAACAATACTTGGATCCTAGTGCCAAGACATAAAGACGAAAATGCTATTGGAACAAAATGGGTTTTCAAAAAAAAAAGCAAAGAAAAATACAAAACAAAACAAAAACGAAAAAAAAAAGCAAAAAAAAAAAACTCAATGAAAATGGTGAAGTTATAAGGAACTAGGCAAGATTGGTATGCAAAGGATATGCTCAAGAAGAAGGAGTTGATTATGGAAAGACTTTTTCTACTATGGAAAGACTAGTAAGCACACCTATGTCTACAAGATATAAGTTATCTAAAAATGATGAACATGCTAATGAGAACTAGACATTATTATAGATCAATGATTGGAAATTCACAATATGTTGTTCATAGTAGACCTGATATTGCATTAGCAGTTGGGATAGTTGCTAGATTTTTAGAAAATCTTTAAAAAATCACATAATGGCAATGAAAAGGATATTGAGATATCAAAAAGGTACAGAAGACTATGGATTGTATTACAAGAGAAGTGATTTGGGCATGAAATATTGATGACAGAAAAAGAACTAGTGGAGGTGAATTCTTTCTAGGAAAGAGATTGGTGTCATGGACAAGAAAGAAACATAATTGTATTTCTCAATCAACAGCTGAAGTCCTATATGTGGTAGTTGTAGTGAATTGTTCGAACATTATGTGGATCAAACAATTACTTAAAGAAATGAAAGAAGAGATTATGGGTCTAGTGGTTATCTATTGTGATAACAATAGTGCTATTAACATTTCAAAGAATCCAATGATGCACACTAAGACCAAGCACATTGCTATCAAGTATCACTACTTGAGGGAATTAGTTCAAAATAAAGAAGTGAAGTTAGAATATGTGTACACCAAGGAAAAAATTGCAAACATATTCACTAAAGCCTTACCTAGACATGCTCATGAATATCTTAGATGTAAATTAGAGGTGATTTCCCTAAGTAAATCCACTTGAGAAGAAGAGGTGCATTGAATCAAATGTGCTACTTAGAATATCCTACACATTGATGTAAAACAAATCTACTTTGGGAGATGCCTGAAGCAGATAGCCAAGGACATCATAATAGATCATTCATATACAGATGACAAATAATTTAGCCAAACATCCAAATATATACATAATTAAGATGTATGAAATGATTGAAGTCAAGAATGTTAAGTGTCTTTGGCATTATTGTCACAGAGGGAAGATATACTAGAGAGAAGGGGGGGAGGGGGGGGGGGAGAAGGGAGCGATACTAAAGGGGGGAGAGAGAGAGAGAGAGAGAGAGAGAGAGAGAGAGATACTACAAAGGGAGATAATCATTGAAAAAGAAGTGAGATGCACCCAAGAGGGAGAAAATGATAGAGGAAGTTTCCAAACTTTCTAAGATATTGATCACTCATGATAGTGAAATCTTTTGGATTGCATGGTAACAAAGAGGGAGATTGTTGAAAAGATATGAATTATAAGCTACATTGAGATGTTAAGATATTGAGGTGTTTCCATCAATGCCAAAGAGGGAGATTTTTGGAAACTTACAATTGGAACAATTCTTGTTTTTTCATCAATGTCATATCTAGTGATGAAAAAAATTTCTATCTGATCTAAATGTCATATCTATTTGATTGATGAAGAGGATTTGAGAGATTTCTCATAATAATAGCACCTAGAGGAAGGTTGAGTTATGAAAAGGAAGTTACAATGGACATTTTATTAGTTAGAGTTTGATAAGATAAAGTGATTGTTTATATCATAAATGTAAAGCTTAACCAAGAAAAAGAGTAAAAGATCAAGCAGTGTCGCATGATGCTAGTGTTAACTGAGCCATACTAAGTGCCGTGAAAGTCTAGTGTTGACCAAGAATCAGTATTGACTAAGAAACTTAGTTGATGCCAAGCCAAGAAGTTCTACAGCGACCAAATATTAAGTGATGACTGAGTGTCAAAGCTTAGTGATTGTTGAATGACAGTATTTTGAATATGTTTGAGAAATTGTGATTTCATGCCAACTCAATTGATTTCTTGGGATATGTAAACAATGTTGAAGATAAGATTGATGAGTTGGATCATTAAATTCAAGGAGAGGATTAGGTATAATACCTATAATAGAATTTGATGGATGAGAAGTTTCTAGAGGATTATCAAAAAGAAGAACAGATACAGTGAACCTAATGAACTAGATCATAAACGCTAAGATCTACAGTGCTCATGGAAAATGACAAAGCAAGAATTCCCTATTTAAGGAGGTACAGAGATGAATCTTAAGTGGATGCACACAGAGAAAGGTGGAACAAAGGCACACTAGGGTGAACACAAGTGTGTAAGAGTGAGAGCAAAGCAAAAGAAAATTTCTTGGACAATTGTTGTTGAAGTTGATAAGTGAATCTAAGAAGAAGGCTTAAGTTTTGATATGAAAGCGGATTATTAATTGAAGAGTTGTTAAGCAAGTTAAGGATAGAGATGAAAATGGGGAACTTATCAACGAATTAGCACATGAACTGAACAATGATCTAAACATAAAAAAGTGAGTTTTAAACATACATATCAAAATCCTATTTTTTTCTTTCTAATCATTGTAAACAATTTGTATTGAAATCCTTTTAACAGAAGTTGACATAACAGTTATTTGAAGGAGTTAATAGTGTATGGAAATCCTTTAGCAAGGTGACATTCTAAATGGAATGATCAAGGTCCTCTAACAAGACCATTCCTAACAAGGTGTTTAAATCCTCTAACTAGGTTACACTTAATAGTATATATTGTAACCTTTAACAAGGTTGGCGCCTAACAAAGCTCACTTCGAAAGAATGAAAAAGTGGTGACATGTTGCTGGTGGTTTTTTCCCAAATTGGGTTTCCACGTAAAATCCTAGTGTCAAGATTGTGTTGAATTTTTTATGGTGATTTAAATTTACATGTTTACATTCAGCAAAGTATGTTATGTTTAGGACAATAATTTGTTTATCAACACAATCAAGACCGAGCAACAGTAGGATAAGCAGAATAGTGAATGTTTTGATGTTTAATTGTTCAAATGGTACTTAAGGACCTTGAGTAGCTAATTAAACCCCCCCCCCCCCCCCCCCATCCCTCTCAGTTATTCTAAACATTGCTAACAAAGTAAACATGTGTGTGTTCTCTACGCATCGCAGGGGAGCCAGTGTGAGGGTGTGGTCATATCAAGTATGTGACCTCTTGGGGGAGTTGAACTATACCCATACAACTTAGGCTTTCTGATGTCAAGAAATTTACACTCCACTAGAGTCCCTATATAGTTATCCTAAAGTGGGTCTAACCAATGACATGATGTATTACATTGTCTTTTGTGATTATGGTCGGGTCATGATCTCCATCAGCATGACAAGTGTGGGCCTAAGAGTAGCACGTGGTTGGGAGACATAGCTACATATCTAACTATACCATTTTTGGGGCTTGGTGTACAGGAATGACCTACCTTGAGTTTGAGGCTTGAGCCTAGTGTTCACTTGAATTCTTTAACTTTTCAATGTATGTTTCCTTTTGATTTATGTTATTTTTGTGATGTTTTGATATCATATTTAAAGATGATATATCTTAAGGTTATGTTTTCCCATTATGATTTTTTATATGTATTAAATGAGTAGTTGCACTCTCCTACCTATGCATTTACTTTATCTAGATATCTTATTACCACTGTTATGGATTAGAGATTTCTCGATAGAATAGAATGTTAGAAATCCTTGATTTACTTGATGCTTATGTATTACTTAGAGTTTATGCAATCATGATGCAGCTTTTGTACTCAGTGCCTTTTCTTTGTTATGATGTTTATTGTAAGGATTAGCATGTTCAAGGTTATGCATCATATTGATGCTTTCAAGTGTTCATTCATTGATTTATATGGATCTGTTACTTCTTGGTGTAGAGGTTTGATCTATTTGTACATCTCATTTATGCCTTTTTGAAGATTTATTGCCATGATTTTGTATGAGAATGAATTTTCCTATATGACGAAGAAATTTTTCATTTGAGACGTGTGTTCTCCCATATGACAATGCAAAATCTTGTACAAAATTTTATTGTCTCATACAAGCCTAGAAACTAACTTGCCTAGCCAGTGGAGAATGCTTGCATGGGAGCCAATCATAGCTCACACAATCACTTAGCTTGATTTGGCACATGAGAAATAGTGGGAATTTTCACATACATCAAGAAGATGTAATTTTCACTTTTGGATACCCTTTTGGGTCCCACATCTTCCTAGAGCATAACAGGTCACTTATCAAATGCTTTTTGTCCAAGTGGTTGTTGTTTCACCATGGATATGTTTTAGAAAAATAGATGAACTTATATGGTCTAATCACCTAGGAACTTATATTTGGAGTTTTAAATGAATCTTGTATGTGTAATTCAAGTGGTTGGAAATGTGTGTTTGTAAGTGATGAACGCTTGGAGATCTTTGGTTGGTTGGTTAGATAGTCTTCTATTGTGATCTCTTACATGATTATATGCTTGTATTTATGCTTTAATTTTTTTATAAAAGAATATGTTAGTCTATATTTACCCTTGTTTCCAAGGATCTTCAAGTAGGGCATTACATAATATCTTTGCTGACAGTTTTCTTGAATTATACTTAGAAAATTTTCTCCTTGTACCAAAACCAAAATTGTTTGAGTCCATGCAACCTTACCATCCAATAGTGTTTCCATAAATGAAAACATCCATGCCTTCATATCTAACTACTTGCCAAGAGGAAAGAAATCACAATCCATGGCTTAAGGGATCTTTAACACTCTTAGTGATTCTTTCCAAAGAAGTATGTAATCAACACTAATATCCTAAGATGAGTTGAGCTATGTTTTTAGCTTCAGAACTGGACTGAAACCTGTGTTTCCTTTTTGTTTTGTAAGATCAAAATTTATTATAAATATAAGGAATTAATCCTTACGATCTCCCTAATTACTTATGATTATAACTCATAGCAATGAAATTATTGGAAAAAAGTTTGAAAGTGGTGGAGTCAAAAAATATTTTTTATGAAGTCTTTTATTCATGGGTAACTTTACTTTAGCCCATTTTCATTATATGGCATATCAATTTGGTCATTGATTCTGCATTTGGAAAGTTTTAGACTAAAAGAAGCAAGTGTTCTCCATAATCAGGGATTGGATTAACTCTTATGCTCCTAATCTATGACTATAATAATGATCAATGCAGGAATTCAATCTAATTTTTCTAGATTTGGATTATTTTTGCATTGGTTTTTTCTTAAGCCAAGCACATGTTCTTGGGCAGTGATGGTGGGACGAGGTTACAACCTAGAGTCGATTTGATCCTGTATCAAGCGCGGAGAATCCTTTTCTCAATACCCTTACATGAAATTTTTATTGTGTTAAATATTCTATGATGTGAACTTAGGACTAGATGATAGCTTATTTTTAGAAAATTTATCCTTTATTATCAAATAAATTATCCTATAACTTATAACTTTATTGTGTAATTTTAAAATTTGGACATGTAAATGATAATCTGTTGGTTGTCATCTAACAAACCGTTAATCCAAGTCAGAATGACAAGACTTGTAACATGTATTTGTATCCAAGACTACATAAATGTTGTTCTAGACCATAGGTCTTCCTTACTATGTTGTTTCCTATCAGAACCTACACTTAACAAAGTTTGCATATTATTTTTAAATTAATAGAAATATACAGATTTCAACAGCTTATCAATCAAAAATAAAAGTGTATTTGGTTGAATACATGGCTCCAAGAAGAGATGAGAAATTGCTTTGGAAGGATGAAGGGAGGATAGGAACTGGAATCGGCTATGTGTGAGGGTTTTGGAAGCTTTTTTTGTTGGTGGTGGGTTGTGCATGCATAGGGAGAGCACCCCATTTCTCTTCTATCTAGTGAGACCTTTTGTAGCTTCAATATTGGATGATTATTGTTTTGCAGGGTTTGCATTTATTGTGTAAAACAAATTTTAAGAGCTTTTTTTCGAAGTTTGCCTGCCTGGCTATTATGGCTGCGAGTGGGGTTTCCAAAAATCTCATTTTTGCTAGAGCCTCTAGTTGTGATGGATCTTCTCACGAGGTGCAGTCACAGGAGAAGGAGCCATTTTATCTTAGCAAGCACCAAAAGTTAAATATAGTTAATGGTTTTTTTTCACGTAGCCAGGATCGCCTATGTTGGTTATTTCTCCAGAAGTGGTAATGGATGATGTTAACTATTTGGCCACACATGCATTGATATGCAAGTTTCTTGGTATTCAAATTTCCCTGGTAGCTTTGGAAGCTTAGATTCATCGTTCATGGTAAGTGGAAGGTGATATGGACATTATGTTGGCTGGGAATAGCTATTTTTTGGTGAATTTCTCTTGCATGTCAGATCAAAATCGGGTCTTTGAGGGAGGCCCATATTTTTATGACAGAGTAGGTCTTTTTGTCAAACTCTAGCATCTAAGGTTCAATTTCGTTAAGGATCTTCCTTCGAGAGTTCCTATTTGGGTCTGCCTACTGCGACTTCCTTCAGATTTCTGGTGTGAGGATATCTTGCGACAGATTGCCATTGTGCTCGAAAAGTCAAGCACATGTTCTTGGACAGTGATGGTCGGATGAGGTTACAACCTAGAGTCGATTTGATCCTGTATTAAGTGCAGAGAATCCTTTTCTCAATACCCTAACATGAAATTTGTATTGTTGTAAATATTCTATGATGTAAACTTAGGACTAGATGATAGCTTATTTTTAGAAAATTTATCCTTTATTATCAAATAAATTATCCTATAACTTATAGCTTTATTGTGTAATTTTAAAATTTGGACATGTAAATGATAATCTGTTGGTTGTCATCTAACAAACTGTTAATCCAAGTCAGAATGACAAGACTTGTAACATGTATTTGTATCCAAGACTACATAAATGTTGGTCTAGACCATAGGTCTTCCTTACTATGTTGTTTCCTATCAGAACCTACACTTAACAAAGTTTGCATATTATTTTTAAATTAATAGAAATATACAGATTTCAACAGCTTATCAATCAAAAATAAAAGTGTATCTGGTTGAATACATGGCTCCAAGAAGAGATGAGAAATTTCTTTGAAAGGATGAAGGGAGGATAGGAACTGGAAGCGGCTATGTGTGAGGGTTTTGGAAGCTTGTTTTGCTGGTGGTGGGTTGTGCATGCATAGGGAGAGCACCCCATTTCTCTTCTATCTAGTGAGACCTTTTGTAGCTTCAATATTGGACGATTATTGTTTTGCAAGGTTTGCGTTTATTGTGTAAAAAAAAATTTAAGAGCTTTTTTTCAAAGTTTTCCTACTTGGCTATTATGGCTACGAGTGGGGTTTCCACAAATCTCATTTTTGCTAGAGCCTCTAGTTGTGATGGATCTTCTCCCGAGGTGTAGTCATAGGAGAAGGAGCCATTTTATCTTAGCCAGCACCAAAAGTTAAATACAGTTAATGGTTTTTTTTTACGTACCCAGGATCACCTATGTTGGTTATTTCTCTAGAAGCGGTAATGGACGATGTTAACTATTTGGCCACACAAGCATTGATATGCAAGTTTCTTGGTATTCAAATTTCCCTGGTAGATTTGGAAGCTTGGATTCATCGTTCATGGCAAGTGGAAGGTGATATGGACATTATGTTGGCTGGGAATAGCTATTTTTTGGTGAATTTCTCTTGCATGTCAGATCAAAATCGGGTCTTTGAGGGAGGCCCATATTTTTATGATAGAGTAGGTCTTTTTGTCAAACCCTGGCATATGAGGTTCAATTTCACTTAGGATCTTCCTTCGAGAGTTCCTATTTGGGTCTGCCTACTGCGACTTCCTTTAGATTTCTGGCGTGAGGATATCTTGTGATAGATTGCCATTGTGCTCGAAAATTCGATTGCTACAGCCCACCAATCTCTAGACAAAAAGGTTATTTCCTATGCCCGTATTTGTGTTGAAATTTATTTAAATAATCCTTTTCCAGATTCTCTAGAAATTTGTCTTGGCTCTTCTTCTTGGATCCAACAGCTAAACTATGAATCTATTCCCTTTCGTTGCCACCTTTGTCATGTGTATGGTTATTTATAGTGTCAATGCCCTCAAGCCTCCAAAGGAAATGGTACCCCTATTGGGTTTTATGGCCCAAGGATGGCTAATGATCGAAAGGGGAATGGTCCAAATGTTAGTGGAAAAGGAAATGCTTAGTCTGATAGTGTAGGTATAGGGAAAGCTCATATGAACACTTCAAGTTAGGGGCTAGGGCCATCCAGTTCTACTGGTCTTGATAAGGATGGTTTTATCCTAGCTTGAAACCGTGCTAAGGGGCGAGGTCCAAAATTATCTCAGCTAGATCAGCAAGTGGACTCAAGGTTTAATCATTTTGAGGTTCTTGACAATATGGTTATAGAAGAAGGTATTCCTATAGAGGCTTAGGGTGTAGCTACTGGTTTAGAGGGGAGGAATTCTACTCTTAGTGGCAACTAAGATGTTATAGTTCAACATATGCCAACGACTTCTAATGGCCCTGAGTCTAGTGCCCTTGTGGTTTCTCCTGCTCCATAGGAAAAGGACAATGTTCTTCTGGCAGATATGGTTAAAGATGTGTTTGCCTCTAGTAAAGGAAAGGGATCTTCTCTTGCTTTGGGCCTGATGTAAAGACCATTTAAGAAAGTCTCTTTTACTACTCCCTCAAGAGTTGGGCGAAAGTAGGATCAAGAAAAAATTAAACTTACAGGCAATTTATTGGTAGAGTCTGGGGTTGTCAAGACCTTGGATGAGCATTTTCTCCACTCTACTCAATGATTATTCTCTCATGGAATGTGAGGGGGTTTGAATAACATCCCTAGACAAAAAGCTATTCATGATCTTGTGGTTGAGCATTCTTCGGATATCCTTTGTATCCCAGAGACCAAGCTTTCAGTGGACTCCATGTTTAGATGTGCTCCTAACATTTGGTTTCTAGGCCAATGTCAGTGTATTGGTGCTTTGGGGAGCTCTGGTCATCTTGCCATCAACTGGGATCCTAGGAAAGTTACGCCACTTTACTAGATCTCTTGCCTCTCGACTCTTTCAATGGTTGCTTCCTCTCTAGAGATAGGGGAGATGATTCTTGTTACTGATGTGTATGCTCCTATTGATCTCCCTAGCAAGTCTAATCTTTGGGATCATATTAAGCATATCAAAAGTTGTCATCCTTTCTTGCCTTGGATTGTGGCTGGAGACTTCAACTCTGTTCTCAGTTTAGAGGAGAAGAGGGGAGGGCTAGCTTGGTTGGGTCCTTCTTCTGAGCTTCTTCAACAAAATATTGATCTTTTACATCTCTCTAATGTCAAACCTCTCAATGGGCTCTTTACTTGGAACAATCAAAGAGTTGGAAATGATGCTATCTTAGAATGCTTGGATAGGTTCCTTGTTTCCTGCTTTTGGAATTTTGGTTCTCTTTCACTCTCTTCTAAAATTTTTGATTGGAGAGGTTCTGACCACTGGCCTATTAAGCTCACAGCTAGTTATGTTGTTGTCCCCAAGAACCCTCCCTTTAAGTTCCATCTGATGTGGCTTCGAGACTCTTCTCTTCATGACTTAATGGCTCACTGGTGGAGACAGGGAGGCCCTACCTATGGCATTGCTATGTTCTCCTTCTCTGAAAAACTTCAATTTGTTAAAAGGAAGTTGAAGCATTGGAATAGGAATTGTTTTGGTAATCTCCATATTATGAAAAAGAGGGCTCAAGATCGTCTTGATGTTATTACCAAGAAAATTCGAGATCTGGGTTTTTTAGAAGCTCTTGGCATTGCAGAATCCCAAGCTTCTACTGATTTAGCTAAGTGGGATCTTCGAGAAGAAATCTATTGGAAGTAGAAGGCTCGAGTTGACTGGCTTCAGGAAGGGGACAAGAACACTGCATTTTTCCATAAATCTATGCAGGCTCGACGTAATAGGAATTACATTTCTTCTCTTGTTACATCTGATGGGATGCATCGAACTTCTTCTCAAGCTATTTCCAAGGAAGCTATTCAATTTTACTATACTCTTTTTTCAGATGATTTACCTCCAATAGAGATTGAGGAGAATACTGTCTTGTCTTGTATTCCCTCTGTTGTGACCAGGGAGATGAATGATTCTCTTATGAGTCCAATTAGTATGTCTGAATTGGAGGGGGTGGTCTTCAGCTTGCAGAAGGGCAAAGCTCTAGGGCTGGATGGTCTCCCTATTGAATTATTTCAAAAAATTTGGCATATTATCCATCATGACCTTTTGGATTTGGTTGAGGAGTCCTTTTCCAACAAAGAAATGCTTCGAACCTTGAATGCTTCTTTCTTAGTCCTTATTTCGAAAAAGGAAGAGGCTAATCAGCTAGACCTTTTTTGGCCCATTTCTCTTTGTAATGTGGTCTATAAAATCATCACTTAGCTCCTAGTAGAGAGGCTTAAATTTTACCTTCCTATGGTTATCTCTGAGGAACAAGGGGGTTTTGTGGTAGGAAAATAAATTTTGGATGGGGTGGTTATTGCTTCTGAAGCTATTCACTCTATGTGTACTTCTAAGGAACGTGCTATGTTTATTAAGCTTGATATGGCTAAGGCTTATGATAGAGTCAATTGGGATTTCTTTCAGAAACTTCTTCTTGCTTTTGGCTTCAATCCAGATTAGGTTAGATGGGTTCTTAGTTGTGTTACTACCCCTTCCTTCTTAGTCCTTCTTAATGGTGAACTAACAGAGGTCTTCATCAGGGAGATTCCATCTCGCCTTATTTTTTATCAATAGTTGTTCAATTTTAGTGCCCAAACTTGAAGTGTGATCGATTTAATCTAAATTTTATGACATTGAAGAAATATTATAAGTTGAAGACAAACCCTCAAAAAGTGAATTAAGTGGAATCTGATTATGGAACACTTAACACTCTCTTAGGTGGACCCATCCCCATAGATGGTGCCGAGATTGCAACCAATGGTTAAATTGATGGGTGATTAAAGAGGGTGAGTCCAATGAAGAAACTACTAAATTTGATTTTTGTTGATTTTTTTTTAACTTAAAAAATTTCTTAAGTGTTCAAAAATTAACTTTGCCCAAGTTGCATGCAAAAGAGAGATTTGTTTGTTCTTTTTAATGCACCAAAAATTGAAGTGTGAGATATTGCAATGGTTAATTGATCTTTTGCATTCAAGATTGAGTTGTTTGTTTTAAGCATGCATTCTAAGAAAAATTGATTTTAATCCATGGCATTCAACAGTGTGTTTTGAACAACATACATTCAATGAAAAATGTGTTTAACCATTCAAGTTCATTCCACGAAAAATTTTAAAAACATGATTAAATCTATTGCTCCAACCTGCAATAAGACAAAAAAAAAGCAAATTGATTAGTCACCCAAAATCTTCCAAAATGAAAGCTTAACTATGGGAAAAAAAATTTTAACTTTTTTTGTTGTTTTTCCTAGGTGTGAAAATTCTTAGAATGGTCTAAATCCTATGGAACCACTAAAAGTCAAATTTTGATTTATACTCTTTTTTTTTTTTTCTTTTTTTCTTTTAATAAAAAGTGCAGGAACTAATATGCTAAAATAGCAATGTAACATAAATAGGCAGAGACGACATTTCATCAGGCGGAGATGCCAAAATTTGGAGATGCTAATCTGCGGAGACGCCAATCTGCAGAGACGTCGAAACTCGCATATGCCAAAACTTGCAGACAATAATCTGATGAAGAAGGCAGCTGGTGGCGTCGGAGATGACAATTGATGGATTGCGACGGTGAAGATGACAGTTTGACTACTAGTGGTAGCGAAGATGACAGTTTGACTGTTGGTGGCAGCGAAGACGATAGTTTGACTGTTGGCAACAGCAAAGATGATAATTTGACTGCTGGTAGCAGCGGAGATGACAAAGTGTGTTTTGAATAAGAAATTTGACCAGGTGGAGATGATGGTTAGAGGCGGAGACAATGGCAAAAGCTAGGTGTAGACACTGAAACTTGGAGACGCTGATCTACACAGATGATAGGATTCACTTCGGAGATGACAGTTCAGGATTCGAAGATGGAAATAATCCAGTCGGAGATGCCAATTTGCAGAGACGACACTGCACAAAATTGGGTTTAAAACATGCGGATTTTCTTCAAAAAAAATTGAAATTTGATTTTTGAAGTTTTGTTTTTTTTTCCCAATGCTTCCTTTAACCTACAAGAACAAGATTAAACACTACAACTCACTCAAACAACAAGAAACATTAGATTATTAGCAAAAAACAATATATAGATAGAAATAGATGATTAAATGACCCATAATGGGGTCCCACCGGGCGTGCCAACATGTATATGAGAAATATGTTAGCAAGAAATACTAATCTATTCAAAAACAAAAGCATTAACTAGCATAAAAACTATAACATATATGAGAGACAAAGTGAAACCCTCAAATGAGAATATGAGCCATAGAATAGCTCTCCCAATGAGGATGGTCACTTGATTTAGGGATGTGTCTATTTGCTTAGATTTGGTATAAATGCTCAAGGTTCTCAAAACTAGCTTCAATGGAGATGGAAAATAGAAAATTGGTAGCTTTGTGAGCTCTTAATTTGGCATCATAAGGGTATGGTTAAGGGCTTTGGTTTCTCAAACTAGCATTATAACTTTAGCTCAAGGATTGTGATGAAATGGCTTGGGAGGGGATTCAATTTATAGGCTAAGGGCTTGAGGGATGGAGGGTTAAGATTCAAAGAGAGATGAAAGCTGAAGGAGGGCTAAGATGCACTCAAAGGAGAGCACATGGATTGTACTTTTTTAGCACCAATCAGGAAGTGACACATGTCATAGGGTGAGTGGATGAAAGAAAGGGGAAGGATGAGTCAACAAAGGAGGCTCAAGGGATAATATTTTCATAAAGACCCTTCATAATGGCCTTTAAGAGCAATGAATGGGCTTGTAAGAGTCTTTATGGCTTTTGTAAGAGCATTCATGGCTTGGTGGTTGGGATATTTTGGAGGGAGTTGAGATTGTTGACTTTGCTTGGCTTAGGAAAGTCTTAAGCTTGCTTAGGGAATGTGACAACATTAGAGAGTGGATTAGGCTTGGGTTTAGGATTAGATTAGGCTTGTTAGAGATATGCAAGTGGATGAAATTCATGAGGGTGGGTGAGTTAGTAGCTAAGCTTGATTAGTATGGGTGGATGGGGTGAATTAGGCTAAAAAGAGGGTTTAGGATAATTTAGGGGTTATTATATTTGGGGGTTTTATTTATCAAATAGATTTATTTAATAAATGGAGATTTTGGAATTAGATAGAAGAATAGGATTAATTGATAAATAATAGGTTATTTGATTTATCAATTAGGACTATAGATGATTAATTAAATTAATCAACTAGGGGATGGCAAAGGATTAATTAAATAGAAATTTAATTACTAATGCTTTTAGAGATAACTAAATAGGATTACCAAACCGGTGTAATCAAATTTAGGTGTCTACTGCCCCGGTGTATTTTCTTAAAGAATTTGATGCCCTCTCTCACCAATTTTTTTGGAGTGGCAATTTGCAACATACCAAATAGAGCCTCATCAATTGGGATACTATTTGTACGCCAAAAAGGGAAGGAGGATTTGGCCTTCGATTTGCTATCTTGTGCAGTCCAGCTCTTGCTACCAAGCTCTATTAGTGTTGGTGTACTAGTCAGTCTCAGCTTTGGGCCCGTATCTTGTCACACAAGTATTTACCAGGTGTTGAACCTTCAAAAGTTTCCAAGTTTTCTCTTGAGGGAAGAGGCTCTATGGTGTGGCATACACTCAAGATTGGTGCTCACCTGGTGAAGAGAAGTTTATTTTAGATCTGCAACAGAGGCACTGAGGCTTTATTTTGGAGTGATTCTTGGAATGGGCATCCTCCTCTCCTTTCCTCTCATCCTCACTTGCAAGCTCTTTGTGATTCTTTCCTTTCTGCTGGATGGAATAAGGTGGCTCATTATAAGGAGGCTTTTAACCTAGGCCTTGCTATGGGTTATAGATGGAAGAATTCTTCTGATTGGCCTCTAGGTGGCTCACTGGGAGATTGGCTGGAACTATCTCAGATATTGGCTTCTAGGGAGTGCAGCTCATTGTAGGAACCTGATGTTTTTTCTTGGGGAGATGCTTCTTTTGGCAAGTATTCTATTTCTTCTGGCTACCTTGTGCTGACAAAGAAACTTTTTGGTGAGGTGGAGGTCTCTTGGTGGAAGAAAGTTTGGAATAGATTTTCATGGCCTAAGTGTAACTTTTTCCTCTAGATTTTGGTTTACTATCGTTGTCTCACTTGGGATAATCTCTACAAATGAGGCTTCTAGGGGCCTTCCATCTGTGTTCTCTGCTACAATAGTGAAGAGACTGTATCTCGCCTTTTTTTCTAGTGCCCCTTTGCCAAAAAAATTTGGCACCTCTGGTGGAGTGTGTGGGGATGCACGTGCTAGCATGTGTCCTCTTTGTCTGAATTTTGGGACCGTTTGGGCCATTCCCCTTTAAAGACTTCTTTTCTTCAAGTTGCTTGGACTATTGGCCCTTTCCTTATTTTATGGCATGTTTGGCTTGAGAGGAATAGAAGAATCTTTCATGATTTTTAGTTTGAGATCAGGCACCTGTAGGGGAGAATTGTTAATTCTCTTCAGGAAACACTCCTTGCTAAATGTGACATTGGTGGGGGTTTGGATCCTATTGATGTTGGTATTTACTCTCTCCTCTCCTTTCCTCTTTAGGGTTTCTCTCCCTCGATCCCCCACACCCGCTCTAGGAATAGAGCTAAGAAACACCTTTAGCGAGTTAATCATCAGGGAAATTGGTCTCCTCCTAAGGCAAGCACTCTTAAAATCAACACTGATGGTTCTTCTCAGGGAAATTCTGGTCTAACTGGTATTGGGGGAGTTGGGCGTGATAGTTCTAGTGATATCCAGTTTCTATTTTCTATATACAAGGGTTACCATACTAATAACCTCATGGAATCCCTGGCTATCTTGGTTGTAGTGGAACAGTGTTGTGTACGTGGCTAGAAAAGAATCATCTGTGAGACTGACTCGCAGGTGGTTGTGAACTTATTGCATAATAGGAACCTTGTGCATGTGGATTGGCATTTGGCTATGGTTATTCAGCAGATCATTCAATTATGCAATTTTCTAGATTTTGTGTCCTTTATGCATATCCCTCATGAGTGGAACGGTGTGGCTGATTGTCTGGCTAAATGGGCCTCTAAGGAGGGGCTAGCTTGGAACATTCTTGATCCTAGGATGCTTCCACTTGATTTATCTCAGATGCTGGATCAACTTGTGGACCAGGATAAAGCTATGTAGTTCTCTTTGTTTCTTGTGTTGTTCAGCTCTCTTTGATATTCAATAAAAATTTTACCCTCTTTTAGTATAAAAAAAAAAATCAAAAATAAAAGAAAAAAATTTAAATTATTTCCACATATATTAGAAGCAACAACTTTCTCTTGTATACTTTGAAATTTACTTTCAAATGGTTATATTAGAAATCTTACTTCCTCATGAAATTATATAGCAAAATTTGTATACTATTTTTTGGTTGGTGAACTAGACCCTTCAATATATTTTATTGAGCTTTAATGTTTGTGATCTAAGTAGTCTTAACATTTTTCAAGATGGGAAATTCACATAAAGAATGGAAAAGAATTTAGAAAAAAGATAATGAAAATTTGCAGAGTTTCAAACATAAGAAAATCATTTGTTCAATAAAATTTGTATGATATAAATATTATATTTTTCTATGTCATTCACCAAACCAACTTTTAATAGTCAAAATTCAGCTACAAATCTAAACAAGTGTCATGTAGTGGCTAGTATTTGTCAATAAATATAAATAATAATAAAACTAGTGTATGATAGGAATATTTTTAATGAAATGTAAAAAAATGAAAAATCAATAATTATATGAAAAATATGACATTTTGAAAAGAGCTACATAGTTAATGGCCATAAAAATTGAATATCTATATTTAATCATAGCTTTATAAAATGTAAAATATTCACTTGTTTGAAGGGTTGTAACTTTCGAAATAATTGTAAAATTTTAAATGACTATTGCACTTGCAATTCTTGAATGGTTGTAAATATATTGCAATATATTTTAGTTACCTAATAGAATATAAATAGAGTTTTTATAAACTATCAAAAGTAATTCTATATTCATTAATATAGTCCAAAATTAAGATGCACTATTATAAATTTATTTGAATTAGATGAGAAATTATATTTTAGACTAAAACATAATATAAATGAAATAATTGTGAAGTTTAAAAACTGTGAATAATGAAATAATAAATTACACGTACTAAAGGAGAAAGAGTATGAAAATATTTATAGCATTATAAGTTATTCTATAAAGAAATTGATTATTAATATTACCTATTTAAAAAATGATTATTGTTTTTAATTTGATTGAAATATTATTATTTTTAAATGTTAAAAAAAGATGTTTATGCATTTATTCACTTAAGTTTAAAAGTTAAAATTAAAAACTATAGTACATTCTAAAAAAGTGTTTCCTCCAAATTCGCTAATAAGACATAAAAATTTCAACCAATCACAATCACTGTTCATAAAAAGAATTTTTATAATTTTAAAATTAAAAAATTAACATATATACTATACCAAAAAATTGCAAAAGAAATTTAAAAAGAAAAAGTCAAATAGTTATTGGTTGAAATGAAACAATTTAATCACTAGATAACCACAAGTGATTGCAATATGCCTACAACAAATACTAAAAATATATAATTATAGATAAAATAATCTTGTATTGTATCTTCTTTATAAATTTCATATTTAGGTACCATTTGTGTAATAACTCTAAATTATAAAAAATTATGTTTGAAACATATTATAAAATTATTTTGACTACAAGCCATCATTTAATATTTCAAAGTGTTGCTTTATGTTGGTAAACAGGTTTGTTCAATTTTTAATTATGACTCTTGAATGCCCAAATTATAAACAATATCTAATTACAAACAGTTGAAAAGCCACTTATGGATAGATTGGCTTTTCTCTGAATTGAAAGGTACAACTCCCTATGGTAGATTTACAGTGAATTATGTTTTATTTCTAAACTAATATGGGGTGTGTTCTTGACCTGAGAATAGAAGAGGTAAACCAAGCTAGACCTAAATAGGATCTAACTCAGGTAGAAAAAGACTTATGAAGAATAGATTAAGTTTATGAATCCACACATCTTATGAACTCACAAAGTTTAATAACATAGCAACTAATACTAAACTCAATCAATTAGAATCTAAACTACAGAGAAGAAGAAGTTAGCAAAAGGGAAAAACATTTAAGGGTTCCTCTTTGAACATGCAATGAAACTATTATCACATTCGTTCGCTGCCTTGAAACAAGGGAATGAAACTCTGTTCTTTCCTTGCTTCAACCTAGATTAAAGAGGAAACATATAGCTACAACTAATAGAAATGGAACAAAAAATAGTTGTTACAAAATACCATTCAATTGACTCTACAACATCAAGTACTTCACACCAAAACTTTGTTGACCCTTTATTAATCTTTCAATTTCATACATATAGGATTTTGAGATGACTGCTACAATAGAAGTGCAATCGGTTCATCTTCTCAAAAAAAATGACAAATGGCAAGAAACCAATTTTTCATATTACAATAATTACATAAGAAAGTGAAAAGGGGGTGAAATGTGAATCACTTCGTCTTCTTCGCCTTTTTTGCTTTTGTCCTATAGGCTTTAGCAGCAACTATGATTGGGATTAGCTCTTCATGCTTAGGCATGTGTATATTGGTGTATATCAAGAGTCACTTAGAATGCTCCCTAGCCAACTCCTTCATAACATTCAATTGATTTGACAATTCCTTTGTGGTCACGTGTATGCATCCACTAAGTTTCTAGAGCTCTACAACTCTATTTTGATCACTAGAAGACACATCAATCAAACTATCTAAGAATTTGGAGAAATTCTCCTTCATTAAGTTTATCCCAATGAGTGCTTTCCCTTGGCCGCTAGTATGTGAATCTTTATGTAGCCCCTTCATGAGTTCAAATCCTCTGTCCTGGGTCTTCTTCACTTTATCCTCTGTTTCCTTAAGTCCTTTTTCTACTAATAGGATCATTTTTGTCTTGAACTGCATGCTTTGAAGCCATTCAAATAGAGGTCCATCTCCTTTTGGCAAGATTTTTGCTTCAACGGCTTCTTTTACCTTCATTTGAATGATAATCTTCAGAAGAGAGATGCGATCATCGCACTTCATTCTTTCTCCACCCATAGTATTGCTATTTGCTAAAATATTATCCTTCTCTGTCTCTAACATTGCCAATTCGTTCTATAATGGCGACTCCCTCTACTTTGAGCTTTCCAATCCAGTCTTTACCGATTTGGCCAAAGTGCCTATCTTCCTGAAGTTGAGAAATAAGAGCTTGAACTTTAGTAGTAGTAGGATTTCTTGTTACTCACACTCTGGAGATAGTTGTCAATGGAGTAACCAATTGTTTGATGAATCTATTCAACTCTTCTATCTCAGCCTTCATCCTAACTTTTGACAATTTCAGGCTTTCCAATTGCCCCTCAATTACTTCGTTAGTTGACTTCCACAAGCCAACCTTAGTGTCATGGTTGGCTTCTCCAAGGTCCACCGAATGCATAGTGAAATCATTAGGAGTCATGTCTTCAATTCTTCCTTCTTTATTGGGCTTGGCTATCTCCATTGTTAGGTGCCCCATTTCTAGATCTTGCCCAAGTATAGAAAAAGTTGTATGCTTCTTTACCTTGGTTAATGCAGAACCAGAATGAACTGCAAAGGATATGGTATCCTTGGCGGGAGTTCTTTCATATTTCTTTTTTCTCTTCCTCTCCAAAGTATCCTCTAACCAAGAATTAGTGCCTGTAACTTTGGAGGCCATTCCAAGTGATTCTATGCTAAACATCTTCTTCTTAACTAGAGTGATGGTCATCACAATTGAAGAGAAGGGATTTTTTGGGGCCTGAGAAATGAGCTTGGAAGAGCTTTGACCTTTCTCCACCTCTGAGGTCTTATTTGTTTCCTCTTTAGATTCAGTAGATTCACTACTACTGCTCTTTCCATCTCCCAAATCTACTATCTGTATTGGGGAGCCACTTGGTTGCAGAAGTGTAGACCTTGCTAGTGGAACTGGGCTATGATAGGGAGACGAAACTAGGCTAACATGATGAGAGGGAACTGGTGTAACATGGGTAGAGGGAACTGGTGTAACATGAGGGGAGGAAACTAGTGTAACAACACCATCATTTGGCTCCTTTGTCTTCTTCTCTTCAGCCCCAGTTTCGGTTCCAATGACTAGGAGGGAGCCATCATGACAAGTCTTAGCTATGGGAATGCTCTTGTCTAGAGATTGATCACCTCCTCCCGAAGGCTGAGCTGGTCCTTGGGTGGTAGCTATTGTTATGCCTAGTGTAGCACCTTAAAAGGAAGAAGGTGTTGTAGCTGCTAGAGAGGCTTGAGTAGTTGTACTTTTACTCTAGCTTCTTTTGGTTGTCCATTCAACCCACTTCCCAATTCATTTGATGATTTGAACCATCATAATGTTTAAATCTTCTTTAGCATCCTTATAGGGCTCTGAACTGATATGAGTGTTCCTTAACTTAGTCAAATATGTATTACTATACATATTTTTCCCATCATCCTCCAATCCTTCAACATTAAGATCAAGATATTATATGTTTTTATTTGCTCCACTGTGAGCTTGGTGAAAGCACAATCTTGACTTTCAAACTCATCTTTACAATCTGATCAATAGTCTTCAGTAGTGGTAATGTGTTTGATCACACTTCCAATCTACAACACCTCCCTAGCATATCCATTCGGATCAAATATAGGTCTCAAGACCTCATACATCTCAAATTTGTATTTCATCTCGAATATTTTAAGCATATTCTTTGCATCAAAGTGAGACTCGCAACTATAAGCTCCTACTTTCATAGGGAACTCATATCACTTCTTCTTCAAGCTTTTGCTTAGCACATTCACCTAGATCGCCTACCTCATGATTTCTATCAACACGATCATGTCACTCAGATACCTTGGCAGCTTTAGGGAGAATCCATCAAAAGCTGCAAGACATAAATATGAGAAAGATGAGAATTGAATAAAATAGCTTCCGAATTGACTAATGGCCACCATTGCCTTTGGACTGAATCTCCTCTCCGGGCATTCTTAGAGTTCCCTATAAATTCTCATTGTAAATGTGTCATTAACTTTGACATACTCTGAATAATTTTTTGCAATTTTAAACAAGGATAGAACTCATAGCACTTCACATCATCAGGAAAGTTTTCTATTCTTGAAAGACCTGGCCATAACTGTAGAGATGCTAGCATGTAAATTAAGAAGGAAGACATATAGAAGGTGTTGTAGAACTTTTTAGCGTTGAGAGCTCTAGAAAGATTTTAACTTACCTCATGGGCCCAATCAATATATTGTATATCTAAAAAAATAACTTGTAGCAGAAAGAAATATTGTTCAATGAAATTTAGAGCCTCTACCTCACCTTTCAATCTGTGTAGGAGAACCAGAATGTCTACAATCTCAAGTTTGAGGTTAGTACCAAATAGAGTTTTAGGGACCTTGCTCTTGGCACTCTGTGGCTTTTGAAACCAGGATTGCATAATTTCCTTCCTCCACACCATCTTTTTCGCAGAGAACTTAGAGATTGCTCCTCCTACTATCAAGTCCAAAAAATCCTCTCATTCTGGAACTCGAAAGAAATTCATCACAGTTTGCCTATCAATGAAGATTAATACTGTGTGATTAGGCAGCACAATCTATCTGGTATATGGATTGTAGTGATTTATGCATTCATAAATCAACTCGAGAGCTTGGACTACCATCGAGAAACCTACTGCCTCTACTAGTCCACTTCCTTAGAGCTTCTCAGTTATGGGATAAATCAAATCCAACTTCAACCTCCTTTGGAAATCTTGCATGTCATAAAAATGGAGTGAAGTATCTATGAAATTTTGCAATGTGGACTTGATTCCATTTAGCCCATCGAACCCTGCAAATCTGGTTGCCATTTTGTCTGAGAATGAAGTGAATTGCAATTTTGAATGTAGATGAAGAATGGATACTGAATTCACAAATATAGGCTATTTGAAAGCATTGTGCAATTTAACAAAATAACAGTTCAAAAAAAAGTAGTAGTTTGAATAACTGTTATGTTTCCGTCTATATAGGAGTCTCAATTCATCTGTTGATCTTCAAGATTCGCACCACATGAATGAATTAAAGGATAAATCTGTTGAGACAGTAAATGCAAGAGCTCTAACAGATATTTCAATGTCTTTTCACTATTTCCATTGGTCCAACGGTAACTTTCCTTTCTTTCGTACTTACTTTTCCATTTCCCATTAAGTTTTGGAGAATTAGGAACAGAGTAGCCCACAAGGAAATGTCTGCCCAATTAGATTCTACTCAGAATACCTTTCCCGCAATGGCTAGATTGTTTCCATTATCATCTTAAGATGCTTCGTGTGTAATTTGTGGGCCTAATCTGCTTACAAAGTTGATTTTCTCTTGAACGCGGAAAATTGTCCTCTTGGGTTGAAAACCTGCTAAGGAGAAGACGATTTCCATTTTTCTACCCAGACTTTCCTTTAAAATTTATCCTTTGAGTTCATATTTCCTTTGGGTTCGAAAAATCTTGAAAGGATTGTGAAAGTCAAAATGGGGCCCACTTCCTTGTTTCTTTACTTTACAATTGCCTTTGGTGGAAAACAGACTTCATGGGTCAAAAGTCTGTCAAGGAGAAGTCATTTTTTGTTTTTTCACTTAAGATGATTCTGAGCATTGTGAAAAATCCATAATGCTTCCCAAGGTAGAATATTGTAATGAAAATAAGGATTTTCCATAAAATAGCTCATTATCTTCTTATATAGGCCTATAAGCATCATCTATTGGTCTTCGCAAAAAATTACCTTCATGGGTTGAAAACCCACCGAGGAGAAGGCGATGCTAAATTTTCTGCAAGCTTCCTTTTTCCATTAAAAAACATGATAAGTCATGAACAAGCCAAACTTTGCGAATAAATTTTTCATATTATAAGAACCTCCATTGAATTAGGTACTAAGCTACCCATAAACTCACAACATCAAGGGAAACCACTTGGCCATGAAATGTGGGAGAAGGGAAAGATGGAAAATCCAATGGAGACTCTTTTCACCTAAGGGAAATTAAAACTAGACCCAAACATACCTAGACTTAACTAAGACACCAAAATTTCCACTTTTGCAAAATGATCATAGGGTGAAAAGTGGGGCAACAAATGGTTCTAACTAGGGACTTGGGTAGACTATACCCAAGCAAGGAACTCAAAATCTCTAGTTTTGCAAAAATAAAAGATGGCGATACAACAAAACTAAAATAGGGAAGCAAAGGCAAGGAAAGAAAACTAACTAGAAAAACACAGAAAGGAACTAAACGTAACTATAATACAATACAAGGGTTACTTATTTTTAGTTTGAAATTTGATAAAGCTTCAAATGCTGACCATTATAGGTTAGAGGTAGCACTTCACCATCTTGATAAGCCAATTTGAAAGAATTATTCTCGAACGCCTGATGAATTATGAATGGACCTTTCCACAAGGTGTCTAACTTTTTATGCATACCCTTTGGAGCACTTCGCTTATCCAAGAGTAACACACTATCTCCTACCATGAATTTCTATGGTCTTTCCTTCTTATTGAACAGATTCTTTACTTGCATATGATGTTGTGTGATGTGATCCACGATTTCTTCTCTTTCCTCTTCAAGCTTGCTCAAGTACAAATTCCTCTTTTCCAAACTATCTTTATAGATATCATCTTCAATCACTATTCTAAGTTTGTTTGTAGCCAATTCCAAAGGTAATGGGAGATTAGCTTCAATTCCATAGACTAATTCAAAAGGAGATATGCCAATTGCCCTCTTAGGTGTTACCCTATTTGCCCACAGTGCCTCATGAATTTTTTTGTGCCAAGTCTTTTGATTATCTGCTAGCAATTTCTTGACAATATTTATCAAATTCTTGTTACTAGACTTGGCTTGACCATTTCCTTGTGAGAAATAATCAGAAGAATGACTCACTGTGATTCCATACTCAAAGAAAAATTGGTAATCTCAATTGAAGAGAAATAGGTTGTGTTTTCCATCACTAGTTTGATGGGAACACCAAACCTAACCAGTATGTTTTCCTTAATGAATCTGCATACTACTTCAGAGGTAGTTTTCTTAGTTTCTTACCCACTTAGTGAAGTAATCAGTTGCAGTTAACACATACTAGTGACCAGCATTGGATGTTGGATTAATCAAACCAATGAAATCAAGACCTCATTGTTGAAAAGGTCCTTCGATAATGACAACTCTTAATGGAAGAGTAGCTAATTGAGGATGCTCGGTGAACATCTTACATTTTTTGCATTTGGCTACCTAGGAATAGGCATCTTTGAACATTTTGGGCTAGTAATAGCACTGTCTTAATATTTTGAAAGCCATGACTAAGGATGAAAAATGCCCTCCACAGGCTTCATCATGAAATTTTTTCAATAGCTTTTCTTGGTATTGTTTGTCTACACTGAGGAAAGTGCCATCATTGGCTTTTTTAAACAATTTGGCATCCCAAATTACATACTTAGCTACTTTCAATTTAAGATCCCTTCGTTGTCTTGCAGTTAAGCCTTCTAGACATTCTCCATATGTTAGCAGATAAGTAATGTTCTCAAACCACTGATCATAAAGACCTACAACCAAAACTAGTTGTTTTTCTCCCAATTCTTTCAATTCTTCAACGATTTTGTTTTCTGCAATCACCTTGCACAAAGCATTACCCCTTACTAGCTTGGTAGGTTTAATTTCTATATCATACTCTTGTGTCTTTGCTATCCATGTTCCTCTTGCATTACACCCTACATCCTGCTGCGTTAAGACACTTTTTACTGCTGCATCTAGAACATAAACCACAGAATGTGAATGCAAGATGTAAAATTGAAAAAATTTAAGTGCTTTGACCACTGCAAAAGAATGTTTCTCAATTTGTGAGTATTTCAATTCATGATTTTTCAGGGGTGTGCTCATGAAAGCTATTCGGGCTTGTATCCCTTCATTATTTTCTTGCATAAGTATTGCCGATAAAGTGTGTTTAGAAGCATAATAGTAGATGATGAAATCTCGCTCATAATTAGGATGACATAATACTGGAGCATTAGCAATAGTAGTTTTTATATTCTAAAAGGCCTATTTTCCCGCCTCATTCCATTTGAAATTTGAATTTCCCTTCATCATGTCCACAATACACTTTGTGGTTTCTGCAAAATCTGGTACAAACCTCCTAAAGAAATTCACCTCTCCAAAGAATGATTTAACTCTTGTTTTATTTGATGGCAAGCTCAATCTTCAAATGGCTTCAACTCGTTCAAGATCAATTCTAATGCCCTCTTGAGAGACTATATGGCCAAGGAGCTTCCCCTTTGTCACACAGAAAATGGATTTTTTAGGATTAAGTGAGATTCCATGTTCTCGGCACCTTTGCAATACTTTTCTCAAATCTTCTATGTGATCCTTTCTCTTTTTCGAAAACATAGTGAGATCATCCAAGTATATAACTATAATCCTATCCTTTAGATCAGCAAACATTTTACTCATACACCTTTGAAATGTGGCACTAGCATTGATAAGCCCAAAGGGCATTCTTTGATATGTGAACATACCCCAGGGAGTAGTGAATGATGTCTTATGTTGGTCCTCCTCCACTTCAACTTGATTATAACCTGAGAAATTGTCGAGCATGGACATCATTTCAGATCCAAACACTGTTTGTAGTAAGTAATCCATATTGGGGGGGGGGGGAATTATCCTTTAGAGATGCCTAGTTTAGATTATGGAAATCCACATAGATACTTATTTCTTTGTTCTTTCTGACCGGTACTATATTAGCTATCCAGATGAAATGATGGATGGGATAGATGCTTCTTGCTTTCAACATTTTATCTACTTCCCAAAATATGGCATCTACCACCTTAGGATTATAATTCCTTTGTTTCTACTAAAAAGGGATTGCATCAAATTTGAGGGGGATTTGGTGTTTTATCTTCCCACCTCAATAGCTTTTCAAATCTCTATAACTCCAAGCAAAAACATCTCGATATTCTATGAAGAGTCATTTCGTAGCTTCTTTCTCTTCGGGTGAACAACATTTCCCAATATTAATCATTTTAGGATCATAAGTATCTCCAATATTCACCCCTTCATATTCACCAGTGGTAGGTCCCTTCTCTGCCCTCTTTTGCTTTATATAGGCATCATGTCTATTAAATAATTTTTCCAAAGCCACAAAGTATGGAGGAATGATATTACCTCACAGTTGAACTTCATCATTTTGATTTTGTTTCTTCTCGACATCAAAGTTTTCATGATTATCATCATTGAATTCATGTTTAGAACTAGATTTTTCATCTTCTAGGAATAGTTGTAAGCTCACTAGTACATTTGGGCTCATTTTTTGACCTTTATTGGTTGAAATTTTGACCCATTTTTTGACCAATCTTTGACCAAATTCGACCAACGAATTGGTCGATAATTTTTTGGTCAAAAATTTGACGAACATACTAGATGGTCAAAATTTTGACCAATACATTGGTCGAAAAATGTCTACGTTGTTGAGCCATTTTCTACCATTCATTGGTCAAACTTTCGACCAATGCTTGGTAGAAATCTGCGGAGCATTGGTCAAAATTTTGACCAATGCATGGTGGAAAACTAGATGGCACTGGTTGAAAACTTTTTGGTCAAAAATTCGACCATACAGTAGGTTGGTCGAAACTTTGATGAATACGGTGGTCAAAAAATGTTGGCATTGTTAGTGCATTTACTGCCATTCATTGGTCGAACTTTCAACCAATGCTTTGTAGAAATCTATAGGGCCCATATCATGGATAGCGATATCATGGACCCACTTCCCGTGTACTAGGTATGAAGATTTCTAATCATGAGATCAAGCCGAGATCAAAGGGTGGCGTTGACTCGCTATGAAGAAGTGCTCGAAAGTTAAGTATAGCGAGTTAGCGAGTGTGGCCCACTATTGTTGAAGTAAATCCAGTCTAGATCGACGATGCTCATTGACTCACTATAAAGAGATGTGAAAAAATTAGGTATACCGAGTTAACGAGCAATGGACCCACCATCGTGTTCTTAAAGGTTTTTTCAATTGTCTACCACACGATTAAAGTAAGATCAGTGATCATCGCTAGCTCGCTGTGGAAAGGTGCTCAAGAATTATGTATAACGAGTTAGCGAGTTGATGACATGTGTGCATAGTCATGCATGGGCCCGGTTTGAAGTGCTAGCCTTGAAGGAAAGGTATAGGTGGAGGTGTTTTATTGGCTTGACTACCAATGTGTTAAGAAGAAAGCTAAGTCAGCTTAGTTGTAATTCCCAGATCGTAGGATTTTTCAAGGATCAATAGCACAAGTTTAAAAAAGAAAGTGCGATGCCACTCTATTTTTCTGTTCGGTGCATTTATGATAAGTGAAAGCTTTTCGTGTGGGAGAAACAAAGAATAACATAGAGATTTTCATTAATTCTAGTCCCACGTGAACAGAGATTGCAAATTTTTTGAGCACAAGAGCCTGATTGATTGTGTCGTGTTAAGCCTGGTAAAGACGTGAAACTATTCTTCTATCGTTTGAGAGAAATTTTAGAAGTCCAGAGAAGAACAAGTTCAGCAAGTCAAGTAAGTACTCATATTATAGCCTCTGTGGCATTCCAATTCTCTCAATACTGTCAAAATGCCTCCTAAGAAACCATTCTCTGGGCAAATTAATTATATGGATAGGAATGTCCACGATGATTTATTAGAATTACTCCCAGAATCTACTATACAGCCTGCATAAGTTAAAAAGTTAATTTCCTTAAACCCTAGGCTTAAAATTGGTGATGGCCTATATGACAAGGGGAATTGGGTTAGGGATGCAACAACTAGTCAAACTAGCCTTATCTTGTTTAAAAAGTGGTTTTCAAAAAGAAAGTTGTTTGCCTCACATGCTAATGTTTGGAATTTTGATTTGGGAAAGTTAGTAGTCCCAAGTGTTTTCATGGATTGTGATTTGCTTGAAGCCATTGCTAAGAATTATGACCAAGCCATTAGGGTTGTAAGAAGAAAGGATGGTGTGCCTCTGGTCTCAATTACTCCTGAAGAAATTAGAGAGGTTTTTCACCTGGAACCATTATCAGACTACCATGTGTAAATCAATCTGCTAGAATTAGAGAATGAATATAAAGCAAAGAAGGATGTAATTAGGGGAGGTGCACTAAGGGCACATATTGGTACAATAGGAACTTTTCCAGTAATTACTACAGCCTCTAGAGAGCCTTTTAAGAAGAGTCTTTTCACTTCCCGGGCTGTAGAGATATACAGGACCTTATGCTGAGTTTTTGGTGAAGATGAGCAAGAATTTATGCCCATTGGTTTCATGTACATGATGGTTCAGATTGCTTCCTTTGGTGTAGATGTTATTTTTTATTTTTCTTCCTTTTTGGTTGAAGAAATTCACATTGGTTTAGTTGGGATTGCGAAGGGCAAGGTGGAAAAAATGTTTGGTCACTACTCTCTATTAATGCATATGTTTTTGTTCAAAGGAGTGACATATTTTGGTAATGAGATGGAACTAAACAGAGAGGAGAATGGGGAAATACTGCCAATCTAGTTGTGGAGTGTAGATATGACCTGGGATGCAAGTAATGCTAGTTTTGTACGATTTGATAGATATTTTGCTACTAAATTGAGATGCCTCATATTGAGTGACAATCCCAGAATCCCTAGGGTACTAATGAGTCTCATCAGGCCTATGGATAACCCCCATGACTTGAAAGTTTTACATAATTGGGGAGATATCATCCCCTACCCTATTTCTACTATTTTTAGAATCTATGGTTTCAAGGGGAACCCTCATGTTTTGCCTTACCAAGTTCCTTTGAAGGTGGGAATGGCTGAAGTTTTATGGCAGTTAGGGGAAGTGGAAGAAATGTTTTTGTTGAAAAGGCAATTAGGGTCAATTTTCCCTACCTGCACAGTGGCCCATTAGTTTGTGATTACAAAAGGGGGATGGATCTTTTTGCATAAAATTTTGGAGTAGTATATGATGGTTGTCTCTCATCCCCATTTTTGTGATTCTGAGGGATTTTTCAATTAGACGTTGAGGCATAGAATCAATTTGGGACCGGTCAAGTACAATTCTTATTATCTAGAGGATATTATAAGGAATGAACTCTCATTGCAGGAGCAAGAAACTAAAAAGGAAAAATTGAGAGTTTATTCTCGAGTCTTAGAATTCATTCATTGTTTTGATAATAAATATGATCCTTTGGATAATGCTATTACAAAGCCTGACAAAATAAGTAAGCTCATAAATACCTTCCCTAAAATAATGGAGGTCATGAATAAAAAGAAACAATTTTTTATTGATTCATATCCTGATAAGGCCAAAGAGGTCATGAGGAGGTTGGCTTTAACTCCAAATGTGAGAACTGATAAAATAATTGTACAAAAGAGGCCCAGATATACTATAATTTAGAATAAAAGGGTTCCTATAGACAAGGGCAAACAAATAATAGGATCTACCAGTATAGCCCAAGAGGAGAGACCTAAAGAGCCTCGTCCTAAGAGGCAAAAGGTAATGACAGAAGAAAGGCCTCAAGATGAGGAGTATTCACCCACCCAATCCCCTTTGAGGATTGGAGAAGAGCAGCTCACTAGTGAACAGGTAGAACAAATGGGATCACAGGGAGATATTTTTATTACTCAAGCAGAATTAGATGAAGGTAACCCTCCAGAACTTCCTCTCCCAAGTTTGGATCTAACAATAGCTGATTATAAAGGCAGGGAGTTGGACCCTATATTAGAGTAGGCAAGTCATCAATTTTTGACTGATGACAGTTTTGTGAAATCAAGGGCTTTTCAATAGTTTGCATGGAGGACAAACATGAATGTTTTCAAGGAGAAATGTAAAAAGATGAAAACAGAGCATCCAAAAATGGATGAAACTTCCATGAAAAACCAAATTAAAGAAGAAATGATGAAGGAATTGCAGAATATAAGCCCTGAGGAGGGGAGGAAAATGATAAAGGATTCTAACATTTTATTATTGCCCAACTGGGATATTGCAAATGCATTAATTTTCAATTCTATTTCAAGCATATTGGAGTTGCAAGACCCAAATAGAAGAGACTTCCAAGGCACTTCATTCATTGAAGATCAAGCTGCATTGGTCAGTTAGTCATTGAGAAAGGGATCTAGAGCCACACCATCACAATCAAATGAGTCTGGGTTGATGGGAAATATACTTGTAAGAAGGGTTGCTGACACTTCACATGTACAGGCAGCATATTGGAATGTGGATTCTTCTAAGTTTGTGTTGGCCACTACCTAAGAACGAGGAGCAGGTTATGTCTGAGTTACAGAATAAATATGAAACACTTCTTGAGGCCTATAATAGAGAGGTAAAAAGGAGAATTGAACTTGAAAATAAGGCAATGGGAAAATCCACAAGGCCAAGAATAACATACCCCCGTCCTCCAATGGAACCTTTTAAATCCACCCCCCTTGTAGAGATACCAGACACACCTGAAAGGCCTAAATATTATACAGCTGAGAAATTTGAAGAAGAGAAGAGCAAACTATGGGCCTTACATGTAGAGTTAAATACGTAGTATGAGGATAAGCTTAGAAAGGCTCTAATGTATTTAGTGGACAAAATTGAGTGGCCCTTATTCTTTGATCAGTTGGTAAAAGTTATAGATATATGGGAGGAATTGAAAACTCATGATGATACCTTGAAGCCTATTGTTAATAAATGGGGAAGAAGGGAAAAGGAAATCACCCTTCTATGTTATTTCGTTATAAAGTCTTCCCATGACCATGTTGAAAAATTGTATGATATTGCTAATGACCTATCAGATTTTGATAACAGGAGAGTTGCTCTGCAACTAAAAATTGTTTCTTATTTGAATTAGTACAAGAATCAAAAATTTGATCTATTTCCTTGTGTCTTGGATAGAAAGAAGAAATTGAAAAATAAGGAAGAGTGGAGTAAAGAATTGGATGACCTTTTCTGCACAAAGATAAATAAAGTTATTAATGAAAAGGGGCATGCCTAGTGGGCTACCACGATAGAGGAATTGGTTAAAGTCCAATTTTTTTTAATTCTTTAAAGCAAGAATTTGTTGGTTTTGAAAAGGAGGCTGGTTATATTTTAAAAAAGCAAAATGATATCCTACAGTTCAGCTGGCCGGATGATATAAAATTTGACACTTGGATGGCAGATCTTCTGTTGGACAAGTAGTTAGAGGAGGACAGTTCAGATGATGATGAGAAACTAGAAGGCGAGGTGCAGGTTATTGACACCTCTGCACCAGAACTGAAAAAAGAAGAAGGGGAAAAGGTAATAATGCCTACTCAGGGTGAAAGCTATGAGAACCTGCAGGAGAAAACTGATTTGGAGGTATCACAAGATCATCCTTCTTTGGCCAGCTTGGTAGCCACATATTCTAAGCAGCCAGAATAATGAGAGACAAATCAGAAGTTGATGATTCACAACAAAAATTGGAACGAGCCTACCTAAAGGAATATTTGATACGCCTGGCATTTTTTTGTGATTGTTTTTGTCTTTTGTATGATGCTTTGTTCCTTGGACACTTGTTAGATCACAATTGCCCTTTGTTTGTTGCAACTCATGCTATATAAATGAGTTTTCAAGGCATTGTGATGGTTCGAGACTTGTGCAATTTTTTATTTCTTTCAAGAAGAGTACATATTTAGTCAGTCCAATAGTATGTAGAGGTTTTGAGTTTGCTTCCATTGTACTTTCTGATAAGCAAATTGGAATGACAGAAATGGCAATCTATTCTGGGCATTCAATTGGTTTTCTATTGGTTATTGTATTAGTCATATGAAAAGGATAATACAAAGGGGTATTTACACTATATCTATGGATCATCAATTTCTGTCTCCAGTTTATGGTTTTCTTTACTTTGAAGTCATTTAAATAAGGTTTATTTGGCTGAATGCAGTCTGGATGGGTTGTATGTTGGTTTTATTGTTACTTTTAATTCAAGAAATTATATAAATGCTTCAATAAATTAGTAGGGTTTATGAGTTCATAAAAGGGATATTGCATAAGAATGGAGATGGGTGATTGCAGTTGATTAATTCTTATACAAGTTATTTGAATTAGATCTCCCACCAATAGTCAATTTCTTGCCCAATGGATAAGGCACTGGTCCTATAAATCAAAAGTAAACAAGGATGAATCCTGCTGCTACATATCAAATCATCTTACAAAATCAAAATTATTTTCAATCCTATTCAAGAATTATAAATGTTGGTCTCAACTCATTTATATCTAATTCCTGAGTCTTAGGTAGCTGCTATTTCTAGGAATATTTGTAAATTTTAGGAGAATTATGACCAGATCTGCTGATAAGGGATGTGTATAAGTTTAAGAGCATTGACTATTTGAAGTGAGTTGTGTATGTATGTAAGGGTAACAAAGGAGAATCAGAATGAAACTAAGATAATTTCATTTTTGAATTCTACTGCACCATGCACTTGTACAGATCCTTTCTTGTTCCTCTTTGTGCCCACCACTTAGCCCACATTATTGAGTGTCCTATACAAGAATTTCTTATAGCAAGCAATTTACCCAAGATTCTTGGAGTTGTTCCACTATAAGATATGATGAAATCATGAACTAATTGCCTATTATTTAAGAAAATGAGAAATACTATAAGACACTTTGTAGTGCTGCAATAATAGCCAAATCACCAAAGTAGGCATGCTTTTTGGATCATATTCTCTCTCAGACACAGATGTAACATGCATTTTGGTTGCAGGTGATTTCTAGGAGCTTGGGGTTCACTATCAATTCCAACACCTTCAACTAAAATTTTTGACCAAGTCAAAAGTTGTTCCACTATAATGATTACTAATAAACTTTATCATTGTTCAAGTCAAAAGTTTATCATTAGCAAAAATGGTAGATAATTTTGTTCATGGTCTCAAGGAAAACAAAGACTGCTTGACAATAGCAAGAAACAACACAGATGACTTAGAAATAGTCTATCACAATGAAAGATATATTTTTCCCACCATAACACTAGCAGTGCTCTACTGTCTTGTTTTTGGTAACAGAGACACCCCCCAAACATGAAGGATTCACCCCCCAAACATCTTCAAACATGAAATGATCCACTGTCTATTAGACTGGTGTCTAATCCAGGCTAAACCTCCATCAGCAATTACCATCCAACACTACACTTGCACCAAGTTTTCCCACTCTCCTGCATTTGGTTAATATAGTACAAATAAATTATCACAACCTCATTGTCTCCCACCAATAATAGTGACTATAGGTGGTAGGAGAGAATATACATTGGAAACTTCAGAATAAGTATAGTTGACTGTGCCTAACCAGTCACTGGTTTGAATGCACCAGTCTATTATTCCTTACTCAACCCGCAATGAATATTAAAAGAATGCGTGGACAAGATAACAAAAATAATAAAATGTTCTCACATTAAATATTAGTCAAAATACATTTGATACATCATAGGAACTCACTGTTCCATGGGACAGAGACTGAATTGTAGAGAACAAGATTATTTTATTGATTATAATTTTTTCACAATGCCTTGTCTCACCACCCCAAATCTACTTCTCCCCCAAAAACTCAACAAATCCCTTCTAAATAACCAAACAATAGTAAACAACCACTGCTATCTAACTATCTGACTGTTACCAGTTAGTTATAAACTAAAATTTGTTGTCTAGTTGACATAAAGTGTCAACTTTGACAACTTACAATCATATATGCCTTTAATATATTTCACTAACCTTTTCAAAGGTTTAATAACTTCACTAACCCTTCCAAAGACACCTAAAACCCTTACGAGCTGTACTAGGCCTAAAGACACCTAAAACCCCTACAAGCTTTTCATTGCATTTTTTCTACATTTGATACTTTTCTTATAGGTGGAGATGTCTATCACAAACATCCAACATGTCTGTCCTTAGACTTCATGGAAAAAATCCTACAAACAACATTAAAAAAATAAGGACATGAACCATCCAAACATCTCTAATAGCTTGTGGATATCCCAAAGATGCATAAGTGCATGACTTGTGAAAACCACAAAGATAAGACTAACTTGTATAATAAGCGAATAACCAAAATGATTTTATGTATGTGTTATGTTTGACAATGACAATGATATTTGGATTCAAGTATGAGGAAATTTGTATCAATCAATTCATTAAATATCATTTGAATACAAAGAAGATTTTAAGAGATTCAAGAGCATAATTATAAGCCAAATTTGTGGAAGACCTAAATCAGACCTAAGTGAACAGACATGTGAAGGCTTATTTTGAATATGATGAGTAGATCTAAGGAAAACAATTTATGAAGGTATATTCCAAGTTTAGAGCATTTATTGAAAAACAATATTTCAAATCTTGGTGGATTATTCATAAGTACAAGGCAGATTTTTTGAAGACCTCGAAGGAGATCTAAGGCAAATCTACCTACATTATAAACACTTTTCATTTCAAAGGTTAGTTCCTTCTACATTGCAGGATTTGAGGTTGGTGTCTCTTGCTAATTGAGTCTACACATTTGTTTGAAGTTATATACATACATACATATATGTGTGTGTGTGTGTGTACATACACACACAATTCACCTACAAGGATTTTCATGCTAAATAGTACATGCATCTTGTCTTCTTTTTTTAGATATCAACTATGTGAATGCTTTCTACATTGCTTTTAGTTGACTAAATATATATAATAAAATATGCAGGTTTCTATGCCAAACTAACTCCAATGTGGACAAATATCTAATAATTCGGATTTAAACTAAGCAAGAACTATATGTTCAAGGAACCAAAAGATGACTGCAATGAGACTATTACAAGCAAAAAAACTTCAGTCTCGTTAAAGAGAATTGAGATGTGTGTTTGAAGACTTAACAAATTTGAGCTTCACTTGATTTCAAGGATACTATAATATTCTCTACTTAACAAGGCCAACCACATGAAGGTGGAAGCTCATCTAGCCTCACCCCCCTCCCCCTAACATCAATCTCAAGTACCCATTATCATCTAATTACATACTTCATTCATCAATTCATCCATTTATGAACTATAAAATTCAATCAATACAATCACATAACATTCATTAATATGATATAAAAATCATTAATACACAATACTAATCAAAACTTCATTAACACATAACAATATTCATTAACATAAAATAAAAATCTGTATTAATACGCATCATTCATACATAATTACTTAAAACAAAGTTCTTTCATTATCCAACAAGATTTATCAAAGAAGATTTTTAAAACATCATTTCTTTTTTTTGTTTTTTCTGAGCTCTATTAAGAAAAGTGCTCATAGGGACATCCATATTTGTTTCATTCTCCTCCTCTTCTGGCACGTGTAATGTCAAATTATGATGGCTCCTTCTCTTTGGAGGAGCAGGAGGTTGTTGCACTAAAGGGGGCTCTGTTGCAAGAACAATTGAATGCGATAAATTGGCATACTCTTTTTCTTTTTCTAACTGTTACAAGTTTGTAATTAAGTATGAGTACAACATAAAATACATTTTTCTTACCTGACAATGCCACATCATATAAATTAACATTTTGATTTTCCACCACGTCAACATGTTGAACACTTGGAACATGGTCCATTCCTTCAGCATGATGTTCAACATGCTCTAAAATATTCAAAAAAAGGATACACGTCAAATTCCAATTGAAGATGTTAAATTGTATTCATAATTGCATAATTAATTTCCAATAGCAAATTAATACCTCCACCACTATAATGCACATCATGGCCTTCATCAGGAGCAGGTTCTGTGGTAGGATATGAAGGCTGCAGTAAAATGTTATGCACATTGTTATGTAGTCAATTTACGTTTAAAACTAATACCAAAAAAGAATCTTCTCAACTATTTAATTTCATTTACTTTTCATTTGACCAATTTACCTGTGAGATATCATTTGGTGCACTGGATTCTTGGGCAAGGCTTACAGATTCTTCATGTAGGCGTGCAACCACAACTTTATAGCCTTCCTTCAAGGCAATTTTTCTATCTTCATCTGTGACCTCCACATTGAAATTTGTGCCCTATGGTTTTTTCTTGATAATGTTAGTTTTCCATGTATGGTTTCATTAAACAAAATTGTTTGCAACATTATATTTAAAAACAAAACAAAAAAATTCATTGCTCTACTTACAAGTCGAGATTGCAGATTCATATAGCCACCAGAGCCAAGTTTGTATTGGCCAACCTTTTCTATTCTTGCTTTTGTAGCCACGGATGTGTCCTGCAATCTATGAACAATTTCAAACATCTTAGATTATATATTTACAAATATCAATAATTAGTGCATGATTACAATGTACTTAATACTATAATGACATACCTCTTTTTGCCCTGTGCTGCTTCATTATCTCTATCTTCACATAGCCTTTTCTCCTTTGCATCTTCTATTATTTCATTCCACTCCATTGGTGGAATCATAGGAGGATGGTCGTACTTTGGGTTATCCTTAAGACCCCTTCTATATTGATCCCTCACAGTCTTTATATGCTTTGCTACTCTTTTCAGAAGTAGGCCAGTGTCAAAAATGTTCTTCCCAAATTTCTCCTCAATGGATGCAATCAGCTGATTTTTTAATTCCCCAACTTGTAAATTCCACCTTTTTAAAAACAAATAGATTGTTAGATCAATAACTTTAATATATTACAATAAATAGAAGAAAATAAAAATTATGTAGCAATGATATGAAACTGCGTACCTTTTACGTATGGTGGGTCCAAACAGTCTCAATGTCATATGAAAAAGATGTTCAAAGAAAGCATTATTACCTACAAAAACATAAAGGATTTATCAGTCCAAAATGAGTAATGTAAAAGTAAACTAAATTTACACTTTAAAAAATATCAATTTTAAAGCACCTAGAAGCTTTCGTTCTCTTAATGGAAACATAGTTTTCTTATTCAACAACAATGTCCCTTCATACAAACCAGTACTAATCACACGAACTGCTCCAGGAAATGGATCAGCTTCAGTAGTACTACTCTCTGTTGCTCTATCAACTAAAACATCATAACAATTAAATGACAATTTTAGTGTTGCTCTCTGTTCGTCTACCTCCCTGCCTATGTCCATGTCTCTCTATGTATGGCTATATATATGTATGTATGTATGTATGTATGTATGTATGTGTTGTGTGTGTATGCATGTGTTTGTGTGTATGCAAGCTTCTGTAGACATCATTTAAGCACTAATGTGCTACTTCGTTGTTCATCAACTTGTAGAAAGACATTACAAAATATAGCAAAACAAGGTTTTACCAGTTCTACTGGGCATAGATGATAATATTTGCATGGTCCTTATTGTCGACAATGTAGTAGACAATAGTGGAGCACCAATCGAAGGAGGAGTTCGCACTTCATCATGAGCTGAAGAATAGAATATTGTTAGCAAAGACATTTGCAATGGATAAAGATCAAATGGGATACTAGCGAGAAATGTCGACAAAAAAAAAGGTAAGTGTTATAATGTTGATCAAAACAAACAAAGTGTTACTTACACGAAGGTACTGTGAAACAACCCTAACCATGTTTAGAATGTGATGTCGCAACTGGCACATATCTCTATACAAGAACACATAAAATCAAAGATCATGATCCATAAGATACTATAAAATATAAATATCTATTGAACTTCTATTACTGCTTTAGTCGAATTACTGCTTACTTTCAAAGATTGGATTCTACGGTCTAATTCTATTCTCAGTGCCTCTTTCTCCTCACTTTTGTCACCCTTGATGATAATTTGAACAAGCTCATCAGTGTATCTTTGTGTAATTTTTTGGGTGATGAATACAAGGTCAGTACTAAGGCCAATGTCATGAGATATGACACCCATATTTTAGATTGCATTTGATTAGCTATCATTGTAACTTTTTCCTATCAGTTGTGACATCAAATATTCGTATACTTTCATCAAAATAATTCCAAAGCCATAAAGAAAAGAACATAATAATAGGACATTTGTTTCTATATGAACATTAAAATTTACAATAATTAATGTTTACCTCTACTGAAGATGTCTGACATGGTGCATCCATATCGCCTTGTGAAAAAAATTAGTAAGTCTTAGAAATCAGCAGCGAAATTAAAGTAATAGACTTACCAAAAAAAATATTAATAATAAAGTAGATTGTATATGTAAATCATTTTTCTTAAGTTAAAAATTTAGCGTAACTAATGTTTATATCTAAAACAATATTTGGCATGTTCTACTTAATGTTTATATGTGCACATATGGTTTGGAAAGAAATATTTGGTCATACAAGACCCCATCATAGTTGACATTGATCATACCTGAAGATTTCATTGATCATCATGATCATCATCCATGTTATCATCATCATCATCATCATCACCATCATTGTACTTGTCACTTTGATCGTCGTCGTCACCACCACCATCATCATCCTCTTGATCACTATCATCATCATGACCATCATCACCATGATCATCACCATCTTCATCACCATGATCATGATCATCATCATCATCATCATCATTATCACCATTATTGTTAACATGACCAAAATCATCACCGTCTTCTTCTTCTTCATCACTGGGTAACTGTTGTTTCTGATAATCATTTACTTCCTCTTGTGCTTCTTCAATATCTTCTTCTTCGATCACATTATACTTTACCGACCTTCCTCTTGGGTCATGTCTAACAACAAATGACCAACCTAGTTTGTCTGGAACACCAAAGTAAAACACTTTCTTGCATTGACTTGGAAGAACATAGGGCTCATCTCCGATTGGCTCAAATGACCTTGTATTAATCATAGTAAATCCACTGTCATGTTCAATAACAGTCCTATCAGGATCATTTTGATTCAGTCGTAACCTAAACCATTTGACGAAAAATAGAACTATTTTTAATGAATTAAAGTCGCACTCAAGTATATCATCCAAAATGCCATAGTATCAATTTTTAGATTGTTGAGGATGTATGTTAGTTCTAGATGAAATATTGGTGACCGCGAAGACAGCACTTATCTCAGAATCACACGTTTTCTTCGTTTCATCTAACTTTTTTGTGCAAAATTTATAGCCATGGTAGTACATAGCTTTGTGCTCCAATTATTCAAATATGTCAAGAATCTTCTCATTGATCTGTGAGTTGATATTAAACTTATGTCTCATGATTAGTAATCTTATGCATACCTTTGTATCTCTTAAGCCATATATTAGATCAAGTACCATTGGCGTAACATTGGGATCTCCATTACGATGAGCTTCTTTAACCAACGATGCAACACCATCCCATGTTAATGAGCAACCATTTTCTTGAGACTGTTCAATCCACACTGTCATCCAATCAAGATTGTTTGCAATATACAGGTGTAGTGCATCCCACTCACGACCAACTATAAAGAAGACAATTACACCAATTAGAAACAACTTATATATATTGATGATGTATAAGAATTGTTAAATTACAAAAAAAACTTATAATTACCTCTCACCCTCCTCAATCTACCTTTCCCCATCAGGTACTCCCCTTTGAATTTGTCATTATAGTTGGGATCCCAAATGTGATCTAGATGGATACCTGCTGCAAACTTTGGAAGATATTCACTGATATACACCATGGTCTAGTATATTATATATCCCTCTATCATAGAACCCTCAGGACGTGCTCTTTGTCGAACCAAGCCCTTCATAAATTCCAAATGCCTCTCAACCATCCACATTGATCTAGCATGTACAGGTCCACACAATTCAATCTCCTCAACTTGATGTATGAGGTAGTGTTCTTGAGCATTGAAAAACGTCGGAGGTAAACACTTTTGCATTTCACACATAAGCTGTGGAATTTTTCTCTTCTAATATTTTATATCTTTTTTATCAATTTCTTTAGATAATAACCACCTAAATGAGATTCAACACGCAAAAACACATAGAGGAGATTTCAAATAAAATTATACAATAGATTTCAGATAAAAAGCTACAAATCTAAGAAAAAACACTCTTCTAACCTCATGTATTTTCCAAGATCATATATAACTTGTTTAATACTATTGTCAAATTATTGTGGAAGGGATAGAGGTAGGATGAACTACAATCATTAAAAAATGATCATTTCAATATATTATTAAATAATGCAATTGGTACTACATTCAATCTTACAAATATACTGTAAATAGAAAACATGACTTACCTTGAGGAAGGTATGCCAATCATGTGTCTTCAACCCTGGCCCAAAATCACCTTTCTTTGATAGAAGAGTGCTTATATTTGCAACAAATCCTATTGGAAATTTTGTTTTTTTTATGACTTCTTTTAATGCATCACTTTGTTGCTTCGTTAATAACCAAGGAAGGGCACTTGTATTTATGCGATCTCCATTCCTATTTGATTCAATGAAAACTTTTAGTGCATGATTAGATTCATGAATGTCAGTACAAATTTTAGCAATTTTTTCTCTAGCACACCTTCCATCCAACATTTTCCATAGTGTCTCTGTTACATTCTTTCCAATATGCATAGCATCAAACAAATGCACGATTGGGAGATCCTTGTAGTATGGTAACCTACTAAATTGAGTAGGATAACTTTTCATTCCTCTAGGAAGTTGGTCATTGATGCCTTGACGACCTTCACGAGCATCAGTTACAGCATTAGTAAATATAAGACAATATCGAAATACAAATTGTAAACTTTGGACGACAAATTGGATATTACCTCGATGATTGAGTCGATTGTATTCCAACTTCCATAAATGAGGTGTCATTCTTTGTGGCCTTGATGATGTCTCTTCTTTCTCATTGAAAAGATATTTTTCGGCAATTCGACACCTATGATTATTGTGGAGAAAGTGTCTAAACTCATCAAACACCTGCTTTCCTAAACTTCTCGAATGACGACATTTCATCTTCGGACCACAAACTGGACATGCAAATTTTCTCTTTATCTGAAGACCTAAAAGATCATGTATAATTGGATCGTGCACAATTATCATGCGCAACTTAAGCATTTGATAGTAATGTGTAAGCACTATAACAAACCAAAAATATGTGATCTTAACAATATAACATACTGCAAAAATGAGTTAGCCCAGGGGCATCATGTATTGTCCATACAAGCATTGCATGGAATTGAAATTGTCAATGTCCTATCGATCTAGAGATGTCATACATAGTGATGCCATTCCATAACTTCAACAACTCGTCAATTAAGGGCTCAATATACATGTTCATATTTTTAACTTGGTATTTACCTAGCAATTGAATGAACATAAATATTACGTAATTATTATAACCATTTTCATGCATTATTTATAAATTAATTTAGATAAATATAAATTTAAAAAATACCTGACACAATCATTGACAACATTATGTGCTCCCTCTTTATGGACATCCAAGGAGGAATGTTATTGTTAATAACAAAAATAGGCCATACTGAGTAAACAAATCTCATATCTCCATATGGATTGACACCATCCGCTGCCAATGAAAGTTTCAGATTACGAAGTTCTTCTTTAAAGTGTGACTATGTTTCTTCTATCTCTTTAAATGCAGAATCATCGGCAAGCATTTGCATAATGTCATCCTAACTTCTATTGCGTGCATGGTAATCCATAAATTTTGCCAAGCTAGCGCACCTAAATAATCGTTCCAGACGTAGAATAATGGGAATGTATCGAAGAACCTTGTGAGGCACTTTTTTTGTTATTTGATCTGACTGATATCTACTAACATGACAATCTGGACATTTTGTTGCAAATTCATGTTGTTTATGATATAGAATGTGATCATTGGGACATGCATGTATTGTTTGATACTTCATTCCAATCTGATCCATAATGTTAGATAATTATCGCTACGAACGAGGCAAAATGTTTGATGGTGGTAACAAAAACTCACTAATCAACCTACAACAACAAATATGCATTGTTAATATAGTGAATAGTAATTGTATGTTAACCTTGAAGATGACAAAATTGAGATACCTTAGCATATGTGACATTGCTACATTGGATATGCTATTCATAACCTTTAAGTTCACCAACAACACTATAGCCGACAGTAGAGTTGTTTGGGAGCCTGGGTATAAGGGCTCGTGTGCCTTCTCAAGTAAAGGTATATCAAGACCATCTTCATCATTATTATCAGATTCTCTAGTACCATCATTGTGAGCCTCTTCATCACTTGCCCCAATACCATCTTCTTCAATCATGTCCTCTGGCACATTATCATCTTCTTCCATGGGAGCGTTATCCTCAACTTGGATATTCACACCTCCATGTTCCTCCAGTAGGAAATCCACATTCAGTAATGGACAAAAATCGTGGCCCCCTTCGACATGACCATATTTCCTACAATGACTCTAGGCTGTTGTGATTAGAATTCTTCGATTCTTTAAACCCTTACACTTTTTGCAAGGACAATAACATTTATCAGGTTTTCTTTGAAATTGAGCCCACAATGCAACCATTGTCTCATTATTTTCTTCTAGATTCATATTGTCAAGCATGGTCTTTTTTCACAGGAAAATATACCTACAAATAAATTGGACATGTTGTGATTAATGTTTATATCTGCTCATATGGTTTTTGTTAATTAATGTTTTCAAATGTAACTAAAATGATTGCAAACATATCAAAAAGGACCTTCACAGGGTCTTATTACATCAACTGTTCTAACATGGTCATGTTGGTTATCTTGAGACCTTAATGTCTTCTCATGCCTTCAACCTTGACCTTGATGCTCCTGCATCATTCTCCCAAGGATCAAGGAAAGTTGGATCATCATGGAATTGAGTAGGCAGACCTTCTAGGAAGTTGCAATACTTCAACCTTGTAAGTGTCACCTCAATGCAATGGGTTCTAAACAATAGATTTAAGTTGATGAGAAATGGTTGTTATGAATTCAAATTGTAAGCGTCACCTCAATGCATTGGGTATTAAACAAACAATTCAAGCTGATGAGTATGGGTTTTTATGAACCACAACTCATGAAATATGCATTAAGTCCATATCTGCTATTTACAATGAGTATTGGTTTTTTTTCTAAGAACATACTTGTTGTTTACAGTCAATAAGTTTCTATATCCTCTAACAAATTTGAAGCAATGAACCAAAGTCACACAGTTGAAGATGATCATTGTCCCCTCAAAGTGCCATCATTTGATAAATTGTTGCATTGAAATATGATCTAGAAAGGGCCTTTCCACATAGTATGTTGGCACTATTTGACAATCATCGATCATGTGGTTATTGCAAAGAGGCTAAGGACCAAACATGGAATCATGGAGATAGTGCACAGATGTACAAGGAAAATTTGTTGCTCTTTAGCTACTAATCTTCCTTTGTGTTTGTCAATTATAACATTATTTTTAAACTTGATCTTAATACTTTTTATAATCAATGGCTTTCTTTCCAATGTTTATCTCTCGACTCAACACATTTTTTCATTTTTCTTTCCTTCTTGCTTCATCATAAATACTTGGTTCACAAGCACTTATGGTGTTCTTCTCACTAAGATTATGAAGTGGACAATGACTTTCAATCTAGATAATCAAATGTTTGGCTCAACTTTTTTGGGTAAGTGTGATGATATGTAGTGCACTATAAATTTTATCTTCAATGAAAAGATTAGCACCTCTAATTTTCAAATGGCGATCAACCAGAACTAGCTAACAATCTAACCTAAAAAATACATTTTATGCCAAATTCCAATCATAGTTAAAGACATTTAGCTATTGGAAAATGGCAAGATTATGTCTTATTTTAGATATGCAATAAAATGGGCAAGAAATGTGGAAGAACGTTAAGTTTTTATCCACCAAAACATGAGTAAAATTGTATAAACTGAATGTATTTTTAAAAATAATGTCAATTCCCTTCAAAAGAAATATTTTGCATGCAACTTACTTGCTGAAGATATTTCAAGTTCAGCAACTCTTTAATCATAGGATCCACAATAGTTGGAAGCTTTGACCTGTCTATCAGCTGTGGCTTGGCCTACAGCAACAAAAAATTCTTAGTATATGCATCTCAACATTTAAAAAATACACCAAGAAATTCAGGTCAGTTACAGTCTGTAAATTAACTGGCATTTGTTTCTTCTTTAACATATTTGACAATCAAGTACAATTAATAGGAATACAAGAGCAAAACTTGAAATTCTACTAATGTCATCAATGTTAAATCTTGGGTACTAGTACAAAGCCAGTAAGAAATCTACAGTTGTACCAACTAAGATATTTACAAGACTTGATCACAAAAGGTTCATTTAGCACAAAACAACTTCAAAAATATTGTATATATACACTCTTTGATGTTGTCAAAGGGAACAATTATTTTAATGATGTTTTACGTAAGAATTGCTAGAGGAAATGATAAGCATGAAATATATTCAAGTTTTGACACTAAGGAATTGAAACATCCACACTCAGGAATTGCCTGGAGTATTTAAAGAGTGTGTATCCCACAAATGAAATTGGTATAAATGTTACAACCACCAAATTTGGAGGGCATGGAAATTCAGTCATCACTATCCTATGTAGTACACTTAATTTCATATGTTGGAATCATTTTGTGACTTGTACACATGATAGTCCAATAGTTTTTAATGTCATCTTCATCACAATTTTTCTATGATAGTCTAATAGTTGCAGGTGGCATCTTCGTCACAATTTTTCCATGATAGTTTTGTTGGTCTGAATTTTTGCATAATCGAATTCCTTTGTCCAAGGTATAGAAGAATTCAGATTGGGATCCACCTATGGTGAATAGGGTTTCTAACCAAGTCATATTTTTTAGGTCTTTGAAGCAAATTTTTGTCGAAACCCTAGGTCTTGTTTTCTTTTAAATTTTTCGAGCGCGAAACTAAAAATATGCGAATATTCCCATCCTTTTCAAACTTTTCGCGTCCTGAGTCACATCTTTTCTTTTGTGTTTTTGACCGCCCGATCCCTAAAAGATCTACAGCAATCGCTATCTCGCTATGAAAAGATACAAGTATTTTACCCTTAGTGACATAGCGACCACCGCTAAGTTGAAAAATGGTACCCTCAAGTGGAAATATGGTGATCGAAGATTATATTGTTTCAGAGATATTTCATCACATTTACAACAAACATGTCAGAACCTGAAAAAGAATTACAACATTGAGGTACAAAAGGCGTCAACAAAAATCTTAGCTTTTTCGATTAGTCGCTTTGTCGCTATTGGAGAAATTGGGCACTTTGTCGATAGCGAAATGACGCCTTCACCAAAAATAATGGCTAGCAGTCACTTTTAAATTTTTCGATGATCGTAAGTTTTTTCAGGCTACATGGTGCACGTGCTGTTTTATCATGTGTCAGATGCATTAACGAGGGTAGTTATGACTTCACTCGCCTTTATCTTTTTTACCCTAAATTTTGATGAGTCACCAGAAATCGCTAGTCACTATCAGAGAATTAATGTCTCTCACCGTTAGCAACATAGCGCCCAAATGAAAAGTAGTACTGCAGCAACTTTTCAAAGTAAGTGGGTCCCAAAAAGTACTCCATCAGATATCAATTATAAAGCTTTGGAACACGTTGGCATCTAATGGGCTACACATATACGTCAGGAAAAGCAAAGACACCGAGATTTGCTATGTTGCTATCGGGAACTTGTTCTTCTCGCCGTTAGCGACATAGCGTCCGGCCGAGAAATAAACAAATATGGGCCCCAAGTAGCAGGTAATATAGCCAAGATTTCATCACGTCATCAATGATTGGACCCATGCCCTGTTCACAAAATATATGAAAGACTGATCATCAGATCTATCTCAGATCCATGATCGTCGCTATCTCGCTATGGCGAGTTGCATGAAGGTTACGAATAGCGACGTGGCAACAAGGGGCCCACCATATTTTTTTTTGAGCAATGCATCAAATTTCATCCACATGATCAAATCAGGATCAATGACGGGTGCTATCTCGCTATGGCAAGGTGCTCACTCTTTATTTATAGCGAGATAGCGCCTAAGTGACACGTGTCCTCAGAGTTCTGTTGGTCCAGTTCAGAGGCACCAACAATGAATAAAAGGTACACATGGCAAATTTTCATTGGGTTGACTGCTAGCTTGTCAAGAGGAACATGAGTTGTCTTTGCTTGCATCCTTGGATCGTAGGATTTTTCGTAAATCCGCGGTGTAAATTTGAATATAGAAGGTGATGCCACCCTGTGCATTTATGAGAGATGAAACCTTCGCGTGTGAAGAAAAATAGAGTATAACACAAAATATTTTCTTAATTCCATCGTACTCAAACAACGATTCAGAGCATTTCTAAGCAGAAACGGTTGTTGAGAAAACTGTGCTAGATTCGGTAAGATTGTGAAGCAGTTTGTTTGCAAAAAGATTGCAGTAACACTGAGAAGAACTAGAGCGAAATTCAAAGTAAGTACTTGCATTATAATCCTCCTGTTGTTTCAATTCCTTCGAGAGTTAATTAAAATGGCTCCAAAACAGAAAGCATTTTCTAGTCAAGAGGACTATTTGGATAGGAATGTCCACAATGATTTTCTTGGACTGCTCCCTTCCTTTACTGTTGAAACTGTAGAAGTTAAGAGGCTAACTTCATTAAACCCTAGGCTGAAAATAGCAGATGGGTTGTATGACAAAGGAAATTGGGTTAGGGATGCAACAACTTTCACAAACTAGTCTTGTTTTATTCAAAAAATGGTTTTCAGAGAGGAACCTTTTTGCCCCACATGCCAACATCTAGAATTTTGGTCTAGGGAAAATGGTGGTTCCCAGTGTTTTCATGGATTATGATCTTTTGGAAGCTGTAGCTAAGAATTACGACCAAGCCCTTAGGGTAGTGAGGAGAACTGATGGTGAAATCTTGATTACAATCAGTGCAGAGGAGATTAGGGAAGTTTTCAGTTTAGGGCCTGTCACTGATTATCATGTGCCCATTGATTTGAAAGGGTTAGAAAATGAGTATATGTCTAAGAGAGATGCAGTTAGGCAAGGAGCGGTGAGCGCACACATAGGTAGAATTGGAACACTGCCAGCAATAACAGCATCCTCCAGGGAGCCTGAAAAAGGGCATACTTCAATTCTAGGGCTATAGAAATATATAGGTCCTTGTGTAAAGTTTTTGGGAGAGATGAAGAAGATTTCATGCCTGTGGATTTTATGTATATGATTACTCAGATTTCCTCTTTTGGTGTGGATATATTTTTTGATTTTTCTTCTTACTTAGCTGAGGAGATTCACATTGGACTGATTGGAATTGCTAAGGGTAAGGTCGAAAAAACTTTTGGCCATTATTCTCTGTTAATGCACATGTTCTTATTCAAGGGAGTAACATATTTTAGTAAAGAAATGGAATTAGATAGAGAAGAGAGTGGGGAAGCATTACTAGTTCAATTGTGGAGTGCAGATATGACTTGGGATGCAGAGAATGCCAGTTTTGTTAGGTTTGATAGGTATTTCACTTCAAAGCTGAGATGTCTCCTATTAAGGGACAATCCCACAATCCCCAAAGCACTAATGAATCTCATTAGGCCTATGGACAACCCAAGTGGTTTGAAAGTTTCACATAATTGGGGAGATGTCATTCCATATTTTGTTTCTACTGTATTTAGAATATATGGTTTTAAAGGAAGCCCTCACATACTACCCTACCAAGTGCCTTTGAAGGTAGGAGTTTCTGAGATATTGTGGCAACTAGGAGGAGTGGAGGAACCCCTTCTATTGAAAAGACAAAAGGGGTCAATTTTTCCTACTTGCACAGTGGCTCATCATTTTGTAATCACAAAAGGAGGTTGGCTTTCTCTGCACAAGATTTTGAATCCTTATAAGATGGCCACTTCCCATCCTCATTTTTGTGATTATGAAGGATTTTATCATTTGGCTCTGAGGCAGAGAATTAAGCTTGGTAAAATTGAGCATGAATTTTATTTCCCTGAAGACTTAATAAGGAATGAGTACTCCTTGCAGGAGCAAGAGACTAGGAAAGAAAAGTGGAAAGTCTTTTCTAAAATTTTGGATTTCATTCATTGTTTTGATCCAAATTATAGTCCTTTGGACAATGGAGTTACAAATGTAGATAAGATGAGAAAACTTATGAATAATTTTCTTGAAATAATAGAGGCAATGAATGAAAAGAAGCAATTCTTTATTAGGTTCTACCCGGATAAGGCCAGGGAAGTAATGGGAAGATTGGGTTTTACTCCCAATATAAGGGCAAGTCAATTAACTGTCCAAAAAAGGCTGGGATATACTATTGTTCAAAATAAAAAGAATACAGTGGAAAAAGGCAAACAAATAATTGAGTCCACTAGTAGGGTTTTGGAAGAGAGGCCTATTAAGCCCTCCCCTAAGAGGAGGAAAATAATAAGAGAGGAGGATTCTCATGTTGAGGAGTATTCACCTTCACAAACCCCTTTGAGAACCGGGAAGGAGCAGCTCACTATTGAGCAAATTGAACAAATTGGATCATAAGGGGGATTTTTTGTCACTCAAGCAGAGATCGATGAAGGGAACCCCCAGGAACCTCCTATGCCAAGCCTCGAGCTGACTGTAGCTGATTTTAAGGGAAGGGAATTGGACCCTATTTTGGAACAAGCCAGCCAGCAATTTTTGTCAGATGACAGTTTTGTAAGGTCTAGGGCTTTCCATCAATTTGCTTGGAGGGCAAACATCCACAATTTTGAGGAAAGATGTAAGAACATGAAAACAGAGCATCCAAAAATGGATGAAGCCTCCATCCAAAACCAAATAAAGGAGAAAATGATGCAAGAATTTCATAACATTACCCCTGAGGAGGGAAGGAAAATGGTAAAAACTTCTAACATACTATTGTTGCCTAATTGGGATATTGCAGATGCGTTGATTTTCAACTCTATTTCTAATAGACTGGAGTTACAAGACCCAAATAAAAAGGAAATTGCAGGGACTACTTTTAGTGATGATTAAGCTGCTCTTGTTATGTGGTCATTAAGAAGAGGATCCAGGATTGTATCAGCACAGCCTGATGGTTCAGGACTGATAGGGAATATTATTGTGAGGAGAGTTGTTGATACCTCACACATACAGACAGCCCACATGAATGTGGATTATTCTCAGTTTGGCTTGGGTACTGCTAAAAGGGAGGAAAAGGAAATGTTTGAATTACAAAGTAAATATGAGGCAATTGTGGATGCCTAAAATAAAGAGGTAAAAACGAGAGTTGAGCTTGAGAACAAGCTACTGGGAAAACCCACCAGGCCTAAAATAACATACCCTCGCCCCCCTGTTGAACCTTTCAAATCTACCCCCATCATTGAAATACCAGACACACCCCAAGGGCCACAGTATTACACTGTTGAGGATTTTGAAGAAGAAAAGAGTAAACTGTGGGCCTTACATGTAGAGCTAGAATCTAAATATGAAGATAAACTAAGAACAGCTCTTACATATCTAGGAGACAAGGTTGAATGGTCACTAATCCATGATCAATTGGCGAGGGTGATTAACATCTAGGAGGAGTTAAAAGCAGATGATGAGGCTCTAAAGCCTATTGTGAACAAATGGGTGAGAAGGGAGAAAGCAATAACCTTATTGTGTCTATCTGTTATAAATAATTCTCGTGATCAGATTGATAAAACCTTTGACATTGTTTCTGATCTTGTTGATTTTGATAGCAAAAGGATACATTTACAGAAGATAATAATAGGCTACTTAGACAAATATAAGAGCCAAAAATTCAATTTATTTCCTCATGCCCTAGATAAGAAAAATAGTTTGAAAAGCAAAGAGGAATGGGCAAAGTAACTTGATGATTTATTCTATTTAAGAATGAATCAAGTCATAAATGAAACAGGGCATGCACGGTGGGCCACCACAACAGAAGAAACGGTGAAAGCCAAAATATTCTTTGATTCTTTAAAACAAGAATTTGTTGATATTGATAATGAGGTTGATTATATAATAAAGAAATAGAAGGATATTTTGCAATTCAATTGGCCAGATGATACATTATTTGGCAGGTGGATGGCAGAAATGCCTTCTAGTGAACAGTTTGATGTAGATGAAACTGACAGTGATGAGGTGCAAGGTGAGGAAGTCCAAATCATTGATACCATCACTACTCAAACCCAATCAGAAGAAGAAGACAAGAAAAACCTGTCACTTTCAGTTGCAGAACCGAGACCACAAGATGCCAATACAATTAAAGAAAAGGAAAAGGTAGAAGTTGTCCTTACCATGCAGAATGAAGGTGGTGGAAACCTGCAGGTGGAGGTTAATGTGCCCTCGTCAGAACAAGCTTCATCGTTGGCTAATTTAGTAGTTACATATGAAGATGAATCAGATCAATAGCCAACTCAGCCACATCAAAACATGTAACAGAAGTTGACCCACTGAAAGGAATGATTTGATTTCAATATCTTCTGTTACCCATAGTTTTGTCATTTTGTGATAGGTGTATGTAGATATTCCTTGTAAAAGACACCTGTCAGTTTCTCTTAGCCTAAAGCTTGTTGCATTTCACACTATATAAATTAAATTCCAAGGCAAGAGAAAAGGTCTGAATTCTATTTGCTAAGTGATACACTTAGTCTGTTTTTGGTCCACCATTTTTGAGCAAAATTTCGTGATGTATTTTCTCTGTCAGATCTTGAGAATACATGAATATAGAATGATCTATGTTTCTTTCTGAAGGTCATTCTGAGTCTATTGTAAATTGTATACAATTTTCAAGGAAAATGAATACAAATTATGAACTGTCCCCATATCAATTCTTTCCGAACTCTGTCTCCTTTTGATTACTTGGTTATCTTGATGTTGTATAAGTAAAGGCTTGTGCAATTGAATGCACTTCAATTAGGTTGTATATATGTTTATCATGGTTGTTAATTCAATGGATTAAGTAAAAGCTTTGATGAATTTGATAAGGTTGCTACAGTAGTGGAAAAGATTTTGAATGAAGATTTCTGATAAGAATTGCTGATAAAATTTGTTGTAAGGCAACAAATTAGATCTAGAGATTTGTAGTAGACTCTAAACCCCAATGGATTAGGCACTAATCAAATTTAATCCAGCTGAAAGAGAAATGTGTCACACATGATTGTCAAAATGCAAAATTATAATCAACTTTACTTTTATTCCCTGTAGATCTTCAAAGTTGGCCTCTACTTGTTTGCATGGAATGTTTTAGCTTTAGTTAGCCATTATTGTTGAGAACATCTGTAGACCTATAGAAGATTTTTGGCCATATCTGTTATATGGGATGTGTTTATTAAAGTATCAAGAATTGTACATGTATTGGAGAATTTGAGATGAGAATGGGAATGAAACTAAGATAATTCTAATACAATTTTCCCAATCTTGTATCATCCCTGGGTATACCCACCCTGGTTTTGCAGAGCCAAAAGAGCAGAAAACCACCCTTGGTTTTGTAGAAGATTAGCCCAAATGGTGTGCACATACAATTGATAATAAGAATTGGCTAGTCTTTAGACTGTGTGAGTATTGTCATCTTGGTATTAAGCATTTTGTTGCTTAGTAGTTTTAAAACAACAACAAGTTTGTTATTCATCCAAATGGAAACCCTTGTAGGAAGACCTAATTGCAATGCAACAATTAAATGTAATGTTGAAATATAGGAGAAAGATTCTTTTGGTTGAACTAGAAGATAAATCATCTTCTAACAAAATGACAGAGACTTTCGGTGAAGGATCCAAAGTACATCAATTCAATTATAGTCTAGTAAATTTAGGTGCCATCTTCATCATAAGTTTTTGAAGATAGTCCAATATTTGTAGGTGTCATCTTCATCAAAAAATTTCCATGATAGTCTATTAGTTTTAGGAGTCATCTCCATCACAAGTTTTCCATGGCATACTTGTAGTTAGAGGTGCATTGAAGACCTTTTATCACTACATGAGCTAGTAGTAGATGGTGATTATTCATTATCATCATCATCATCTAACATAGAATCACATGAATATCATGTTTTATAGCCCACATGGCCTAGGTATTGAGGGTACAACTCCAAGCACTAAACACACCAGATTTCAAATTATTATCTTTATGTGTTGATGTTTAAGTTGAATGTTCTAGAATTGAAGAGAGAAACACACTCAATTTTTATTTTCTTTTTGTTCTTTTTTGAATATGAAACTATTGTCTAAATGATACAATATAATTATGTATTATTAAAACAAAAATACAAGAAAAATATGATACTGTTACCACATTTTGTTTGCCTCGCCAAATTTCAAAATTCAAATGTTACCCCGCCCAACGGTCACCTCCCCAATTAGTAATATTTTAATGCCCATGGGAATATTAAATACCAAGTTCCAAACCTTATAACATATATTTTGTGGCCTGCGAGTTCGCTGCCGTCGGATCAAGGCAGATCAACGGATGGCGCCATCGCGCTATGGGCAAGCTGCACGAGATTTACGATGGCGACACAGCGCCTTGACGACACGTTGCGTTGGTGGGTCCACATTCAGCGAACACGTCCCAGTGTTCGGCGGGTCGAAAAAGTTTCACGATGGACCGAAAAGTGTTCACGGCTGCGGGCGAGCATGTTCTGACGGCCAGAAGTCTCAAAAAGTGGTAAGGCGCCATGTCGCCAACGAAAAACCCACGAGTTTTTCGTTGGCGACATAGCGCCCAAACGGAAGATCAGATCGACGGCAGGAGCGATCAGACAGTTGGGTCCCATTTGTACCTCATCTGCACAGTCAAAAAGCCTGGCGCCATAGTGGCGAATCAAAGGGAGCCACGTGCAATCAGAGGACATGTCATAGGTTGGGCGCTATGGTGCTATGGGAATTTGACCTTGATTTTCTCATAGCAACATGGCGCCTAGTCGACACGTGGCCACTCCGTGGGGTCAAGTCTTGGGTCTACCAAGTCGGTGCTTCAAATGGCCAACAGGGAGGTGCCAAGTGTACATGTCAGAGTACAACGTTTTATGGGCCCAGCGATTTTCAGAGGAAATGATGTGCAAAGTACGACATGGTTCTGATCGTCAGATTGAGACTGATCTACGGTGGGCTCCATCATGCTATAAGGAACTGCTCAGGAGATAACATTGGCGACATAGTGCCCTGGCGCCACGTGTCCTAGCGGGGCCATATTTCCATGCAACCAGCGTAGTAACGAGGGACAGATTTTTCGTGGCTGTCAGATCAAAACGATCAATGGCAGGCACCATCGCGCTATGAAGAAGCTGCACGATGTATACATTGGCAACATAGCGCCCTGATGACACGTGTCTCACTGGCCCGGTCAGGATTGACGGTCAGCTGGCAGTTAGTTTAACCGTCACGGTTAGCATTAATATTCGAAGGTTGGCACTATTAGTTCAATGAAGGTGGTCAACCGTGGGAGGACTCCCCAGGTGGCAGATTAAAGAGAGATGATTGGCCCGCGTGGCACAGCTGGCGTATAGAGTTGAGTTGACTATTTGATTCTCTATTTCATGCACCAGAAATGATAAAATTAGGAGTCCTCACCATGGATTCGATTTCGCAATCAATTGCCACCAACTCAGAATGAATACAGAAGGACCTTCCATCACTGTGCAGATCTATCTACTGTGTCAAGATCATTCATTGGTGCCGCTTCTATCTACTCGAGGCATTTCTTCAGTCGAATACCTGATTTTGTACCTCAGAACCATGCTCGAGTGTGATCTTTGATCGGATATTTTTGTATGGGAGCTTGATGGCAGTAGTTGAGCAGTTAATGCAGAGCCAATTTCCTCAATTATGCCTGAACTATAAAGGCAATTTTTGTACATTTCTAAAGGGGGGACCCTTCTCTGTTGTTCTTTGATATTGCTCTACAATTCTCAGTGTAAAATTCCCTGTGCCTCTGAACTGTATGATTTTTTGTTTTATCTCCTTCAGCCATTAATGTGTATGTGCATCCTTCTTGCCTCTCATTGGTGTATTGTTGAGATCTGTAGCCTGCATACTGTATCTATTTTTGCCTATTGGATAATATATAAGTGAGATTCCTCTTTCCTTGTGTTATTCAGTTTGGTTTCCTAATCTGCATGTGGTTATTAGATCAAAACAAGTCTATTTGTGTATATCCTTATTTTCGTTCTGGTTCAGTAGTGCATATACGGGCAGAAATTGGTCTGAATACTCTATTTTGGTGCATCACCTCCGTAGTTTAGGTAGGGTAGAGTTGTTTTCTGCATCTCTTTCTTCCCCTTTTCCTTCCGAGAGTAGTTAGGTACACCCTGATAGTAAGAGGAAGCCGGCCTTCTCTGGAGACTCAACCTCGCAGTTCAAGTCCCACAGCTTGGAGGTTGTTTCCATGTTTCACTAGGTTGTCCTCGCGCATAGGCCTTGGACAAGGGTGCAAACCTAAGTGACAACAGTTTTTGGCACACCCAGTGGGACTCTTTTTCAAACAAAATTTAAAGTCTACTGGTGTCAAGAAGAAAGAGTTTCAGAGATTAATGTTGAAGAGGTAGTGTTGGCTTCAGTATTCAAGCCTTTAAGAGGCTGATCGTTCAAAGTACTTGGCGACTCTGAACATCAACAAATCTGGTTCCAAGCCAAAGTTGCAGAAATTCATGCCCAAAGCTGAAACAAGGGCGTCTTCTAGAGGTAAATTTCAATATCAAGAGCTTTCTCTTTCAAATCCTAGAAGGAGGACTAGAACTTCATTATCACCAATTAGGGGTGTAATAACAGTTAATATACCTGTAAGATCTGTCTCTACTCCTCCTGTTGCTCGAACTCAGCCTAGATTGCCATCAACACTCATCAATAGAACACTTGTTTACATGGCACAGCCAAGAGTTCATGCTTTTTCCACCTTTAATGGTGGAAGTCCTCTGTTGTTAGCCCAAAGACATGATATACCAGTATCTGCACTAAAAAGTATACCCGATTTTACTGATGAAACTTCCATCTCCCCTTTAGAGCATATCCAAGAGGTAGCAAATGTCTGTAATATTCATGGTATTACAGAGGATGATGTTGCTGTCAAACTTCTAGCCTCATCTTTAAAAGGAAAAGCATTACAGTGGTATAGAGGCTTAGGTCATGGTTCTATAACTGATTGGGATGGACTAGGAGCAGGATTATGCAAACATTTTGAGGATAAGAGTAACCATTCGTCACTTTTAGAGCAGCTGACTACAATAAAAAGAGCCCCCCATGAATGTATGATTGATTTTAATTATAGATTTCAAAAGACATGGGATAGAATACCCACTACAGTGAAACCTACCCCTGGTAATGCCTTCTTGCATTACCTTAGAGCTTTTAACAGTGATATTGCCACTACAATCCAAACTATGGGAGGAGATACCTTGCCTAATGCTTATGAGATAGCCATAAAAGATGAGAACATCTTGATACAAGGAGGAAAATTGGCTCCAAGGCCCCCTATGCCTTTCTTTCCTGATGTTCCCAACCACCAACCAACAACAGCCCCTCTTCCTACAACTTCTCCATCACAAGCCCTTCCTCTGGTTCCTCAAGCTTCCACATCCTCAAATGGGATAGATGAACTCAAAGAGATGCTCCAAGGTCTAGTGTTGAATATAGATAAAAGAGAGAAGACCCTGGATAAAAAACTGCAAGAGCAAGGGAGGGAGTTGAAGGACCAAGGGAAGAGATTAGAGGATAGTTTTTCTATAATACAAAAAATGAGTAACAAGGTGGTGGCCTTAGAAAGGCAGCAAGCTCAAGGTGGCAAGCCTCCCCAATTGCAATATCAAGTTCGAAATGGTGGTAGGTCTCCTAATCAGTGGAATAGCTCTTTTGATTAGGGTAGGTAAAATAGTCATGCTTCTGCTTCAAGCTCAAATCAAAATAGAGCTATAGTCCCTCAAAATAACTTGGCCCAAGATCAAGATTTATGTCCTTCCTACAACTATTCTTATACCTACTACATGTGCCAAAAGGCAAAATCTTATTTGGCCTTGACTGACCAAGAACCTGCAACAAAGCAATCATACAAGAAGGATCATCCTAATGAGGCCTCATATATTCAAGGATGTGATGATTGCTCTTTCATGAATCATCAGATTGGGGAGCATTGTAATGTAAACCAGGATTTCGTTGCCCATAACACAGGAAGTAAGAAGAGAGCTATGGAACATGCTGCCCCTCCTTCTCCTAAGCAGGCCTCAACTTCAAGTGCTACACCTCATGCGCATGCAGCAAATGAACAAACAAGTACTTCACAGCAGCAAAAGCAAGATTCTAGAAAGAAAGATGCAAGTGATCCTTATGTTGCCCCATTTCAACCACTTATAGATGCAGGTCTCAAAGTTTCTACCAAAGTTCCTAATGCACCATTTAATGTGGTAGAGCAAATGAAGAAGACCAATGTGAATATCTCCATGTGGGATGCCATTGCTACCATACCAATACAGAAGAGGATGTTGCAGCAAGAGTTAGAGAAGATTGAACCCAAGGATCAGCCATCTACATGGAGAGTGCCACAAGTCTAGTACAACCAGTAGGAGATGTGGAGACAAGTAAAAAGGTTAGACCTCCTCCATTCTATGTTTCTCTGATTATAGGGGGCAAATTAGTCCACAATTGCATGATAGATTCAGGGGCTAGTAGCTCAGTAATGCCTAGGTGTGTTGCTGATGCTTTAAGAATGAAATATGAACCCATTGTTAGGGATGTGTTACAATTAGATGGTAGTACTGTCAAAACTATAGGTATCCTTAGGAATGTGGAGATGGCCCTACATGCATGCCTTGGTTGCACTATGATTCAAGACATATCTGTTGCTGAAGTCAAGCCCTATTTTGCTATCTATCTTTCAAGAGACTTCACTGCTCAAATTGGTGGATTCATATCTGCTGATTGGTCATATATGTCGTTTAAGACTAGATATGGAGCCAATGCCTCAATCAGAGCAAAACCTCAAGCCCTTCATCACACTAAATCTTATAACCCCAATCCCATCAACATGAATTGCCCTATTCTAGAGATTGATGAAAATGACATAGTAAATGAGCCTGCCACTTCCATAGCGAAGATTCTCAATTTCCTCTTAGATGAATGGGCAAGTACATATCAGTTTGAGTCTATGTCAAAGACTCTTGAGACAGGTCTTAGTACATATTGCATAATAGGGAAAGATGCTCAAGTTCCTGACCTATCGGGACTAATGATGATGTAAGTGGAACATGGAGTATGTACTTTGACGGCTCAAAGAATAGAAATGGATCAAGGGCTGGTGTTATGCTGATCTCTCCTGCACAAATAAGATACTACTTCTCCTTTAGGCTCCAATTCAGTTGCACTAATAATGTGGCCGAGTATGAATCTTTGATTCAAGGTCTCTTACTTGCCCAAAAGAGAGGAATTCAAGCCTTGAGAGTATATGGGGATAGCGAGTTGGTAGTTAATCAAGTGAGAAACTAGAATATCACCAGAAATGGCCTACTCAAGTCTTACAAGCACAGAGTCTGGGATTTGCTTGAGGGCTTCAATGCATTTAATATCCAGAGCATTCCTAGGAAAGAAAATAAACATGCCGATAGACTTGCAGCAGCGGGTGCGTCTTATGATGTACCAGGGAATCTCGAGGAAGAGAGGAAGCAAAAAATAAGGGTGGTAGTGAGGCCTACCATCCCTGACAACAACACTCATTGGCAGGTGTTTGATTCTAATGAGCAAATTGTGAGTTTCTTACAGAATGAGGCAGAATTCTTAGATAGAAATCAGTCAAGACTGCAAGATTAGTATGGTGATCAGATCATTCATCTCAGTTCTAACAAGTTGCCCAAGGGTCTCATTACCTTGGAGAGTGTCTTTAATCTTGATGATCAAACAAGAGGCAAATGAATGAATCTAGCTGTAGAAAAGGATGATTATGTCCCAGTTACAATTGCTGATGGAAAATTTCTAAATATGGGGAAGGTATGTTCTGAAACTGAGAAAGAAAACTTCATCCATCTATGTCAAGAATTTAATGATGTATTTTCTTGGACATATGATGACTTAAAAGGATTTGATCCTAGTTTGTTTCAGCATACCATAGATTTAGTTGATAAGGCCAAGCCAGTGAGGCAAAAACAGAGGCCAATGAATCCTAAGATTGAACCTCTGATGAGAAAAGAGCTATCAAAGTTGATTGAGGCTAATATAATATTTCCTATCAAACAGTCATCATGGGTAGCTAACCTTGTCCCTGTAAGGAAGAAAAATGGAGAAATCAGATTGTGTGTGGACTTTAGGGATCTCAATCAGGCTTCCCTTAAAGATCACCATCCCCTCCCTTCCATGGAGCAGATCCTGTCCAAGGTCAGTGGTTCAAGGAGATTCTCTTTTCTTGATGGATTCTCTGGTTATAATCAAGTGTTGGTTAAAGAATCCGATAGACATAAGACAACATTTACTACTAAATGGGGCACCTATGCTTATTGCAAGATGCCATTTGGGCTAACAAATGCAGGTGCCACATTCCAAAAGGCTATGGAGATGGCCTTTAAAAAATTAATTGACAAGTTTGTCTTAGTATACCTTGATGATATAACTGTATATTCAAAAAATGTAGATGATCATTTTGATCATCTAAGACAGGTATTTCTAAGATGTAGAGAGTTTGGGGTTTCCCTTAACCCAGCCAAATGTGTCTTTGCTACAAGCCAAGGAAAATTATTGGGACACATTGTCTCTAAGGATGGGCTGACCATTGATCCGGAAAGAACAAAGGCAATACTTGCCCTTCCTCTTCCAAAACACAAGAAGGGGCTGCAAAGTTTCCTTGGTAGGATAAATTTTGTAAGAAGGTTTATTCCTAATCTTGCTACCATGGTGAAACCTCTTACAGCTATGCTTAAGAAAGGTATGGTCTTCTCATGGACCAAGGAAGGGAAGGAGAGTTTTGAAGAAATCAAGGTAGCCATAGCCTCAGCCCCTACTCTCATGAATCCAAATTTTGAGAAAGATTTCATCCTCTACACTCTAGGTGGTGAGTCAAGTATCTCTGTTGTCTTGACTCAAACAAATGACAAGGATGAGGAGCAGCCCATAGCTTTCTTCAGTGAAGGGCTCAAAGAATATGAAGATAAGTACAGCTTTGTTGAGAAGCAGGCCCTTGCAGTCATCAGAGCCTTGAAGAAATTCAAACACCTCTTATCCCACAATAGGATCCATTTGTTGGTGCCCCATGCCAGTGTAAAGGACTTCCTATTAAGCAAAGATATAAGTGAGAAGAAAGCTGGATGGATCACTAGGGTAATGGAATATGATGTTGATATTCAGATTACCAAGATGGTAAGAGGGAGAAGATTGTGCAAAGAAATGTTATCATGCCAGGATTCAGATGAAGAGGCTGCTATGGTAATCACAGAGCAGCAAGAGGAAGGAAATGTTAATGGTCCAAGGAGCTGGATAAATGACATAAAGAACTTCTTATCAGGGAATGGATACCCTCAGGGATTGGACAGAGCTAAAAGAAGACAATATAGACTGCAGTCCATTCCCTATGTTGTAATTGATGGTATCCTATTCAGGAGGGATTTTAATGGGATCCTATTGAGGTGCATTGAAGAGGATCAGGTTGAAAGGATGATTAAGAAACTTCATGATGGCCCTGATGGTGGCCATTTCTCTGCAAGAACAACTGCCATGAAGATCATGAGGGCTGGTTATTATTGGCCATCTCTGTTCCATGATTGTTATGGATATGTGAGAAAATGTGAGAAAATGTGAGAAGTGTGCTTTCTTTTCAGGCAAATAGAGGCTTGCAGCTCTCCCTCTTCGTCCTATTTAGGTGGATCAGCCCTTTACCCACCGGAGGTTGGATTTTATAAGCCCCATTAATCCTCCATCTAGTGCAGGTCATAAATGGATTTTGGCTGCTATTGATTATTTCACTAGATGGACAGAGGCAGTTGCCTTGAAGGATGCCACAGAACCATTAGTTGTTGAATTTCTTAATGGAATTGTATCTAGATTTGGTGCTCCTTCTACTATCATTTTGGACAATGCCAAGTCTTTTGTTGGAACCCAGATTTGTGCATGGGCAATGAATCACAATATCTACCTAAGCACATCATCAAATTACTATCCCCAGGGTAATGGTTTGGCCGAGTCTTCCAACAAGAATCTGATCAGAATCATGAAGAGGACAATAGAAGACAATCAGAGGGTCTGGCATAAGAAATTAAGAACTGCTCTGTGGGCTAATAGGATAACACCCAAAAGATCTATTGGGAATTCACCTTTTGTGTTGGTATATGGTACGGAGGCTAGACTCCCAATTTCATTGGAATTCCCATCCTTGGAGTTGGCTCATCAGCTGGAATTGATTGAAGACAATGCCATGTCAGTAAGAATGGCAGAGTTGATTGAACTAGAAGAAAAGAGAAATAAGACTATGCAAACCTAGAGATACATCAGCAACAGATGAAAAGGAGTTTTGATAAGAAAACTAGGGTTAGGGCCTTCAGAGAAGGACATTTAGTTCTAAAGTGGGATTCTGACAAAGCAAAACCAGGAAGACATTCCAAGTTTGACCCACTATGGAGTGGTCCCTATCTGATTGCCAGTTGCAAACAGGCTAATGCATTTCAGTTGAGCAAGCCAAATGGAGAAGTTTTGCCCATTCCAGTCAATGGGATCTATCTGAAGCCCTGTTTCTGAAAATTTGTGGATCCATGTACATAAGTAGTTTAGTTTCTTTTCTGTTATTTCTTGTTTTTCAAGAAGTGCGCGGGCACAGCCGTCTCCTTGTGAGATAGCAGTTTTTTAAGGTGTCTCAGGTTGCAGAGGAAGTTTTGTTTTTGTTTCTAGTTGTAGTTGCAGAGCTAGGGTTTTCAATGTTTTGATCTCCTCACAGACAGGTTAGGGTTTTGCAGTTCTCAGGTTCATTTTTTTGACTCCATAGCCTAATGGATTTTCACAGGCACTGGTCTAATGCATAGCAGGCTTCCATCCCCTGTGAGTCGCCAGAATGTTACCACATTTTGTTTGCCCCGCCAAATTTCAAAAATCAAATGTTACCCCGCCCAACGGTCACCTCCCCAATTAGTAATATTTTAATACCCATGGGAATATTAAATACCAAGTTTCGAACCTTATAACATATGTTTTGCGGCCCGCAAGTTCGTTGTCGTCGGATCAAGGCAGATCAACGGATGGCGCCATTGCACTATGGGGAAGCTGCGCAGAATTTACGATGGCGACATAACGCCTTGATGACACATTGCGTTGGTGGGTCCACATTCAGCAAACACGTCCCAATGTTTGGCGGGTCGAAAAAGTTTCACGATGGACCGAAAAGTGTTCACGGCGGCGGGCGAGCATGTTCTGATGGTCGGAAGTCTCAAAAAGCGGTAAGGCACCATGTCGCCAACGGAAAACCCACGAGTTTTTCGTTGGCGACATAGCGCCCAAACGGAAGATCAGATCGACGGCAGGAGCGATCAGACAGTTGGGTCCCATTTGTACCTCATCTGCACAGTCAAAAAGCTCGGTGCCATGGTGGCGAATCAGAGGGAGCCACGTGCAATCAGAGGACATGTCATAGGTTGGGCGTTATGGCGCTATGGGAATTTGACCTCGATTTTCTCATAGCGACATGGCGCCTAGTCGACACGTGGCCACTCCATGGGGTCAAGTCTTGGGTCTGCTAGGTCGGTGCTTCAAATGGCCAACAGGGAGGTGCCAAGTGTACATGTCAGAGTACAGCATTTCACGAGCCCAGCGGTTTTCAGAGGAAATGATGTGCAGAGTACGACGTGGTTCTGATCGTCAGATTGAGACTGATCTACAATGGGCTCCATCGCGCTATAAGGAACTGCTCGGGAGATAAGATTGGCGACATAGCGCCCTGGCGCCACATGTCTTGGTGGGGCCATATTTCCATGCAGCCAGCGCAATAAAGAGGGACAGATCTTTCGTGGCCGTCACATCAAGACAATTGATGGCAGGCGCCATCGCGCTATGAAGAAGCTGCACGATGTATACATTGGCGACATAGCGCCCTGATGACACGTGTCTCACTGGCCCGGTCAGGATTGACGGTCAGCTGGCAGTTAGTGTAACCGTCATGGTTAGCGTTAATATTCGAAGGTTGGCGCTATTAGTTCAATGAAGGTGGTCAACCGCGGGAGGACTCCCCAAGTGGCAGAATAAAGAGAGATGATTGGCTCGCGTGGCCCAGCTGGCGTATAGAGTTGAGTTGACTGTTTGATTCGCTATTTCATGAACCAGAAATGATAAAATTAGGAGTCTTCACCATGGATTCGATTTTGCAATCAATTGCCACCAACTCAGAATGAATACAGAAGGACCTTCCATCACTGTGCAGATCTATCTACTGTGTCAGGATCATTCATTGGCACCGCTTCTGTCTACTCGAGGCATTTCTTCAGTCGAATACCTAATTTTGTACCTCAGAACCATGCTCGAGTGTGATCTTTGATCGGATATTTTTTTATGTGAGCTTGATGGCAGTAGTTGAGCAGTTAATGCAGAGCCAATTTCCTCAGTTATGCCTGAACTATAAAGGCAAATTTTGTACATTTCTAAAGGGGGGACCCTTCTCTGTTGTTCTTTGATATTGCTCTACAATTCTCAGTGTAAAATTCCCTGTGCCTCTGAACTGTATGATTTTCTGTTTTATCTCCTTCAACCATTAATGTGTATGTGCATCCTTCTTGCCTCTCATTGGTGTATTGTTGAGATCTGTAGCCTGCATACTATATCTATTTTTGCCTATTGGATAATATATAAGTGAGATTCCTCTTTTCTTGTGTTATTCAGTTTGGTTTCCTGATCTGCATGTGGTTATTAGATCAAAACAAGTCTGTATGTGTATATCCTTAGTTTCGTTCTGGTTCAGTAGTGCATATATGGGCTGAAATGGGTCTGAATACTCTATTTTGGTGCATCACCTCCGTAGTTTAGGTAGGGTAGAGTTGTTTTCTGCATCTCTTTCTTCCCCTTTTCCTTCCGAGAGTAGTTAGGTGTGCCCTGATAGTAAGAGGAAGCCGGCCTTCTCCGAAGACTCAACCTCGCAGTTCAAGTCCCACAGCTTGGAGGTTGTTTCCATGTTTCACTAGGTTGTCCTCGCGCATAGGCCTTGGACAAGGGTGCAAACCTAAGTGACAACAGATACCAACACAACTATATTTATAAAACAAAAAAATTATCATTATTATTTCTTCTAGGCTTTTACAACTACAGCTTCTGCATATACATTTCCTTTCTTTTCTTTCATTACTATAACAAAAAGTATAATAGTTGTTACAATAGACCAACATTCCAAATGATAAATCTGCATCTACACACGTTCAATAAAATGAAACAACAAGTACATTACATTCTTTTTGCAACTAGACTCTTTTTAACACTTATCATCAATACATCACTGAGAAAAAACACTTGAATGGAGACTCTCCCATTTATATTACACAACAATGGCTGAACTTTGGCATAAAAAATTATTAATGATAGTAATAGTATTCACTTCCATCTTCAATATTATCATAAAAACCTACAACAAAAACACACATGTACCTATGGAAATACGCTCGAAGAGAAATCCCTCTCCTCAACCACCGGAGATGCAGGTGTGATTGGAGGTCGTGAATGGAATAGCTTTTGAAGTCGAGCACATCAGGAAGAATGAAAGAAAGACAATATCGAGAGTTTCGAACTACTATTCCACCCCCCCTATATTGATGCAAATGCAGGGCCCCCTTTCATATTATTCCCAGGGCTAAGAGGCGTCATTAATCAAGTGGGTGGAGAAAACCTGAAATGAAACTGGGCTCAGAGAAAACCATGCGAAAATGCAGAGATAACCATGCGAAAATGCTCCAAAAACGTCAAATGAAATCGGGCGCGAAAAGCGTAATTGGGCAAATGTTTTTTGAACTTTGCGGATGTATAAGCCCTGTGTTGGTCGAAATTTCGACCAACACGGGTCTTATATGTAAAAAAACAAAAAAATTGCCTTTACATTTTGACCACCCTAAATTTATTTAGTTGATGGTCGAAATTTTTGGTCGAAAAATGATGTTAAATGTAGTAGTGGCTCTTTTCATCTTCAAAGACTTGCCAGGATTCTATATTATCTGGATCAGAGGCTCGATACACAATTTCAATCTAGTATTTCTTATCCTTGAATTCTGGATGAGGTAATAGTAGAGAAGCAAGAACTGCTAAGGAATCAGCTTTGTGTTTATCTCCCTTGGCACTGCTTCAATAGAAAAAACATCTAGGCCTTCTATTTCGTCCCAAACTCTGTTTCTATAATTTTTCAACTTGTGATTCTTCACAAAATATTGTCCTTTAATTTGTCTTACAATGAGCTCTGCATCACCTCAAGCTTTCAGGATCTTTATTCCTTTTTCTTTCACTATCGCTATCCCTAGAAGCAGGGCTTTGTACTCTGCAGTGTTATTTGTGTTCCCAAACTCTAGTTTGAAAGCCATGGGTTCATATTCTCCTTCAGGGGTTATTAACACTACACCAACACCAAATCCTGACAAGGAACAACTTCCGTCAAACTCCAATGTCCATAAAGATGATGACTCTTGTTCTTCACTTATGGCTCTCATTTTTTAACCTTCAATTTCTTGCTCATTCAGAATGTTTTCAATAAATAACATGTAATTGTCGAACTCCAGCTCTTGGTAAAGGATCTGAGCTTTAAGATCGTTTGATTTTAAGAAAGTAAATTTTGCCTTTTCTTCAGGTTCTAACTTAACTTTCTTATTCCCTATGGGTATGACTACTTGAGACCAATCTAGTTTTATTTCTCCTCCTAGGTCTTGAGAAAAACTCCTACTTAAGAGAAGCCCATAATTTGTTGGAATATCTACCACTAGAATGGTCAATAAGAATTTCTTCTCTAGATGAGAAGCTAAGGCTACTTGAGCATCTTTAATCTGTCCGAGCAAAGGAACCTATTTAGCATCCATAGAATAGCATCTTCCATGTACCTTGGTGAGGTTGAGACCCAGGGCCTTAGCTCCAGAATAACACATAACGTTGTCTGACGCACCAGAATCTATTATGCAATTTCTTAGTTTACATCCATTTATATATAGTGAAATATAGAACAGGTCAAGTTTTTGCCCAGGAGAGGTTGCTTGAACAATAGAACTTTCTTGATTAAACAAGTTAGATGTCAAGGTTTCATCCCCTTCTTCAACAATCACATTGTCATTTAAATCTATAATGTTCCCTTTGCAATGATCTACTAACCTTTTCAACTCAGAGGGATGAGACTTCAAATAATCTATGGGGGAAATTTGGATTTTTGATTCTTCACAGAATTGAATGAAATCAAAGGGCATTTTGTCCTTACCTGTCTGAGATGTGGATACTCCATCAACATGAACATTACTTGTTGAAGGACTAGGATCATTCTTGTCAGGGTGACTGGAGGATTGATTTTTTTTCCTTTGACCTCAAGTTAATACTATGTACAAAGTTCTATCAATCGTTGCATAGCATTCACCCTTTGGTTCAGAACCTGACTCATATTCTAAAAACAAATTTCTAGAGTCGCCATTTGAGTATGAATCTAATTCTGGACAAGGGGTTGCAATGTTAAGTTCGTTGGTGGATAATAACTGCATCATATGAGAAATTTCCAGACAGCTCTCACTATCATTATCTCTTGTCAAAAGAAAGACACATATTTCCTTTTTTTGGTGTTGCCTCAATTTGCAACCTAGGTTGCGAGCCTGTGAGCTGCGGATATTTTCTATCATTGTTCCTTCCTGGCAAATTTTGATAATTCTACTGATAGGAATTATTGAATCCGAGTAATTTCCTTTTTACTACTCTCAATTCATTTGACAATTTCTAAATCATTTCATCAAATGATGTGGTATTACTGGAACTTTCTTTAGTTTGAAGTTCTCGCTTCCATTTTCCTACGGAAATCAAATCATCTTCAAATTCAATTGCTTTCTTTTGTGCATCTGCTAAATCCGTGGGATGTGCTCTTCTCAAGTCATAATTGACATCTAGGGGCATCGCACTTATAAAGAAGGTTTTCAGATTACCGGCTATGGGTTTGTCAACAGTTGGAATTCTGCTAATAATCTTATTGAACTTAGCAACGAAATATCTCATACTCATGGTGGGTTGCTTTTTAATAGAAGTCAATTGTGATAACAAGGCATATTCATCTTTCACAGTCTTAAATCTTGTCTCAAAGGTCGTTCTCATTGTATCCCAATCAATGATCGAGCCATCATCCAGATGATAGAACTAGTCTGATGCACTTTCTATCAAGGTTTCCACAAATAATCTTATAGCAACATCCTCATGTCCAACTCCTAAAATGTGAGTAGCTGCAAATAAGGCCTTAATGTGTTCATATGTAGTGACTTTCCCATCACCTAAAAATTTAGGGAAATTCTTCCTTGAACTGACTGGGAGTGGATGATAAGCTATTAGTGCTAATGGTTTTGTTGTTGTAGCCCATAGAGTAGCCATAATTGTTCTAGCAACATATGGCAGGAAATTGACAACTGGGGGAGCAGTGATTTCGTGGAGGGCCAAATACCTGGCACGTAGTGTGTGAAGCACTTTGATTCTTAACAGGGGAAGGTGGTCTACTTCGTCTTTTCTTTTCACCTTTCCGTTTCGGAATGTCTAGGATGGGAAAGCCAAGCTGTGTAAGTTTATTAAAAATAAAAGTCTTGGCCACCCTGTTCCTTGGTACTTCTGAGGAACCTTGTTTGTTCCAGGGTGCTAGGTTAGTTTTTTCTTTGAGCCTCCTGTCTCAATTGTCTTTCTACTCTTTGGATGTCCCTCCTTTGAACAACTCTTTCTAAGGCTTTGGCTCTTCTTTCTTCCTCTTCCAATACTTGGCTAGTGTTCTTGTAATGTTCAACATTCCTCCTATGTCTCCAAACGAATGTATTAAAGGATGAAATTATGTCTTCTTGGTCGTCTTGAAAACCAAGGTTAGGTTGGAGCACTGGAAAAATGTTATCATGAGGTAGTACCATTTTTCCTCATGATATAGGCTTATTAATCAAGCGACTAGTCGTATCCGCAGCAGCGTCACCAAAAATCTGTTAATAAACAGATTTGTTCTTTTTTTTATTATGACTTTTGAATGCCCAAATTATAAACAATATCTTACTACAAACAGTTGAAAAGCCACTTATGGATAGACTAGTTTTTCTCTGAATTGATAGGTACAGCTCCCTATGGTAGATTTGCAGTGAATTATGTTTTATTTCTAAACTAATATCGGGTGTGTTCTTGACCTGAGAACAGAAAAGGTAAACCAAGCTAGACCTAAATAGGATCTAACTCAGGAAAAAAAAGACTTATGAAGAATTGATTAAGTTTATGAATCCACACATCTTATGAACTCACAAAGTTTAATAACATAACAACTAATACTGAACTCAATCAATTAGAATCTAAACTACAGAGAAAAAGAAGTTAGCTAAAGAGAAAAATGTTTAAGGGATTCCTCTTTGAACATGCAATGACACTACTTATCACATCTGTTTGCTACCTTGAAATAGGGGAATGAAACTCTGCTCTTTCCTTGCTTCAACCCAAATTAAAGAGGAAACATATAGCTACAACTAACAAAAATGGAACAAAAAATAGTTGATACAAAATACGATTCAATTGACTCTGCAACATCAAGTACTTCACACCAAAAATTCATCGACCCTTTATTAATCTTTCAATTTCATACATATAGGATTTTGAGATGACCATTACAATAGAAGTTCAATCAGTTCATCTTCTTAAAAAAATGACAAATGGAAAGAAACCAGTTTGTCATATTACAATAATTACATAAGAAAGTGAAAAAGGGGTTTAGTGTGAATCACTTCGTCTTCTTCCACTTTTATGCTTTTGTCCTATAGGCTTTAGCAACAACTATGATTCGGATTAGCTATTCATACTTAGGCATGTGTATATTGGTGTATCTCAAGAGCCACATAGAATGCTCCCTGGCTAACTCCTTCACAGCATTCAATTGATTTGGCAATTCCTCCATGGTCACGTGTATGCATCAGCTAACTTTCTAGAGCTCCGCAACTCTGTTTTGATCACTGGAAGACACACTAGTCAAACTATCAAAGAATTTGGAGAAATTCTCCTTCATGACATTTATCCCAATGAGTGTTTTCCCTTGGCTACTAGTCTGTGAATCTGTATGTAGCCCCTTCATGAGTTCAAATCCTCTGTCCTAGGTCTTCTTCACTTTATCCTCTATTTCCTTATGTCCTTTTTCTACTAATAGGATCATTTTTGTCGTGAACTACATGCTCTGAAGCCATTCGAACAGAGGTTCATCTCCTTTAGGCAAGATTTTTGCTTCAACCGCTTCCTTTACCTTCATTTGAATGATCATCTTTAGAAGATAGATGCAATCATCCCACTTCGTTCTTTCTCCAGCCAGAGTATTGCTATTTGCTAAAATATTATCCTTTTCTTTCTCTAGTCTTAAGATAACATTGCCAATTTGTTCTATAATGGCGACTCCCTCTACTTTGAGCTTTCCAATCCAATCTTTACCAATTTGGCCAAAGCGCCTATCTTCCTGAAGTTGAGAAATAAGAGCTTGAACTTCAGCAGCAATAGGATTTCTTGTTACTGACACTCCAAACATAGTTGCTAATGGAGTAACCAATTGTTTGATGAATTTGTTCAACTCTTCTATCTCAGCCTTCATCCTAACTTTTGACAATTTCAGGCTTTCCAATTGCCCCTCAATTACTTCGTTGGTTGACTTCCACAAGCCAACCTTAGTGTGATGTTTGGCTTCTCCAAGGTCCACCGAATGCATAGTAATATCATTAGGAGTCATGTCTTCAATTCTTCCTTCTTTATTGGGCTTGGCTATCTCCATTGTTAGGTGCCCTGTTTCTGGATCTTGCCCAAGTATAGACAAAGTTTTCTGCTTCTTTACCTTGGTTAATGGAGACCCAGAACGAACTACAAGGGATATGGTATCCTTGGCGGCGGTGCTTTCATCTTTCCTTTTTCTCTTCCTCTCCAAAGTATCCTCTAACCAGGAATCAATGCCTATCACTTTGGAGGTTGTACCTTTACTCTGGCTTCTTTTGGTTGTCCATTCAACCCACTTCCTAGTTCTTTTGATGATTTAGGCCATCATAATGTCTAAATCTTCCTCAGCATCCTCATAGGGCTCCGAACTGATAGGAGTGTTCCTTAACTTAGTCAAATATGTATTACTATACATATTTTGCCCATCATCCTCCAATCCTTCAACATCAAGATTGATATTATATGTTTTTATTTGCTCCACTGTGAGCCTAGCGAAAGCACGATCTCGGCTTTCAAACTCATCTTTACAATCCACTCAATAGTCTTCAGCAGTGGTAATGTGTTTGATCACACTTCCAATCTACAACACCTCTGTAGCATATCCATTCGGATCAAACATAGGTCTCAAGACCTCATACATCTCCAATTTGTATTTCATCTCGAAAATTTTAAGCACATTCTTTGCATTAGAGTGGGACTCGCAACTATAAGCTCCTACTTTCATAGGGAACTCATATCCCTTCTTCATCAAGCTTCCGCTTACCATGTTCACCTAGATCGCCTGCCTCACGATTTCTATCAGCATGATCGTGTTGCTCGGATACTTGGGCAACTTCAGGGGGAATCCATCGAAAGTTGCAAGACGTAAATATGAGAAGGATGAGAACTGGATAAAATAGCTTCCGAATTGACTAATGGTCGCTATTGCCTCTGGACTGAATCTCCTCTCTAGGCATCCTTGGAGTTCCCTGAAAATTCTCATTGTAAATGCGTCATTAACTTTGACATACTCTGCATAACTATTTTGCAATTGCAAACATGGATAGAACTCATAGCACTTCACATCATTAGGAAAGTTTTCTATTCTTGGAAGGCCTCGCCATAACTGTAGAGATGCTAGCATGTAAATTAAGAAGGAAGACATATAGAAGGTGTTGTAGAACTTTTCAATGTTGAGAGCTCGTGAAAGATTTTCACTTACCTCATGGGCCCAATCAATATATTGTATATCTGAACAAATAACTTGTACCAGAAAAAAATATTGTTCAATAAAATTTAGAGCCTCTACCTCACCTTTCAATCTGTGCAGGAGAACCAGAATGTCTACAATTTCATATTTAAGGTTAGTACCAAATAGAGTTTTGGGGACCTTACTCTTGGCGCTCCGCGGCTTTTGAAACCAGGATTGCATAATTTCCTTCCTCCACACCATCTTCTTCGCAGAGAACTCAGAGATTGCTCCTCCTACTGTCAAGTTCAAAAACTCCTCTCGTTCTCGAACTCGGAAGCAATTCACCAAAGTTTGTCTATCAATGGTGATTAATACTGTGTGATCAGGCAACACAATCTGTTTGGTATCCGGATTGTAGTGATTTAAGCATTCATAAATCAACTCTGGAGCTTGGACTGCCACCGGGAAACCAGCTGCCTCTACTAGTCCACTTCCTCGAAGCTTCTCAGTTATGGGATGAATCAACTCCGACTTCAGCCTCCTTTGAAAATCTTGCATGTCATAAAAATGGAGTGAAGTATCTGTGAAATTCTGCAATGTAGACTTGATTCCATTTAGCCCATCGAACCCCGCAAATCTGGTTGCCATTCTGTCTAAGAATGAAGTAAATTGCAATTTTGAATGTAAATGAAGAATGAATACTGAATTCACAAATGCAGACTATTTGAAAGCGTTGTGCAATTTAACAGAATAATAGTTCAAGAAAAAGTGGTAGTTTGAATAATTGTCATGTTTTCATCTATATAGGAGTCTCAATTCATCTGTTGATCTTCAGGATTTGCGCCACACGAATTAATTAAAGGATAAATCCATTGAGACGATAAATTCAGGAGCTCTAATGGATATTTCGATGTCTTTTCACCGTTTCCATTGGTCCAACGGTAACTTTCTTTTCTTTCATACTTACTTTTCTATTTCCCATTAAGCTTCGGAGAATTAGGAACAGAGTACCCTGTAAGGAAATGCCCATCCAATTAGATTCTGCTCAGAATACCTTTCCCACAATGGCTAGATTATTTCCATTATCATCTTAAGATGCTTCATGTGAAATTCGTGGGCCCAATCCGCTTACAAAGTTGATTTTCTCTTGAATGCGGAAAATCATCCTCATGGGTTAAAAACCCGTCGAGGAGAAAACGATTTCCATTTTTCCGCCCAGACTTCCCTTTAAACTTTATCCTTTAAGTTCATATTTCCTTTGGGTTCGAAAAATCTTGAAAGAACTATGAAAGTCGAAAAGGGGCCCACTTCCTTGTTTCTTTCCTTTACAATTGCCTTTGGTGGAAAACGAACTTCATGGGTCAAAAGCCTGGCGAGGAGAAGTCATTTTTGAGTTTTTCGCTTAAGATTATTCTGAGCATTGTGATAAATTTGAAATGCTTCCCAAGGTAGAATATTGTAATGAAAATAAGGATTTTCCATAAAATAGCTCATTATCTTCTTATATAGGCCCGTAAGCATCATCTATTGGTCTTCGTGGAAAATCACCTTCATGGGTTGAAGAGCCACCTAGGAGAAGGTGATGCTCGATTTTTCGCAAGCTTCCTTTTTTCATTATGATAAGTCATGAATAAACCCAACTTTGTGAATAATTTTTGCATATTATAAGAACCTCGATCGACTTAGGTACTAAGCTACCCATAAACTCACAACATCAAGGGAAAATGGGAGAAGGGAAAGATGGAAAATCCAATGGAGACTCTTTTCACCTAAGGGAAATTAAAACTAGACCCAAACATACCTAGACTTAACTAAAACACCAAAATTTCCACTTTTGCAAAATGGTCACAGGGTGGAAAGTGGGGCAACACTTTTGAAGAGCACAAATTTAAATAGACACTACTTAATATTAGTCCTATTCACAATTCATCAATGTGTAGTATTTTATTTTGAAGATTTTATTGTTCATCTAAATTTCCAAAATAAATGATAAGCACAAGAATACTCTCCAAATATTATAATCCAAGTACAAAACAAATTGAATTTGAATATGAATTTATTCTAAAAATCACTTTTGCCAACTTTCAAAGCACAATGTTATATTAATATTATTTACCAAGACAATGTTGTTCACCATAACAAATGAATCAATTTTAAATTTAATTAACATATTATTCTAATTCTATGTTTGATATACTATTGATACCTACAAGTTTTCACAAATCCTTGAGTTCTCTACATGCATAACTTAGGTGTGTTGAAAATAGGAAACAGAGATAAACAAACGTAATTTGCACATGCATTTTAAATGGTCAAAAATATATAAATCAAATTTTCTATTAAAAAATACTAATTTGGCAAGTAGAAGATATTTTCTACAGCAAGTCAAATTATGTTATTGCTATATAACTATGTAGTTTTTGAGTCAAACTCACTGATCTAAATACTGATTTTTCGAAAATTAGAATAAAGAATTATTTATTTCATAAATAGTTATTTTAAAATTTAAAATTTATTAAAAGAACGCAATTTCATTTACTTTCGCTCATGGTTATCGAAAAGGTTTGCATGCTCTCACACAGTTCAATACATTTTAAATGTTTGCAGTGCTGATAACAATTTTACAGATTGATATGGACCCTTAATCTTAAAAATGAAAAAATGTGCTCTTTGGAGAACATTGTAAATCAATCATAGCATCAGCAATGCTACCTGGCTGATTAGTACATTGTACTGTTATTGATTTTGTTTTTCAACCTTCAGCACCAGCTCCTACCTTGTGTGCATGTAATGATTACAAACAATTTTGGATATACCACCCACTTGCTATTCAACCTTTGGCACCAGCTCCTTTATTGTGTGCATGTAATGATTCAAAACAATTTTGGATATACAACCCACTTTCTAGTAAGTGCAACCGTTTTGCATGGGTCAGAAGAAAAAGGCATTGTCCTCTCACATGCCAAGAAATGCATTGCACGAGTGCATAGAACTAGTGTGTGGCCACCAAAACGCCCATTAATCCTCCTCCAATTTCAAAGTGCCTTACCCTGGAAAATCCTATTTCTAAAGCTAATTTCGCTTGTTGTTTGCCTGCAACTCCACTTAATGTGCGTTATATTTCATTATATTAAAATGAGAACTGGAAAATAGTAATAAAATGAGCATTGTCTGTCATTGTTTTGCCCTTATGTTAAAGTGCATTTGGCTTCTTGAACATTTTCCTATGGCCGAATATTTTTCATTTATTTTCTTTAAGTCAAATTGTAATTTATCAAGAAACTTATATGTAATCCACAACAATTTTGAGCTAATTTTATAGAAAGGATGAAATCTAATATTCTTCATTTGTGCTCAAATTTGTGCTTCTAGCCATTATATGGCAGACTAGCTTTGATTCCACTAAACTTGCATCCATTACTAAATCTGTATACAGAAAGAACATTGCCAGGAAAGTTATTTATATGCAGCCCACAACAATTTTGAGATCATTTTATAGAAATGATGAAATCTAATATCCTTCATTTATGCTAAAAAATTTGCTTCGAGTCATTATATGGCAGAATAACTTTGATCCCATTAAATTTGCATGCATTACGAAATGTGTATAAAGAAAGCACATTCAAACTGACATAATGTGATACATCTTGATCTAATGGAGAAGTGGTAAAAATCACGAGCTATTCTTCACCAATCCTAATTATGTGGAAGAATCTAACAAACATTTCTACCAATCAAGCAAACAAATAAAATGCATGTCAAGCCTAGGTACATATATATCAGAATAAATCATTAAGATTGAATGAAGGCTAACGTATTCTTTCCATTTTCAATTATATTTTTAAATTTGAGAAAATATCACATTATTAATTGGTTTATGACATTATGTCTTGTCAATGGAAAATCAATGACTGGCAAACTTCTATAGAACTTTGTACGAGTTAATGATGAAGGTAATCTCTCATGATGTATGCTCCCCAATCCTTCTTAGCTTTCCTTCATACTTCAGAGGAAACTCCATTTAAAAACTCACAGTGTCCCCATCCCATGTACACAATTTCTTGAGACTGCATTTATATATGATATAGTCAAATCCTTGATGAATTATTCCGTATTAATTTAAAATGATATTCCCATTCGCATCCCTGTTAATACAGAAGCATCGTTATACTTTCAAGAATCTGTATGCTTCTTCATTTGCAATTGGGAAACAATTGATATGCAAAGGCATTGGACGGGAAAATTTTGGTTTTAGCAACAGTGGGAAAGGTTACCAGAACAGTTCTAGAAAAGAACAGAACAAAAAGAAAGAAGTTGAACTAGTAGAAAAAAAACAAAACATGGACAAATGGAGATGATCGCAACCTCTAATGGATGGTCTCAATGGATGAAGTCACTTGAAATTTCTTACTAAGATGTAGAGAATGGAGGATGTAATTTTATGTACTGGTTGCTGGATAGTATAAAGAGCAGACTGACGAATCAGAGGATGACCAGATCTGCCAAGGGGGAAGATCAAGCCCTCAAAAGTTTGTCGGCAATGAAACTCTGTTCACATAAATATAAGAGGCCAAATTGTTATTCATGGAATTGCATAATGTCTTTGATTCTAGATGTAATAAGATGCATGTTAGTTGATTGTGGATTTTCAGTAATGGGATTGCAGGGTAGTCTAGTTTCTGAGAATTCAACAATGCATTTCCTTATTGTTGAAATCAGTATTGTGCAAAAGTTTAGTTTGACTGTGCGTTAATGAGTTATTGTATGCATTTTGGGTTCATGTCACCTTGAGGACAAAATAGGTTGCATTCGTAAGTGATTATGGAAATCTTTGCCATCACCTATAATGGTACTCAGACCACAACATCTCCAATTAACTTTTCTTTCATTACATCAAGCATGGCATGCCCAAAGTCCTATCTAGGCCGTTCTAACCGTGAAGTAGCATGCATGGTATACTTAATTGGTGAACTTAAGAGATCAGAATGGAGTATATTAGCACAAAGGAGCAAATAGAAGACATATTTACAAAACCTTTGACTAAGGATACATTTGAGTACTTGAGAGGTATGTTTGGGGTCATGCTCGACCTTCTGCAGAGTAGTTGATGCAGAGATTGCATTAGTCTAGTATGAATCAGAGCACTAGTCTTTTGTTTGCACTAAATGCTTGATGCTTCTCCTGTGGGGCAGTATCCGTATTTGAGCTAAGTCATTAAGGACTCTTGGTAATGGTATTTAATAGTGTCTTTAGACACTTTGTTGAGCTTTTACAAATTGTTTTGGAAATGATTAAGTTGGCATAATGACACCTTTGTCATTGATGTCAATGGGGGAGAGATGAGCATGAAAAACCTTTTTTATGCATAAGGGAGAGTAATACATGAATACATCGATTGTTGATCAAATGAAGGAGATGTAATTTATGGTTGTGATTAAAACATGAAAAACTCTTTACAACCTGTGTGTAAGAGAAAGATATGCTCGTACATTCATGAGCAGCATGAATGGGGGAGTAAAGGCAGATAAGGAAGAAATATATATTTTGGTATTCATGGAACTTTTCATATTTTTCCTCATATGTTGCCATCAATGCCAAAGGAGGAGATTGTTAAGCATGAATTCTTGATGTTGTTGCATGGGCGACAATATGTCAGAGAGATGATTGATTGTTTATGTGTAGCATTCATGATAGCGTTTGTCATTGATGTCAACATATCAGTTTTTTGAACAGTTCAGTCAAAGTTGCGGAGGAAGATTCATTTCCAAGCGAGGTTCATGGTCAGAGAGTTATATTATACGCACTTAGAGGAGTATTTAGGAACGTGTTTTGATGTTGTGTCTATGTTCGCAAAAAGAAATATGAAGATTTGCATAAGTGACAAAAAAAATTGTGGAGACTGCTCTCAGAGCAAGTTTCTGATTAACAATTTCTAGTATTTGTGTTGTATCTTTTCAATGAGGCAGAAGATCGTTCAGAATGGGTTGGATTATGTTAGAAGACATGTTTGGGAAGCTACGGCTAACATGGCTGAATCAAATATTCATTTGTCATGATTTGTGAAGTCTATTCGGCATATTGTTCCCAAAAAGCCAACTATTGTTAATATCATTATGTGAAGTGTTATTTGTAATGTAATGTGTGAATATAATATCTAAATGTGGTACTATACTATTCATTGCAAATTGAGAGAGCCTCAAGGCCAACTCAATACTTATTTTAAGGACTTAGTATAAAGGTGGGATACTTTCTTCTGGTTGAGTATCCAGCGTGGATGGTTATTATGGTATGCGAGCTTTGGATGTGATATATGTATGATCAGAGCAGACATTGATGTTGTTGATTTACTATGAGCTCCAAAGGAACTGTATTGGAAAATGAGTTGTTTAGTCAATTCAAGAACTTGGATATGTTATCTCGAAGATAGTGTAGTGAAGATAGTCTCGAGGCTATTTGAACAGTGGGTTCAATTGTCCTCCTTTCAACTCTTCACAAGATTGGCATAACTCCTAATAGGGTTGGAATCTTCTGACAAGGATTCAAAGTCTCCTAACAAGGACTCATATGTACTAATTGTATTTCATTTGACTCCTAATAAGGTCACATCCTTTCACAAGGAACTTTCTATATTAGTACATCATCTTGTGGGCATCATTCCCACCAAGGTTTTCCCTCTGATCAATGGTTTCCCTAATTAACATATATGGTGTTATTGTGCATGGATATCTTTCTATGGTTACATGTTTCAGATTTGATAAAGTTATTGAGAGTTGTTTTAAGCACATAACTGATTCACCTCCCCATCCCCTCTCAATTATCTTGGGGGACTCTACTTTCTAAAACTGTGCCCCACAGAAGGCAATGCAAATAGAACACCTCTCAAAAAACAACTCGGCCATGTGAGCCGCCTGAAATCCTATGGGAATGGTAAAGAAATGGGCATATTTGTTCAAATAGTCTACCACGACATAAATGCAATCCCCCCCTTACACTTTGGGAAGTCTAGTAAAGAAATCCATCAAAATACTCTCCCATTACTAATCAGGTATTGGTTGGGGCTATAGTAACCCTACAGGCAAGGTATGGTTGGAGTTATTTTGTTGGCAAGTGGAGCATTCCCTCACATATTGCAGAACATCATTTTTGAGGCCCTTTCCAGCGAACCTCTCCCGGATTTGACTATAGGTTTTGAGGTACTCTCCGTGTCGTACCAAAGGTGAGTCATGAACTTCCTAATAATTCTATCCTTCATCTTCAATATGGGTACCAAATAGATTCTATCCTTATAGTAGATGATATTGTCAACCACCCTATACCTATCATCCTGTACTTTATCATCCATCAACTAGCATGCAAATGTTTTCTTGGAGTACTCAACCAACAGTGGGCCTTCCAGTCTATCGAAATTTGTAACAATGAGCATATGGTGGGTCTTCTTGATAAGGCATTGACCAGCACATTATTCTTTCCCATTATGTACTCTATGTCAAAATTGTATGCTTGGATTTCGCTCACCCATCTCTGTTGTGTAATATCCCCCTAACAATGAAATTTAATCATAATAGTCAAAATAAAATATATAAACACTTTGAGATCGTAAGAGACAATATTCATAACAAATTTATTAATTAAGAAACTATGATAATTATACAATAATTATGTGTATTGATAATACATTATATTATTTAAATATATTGATAATAGTTCTCTATATATATATATATATATATATATATATAAAGTTAGAAATGAAATAAACATAATTGATATTATTGAATAATATTATTATATACTTAATCTAATATAACTAACATCAAATTAAATTACCATTATAATATAATATAATAGTCAAAGAACCCAATTAACATCTAAATTAGGATCACACCCCCCCTCGATGAAGGGGCATTAGCAAGTTCGAGCCCATATATATAACAGGGATGCTTAAGACGTCGAAGAGGGATATGAAAGAACTTAATTATTTTCTTAGTAAGTCAGAAACTTCAAATATACTATATTTGAAAGAGGAAACGGGAAAAGAAATCCAATCAAATGTTATGTGTTCAATGGGAATAAGGAAGAGATGGAAGGATTACATCTCTGATAAATTCCTCGACCAGTGATGATGAAGATTCATGGACCAAATACAAAGGAAGAGCACATAATATATCTTAGAAAACAGACAGGGCAGACCCATATGAGTTACAGTGCGCATGTATCAAGGAGGAGAACACTAATTAATTACACTTCAAAAATAATATGAAGCGGGGAATTCAGGAAAGCTTCCAACGTGGAAATACTCAAAGGCCATTGTTGACAAAACCCATTCATTATATGCCTGGGTTGAAGGGGATTCACAGCAAGAGAGGAAATGGATAAAAAGAAGACTCCCAAATAAGGCATTGAAGTGATTATCAGTAAAGGAATGAGGAACGATCCAATCCGGCACTTATAATTACAGTCAGCAAACAATATTAGAGAATAACAGCGATCAAGTAATGCTTGAGCAGGAGGAATATACACAGGAAAGAGTAACCACAAGGAAATTACGAGAGGGATGGATATGAGAGGAAGACGATAGGATCAACAAACATCTGGAGACATTGATATAAAATGATAATTATAGATCATCACAAGCAAGCAGAAAATGATTGGCAATCAAGAACGATACAAAAGAATATGCAGACAGAGGATTTGGAAACAAACAAATACAGATAGGACACAGAAAATAAGATAAGAAAAGGAAAAACAAGGTACCACGGGAGGCGCTAAAGCAGTGATCAAACCTTCCCAAGACTGCAGATAATGCAAAGGCATAAGGGACAATGTAAATGATCCTAAGCGGACATAACAACAAAAACAACAAAGATCATTATCCGCTGGAAGCAGAGCACGACAAGGTTACAAGCGGTTCAAAAGCAGTAATGGGAGAATGGGCAAAAACGTATAAGTAAATCACAATCAAAGGCAGATTAAGTCTACTGACAACAACACATAGCCAATGGCAATCATGAAGGATAATATAGTAGAAACAAAGGGGACAACTAGATAATTATATACACATAGAGAATACATAGACCACAGATATACAATTATACATTAACCCTAAACTATCCAAATATATGAAGCAGAGATCACAATGGCTATAAACATATTGAATCAAAATAAGAGATTATTATTATAGCAAGGAATAAAATAATAATTCTGGGAAGAGATTAGAGGACAGATCAAGGAGCAATCCAGAGGCATGATTCCTTGATCTTTATTTGATATTTATGAGATATTTAGAATTCTTAGAGTCATAGCTAATCTTAGTAGAGGGCATCCAATAAGGGATGTCGAGTTTCTCCAATAGAGAACTCACAGACAAGAGGGCATTCAGTTTGAATGTCGAGTTTCTCCAAAGGATAACTCAGACTAGAGGGAATTCTATATGAATGTTGAGATTCCAAATTGGAATCTAGGGAGGGATTCATTATGAATTTCTAGAGGCAATATATGTTGTAGTGATCAATCATATGCATATGTTAGTGATAAGAGACTTGGTTAGAGGTGGGATCTCTACCAAGTAGTGAGCATAATCAAAGATCCCTAGAGGCCTTAGGAATGGCGCCCTTCATATGATGATTGCCTAATCGAGAAGTAATTCTCTCTAAAGGGTCAGGTTATTTGAGAAGAGTCCCTTTCAAGGGATTAGGAAGGGTTAATAAGGGATATATTTAGATTGATATTCAATTAGCTTAACATTTCTAACATGTTTTGGATTTTAATGTATATTTTCTATTATGTACTAACAATTTTGTTGCAGGTTCCAACATTCACTCCTGGACATCACAGTTTCCACTCATTCAAGTCCTTTTGCTCCAAAAATATCTCACTGTTGTGGTTGGTTCGCACAAAAAAAAGTTGCTCCAATGAGGTACTGTCGAAACATGGCTAGTACATGCATAATGGAAATCATTCATTAGCACTGCTCCAATACCTTCACCAGATGCTTTACACTCCAAGATGAAGGGTCGAGTGAAGTCTGGTAGTGTAAGTACCGAACACATACTCATTACTTCATTCAACTTGTCAAAAGGTGTTGTTCCTTCTCATCTCAATGGAAGGTTCCCCTCTTTGTCTATTCTACTAGTAGTGCTCCTACCTATGAAAATTTGTTTACAAATCTTTTATAATAACTGTACAGTTCAAAGAATCCATGCAGCTCCATGAGTGTCTTGGGTGGGGGGCAGTCAAGAATTGCCTAAATCTTTTCTCGATGCACCTGAACCCCTCGGGCACTAATGACCTGACCCAAGTACAAGATCTCTATCATCCCAAACTCACATTTGGACATTTTTTCGAATGAATATGACTCCATGGTTCCTAATACTTCATCCAAATGTTTCAGATGTTCCTCCCAGGTCTTGTTTTAAATGAGTATGTCATTGAAGAACACCAGCAAAAACTTGTGTAGTTGCTTTTGAAGATGTTCATGCAGGACTAGAAGGTGGCCAGAGCATTGGTCAACCCAAACAACATGACCAAGAACTCGTAGTGTCTATAGTGGCAAGTGTAAATGTATATTAAACTTCTAATCAGAATGGTATTATATGCAGATTTTAATTCACTGATTTCCTTTCAGGCAGGTTATAATCAGATTATTTATTTTGAAAGAATCGATTTGGAGTATTATATGAAACACTGATTTCTATGTGAGAATGTAATTATGTCTGCAACTCTGTAAACTTTGAACTTTCCAGAGAGAGATTATTAATTGATTTCAATATGCTCTCTTGGTCTGATCAATTAGATATTAATATTACCTCAAAGAGGCATGATTACAAAAGGCATGTCATGAGTGGACATGTCTCATGTCCACTCACAACATGAATTTATATTTAACAACAAAGTTAATGTAATCTTTAGTTTGATTAGTTAGTACATTGCCTAATATAAAGCCTAGGTGAATCGCAGATCTGCTATAGCCTTATAGATCATTTGCCAGATCGACAAAGAAGCTCACCAATGGCATGTACAGTTATGATTTGATCTGCTCATATGATCATGTTAAGAGAGGATAGATATAATCAGAATCTGTCAGATTTCAGAATGCATAGAGTTTCGATTCTGATATGAGGTGATAGGAATTATCTTTATACAATTCATTACCTGAATATCTGATCAAACTACAAAGTATAAAGACTCCCTCTTAGCTAGGGAAGATAACTAAGTATAAATCAATTTAGATATCACCTAATTTGTGATATCAAGGAATATAGAGAACATCAAGTCACATGACATTCCTAAATCCTAGTTATGGTATGTCCACTGACCTCACATCTCATGATGTTTACCATAACATATCATGGCATGTCACAGATATTGTCACATAATATCACCGTGATTATCTCATAAAGAACATAATGATTACAACGGATACCACATCTAATGATATCTATCAAAGTGTCCAAAAGATACTATCATGACATGCTTACAAATATCAAGTCACGTCATATTAATCATGATAGTGAACATTGTAAAGTCGTCACCTTACAATGTTAGATACAAGTGTATATTATCAGAAAGATCGTCATCTTTCAGTAATGTACACAAGGGGCCCATAAAGTCATAGAGTCACACATATGACAAATGTGTTTACACATTAAACATCTTTAAATATTAGTACAAAGACTTAGTCTCAATAAATTACATTTCAACCATACCAAGTTTATTTCTGAAGTGTCCAGCTTTAATCCTAGAGAGAGACTGTATGTTGTTTTATCACTTGTAATACTATATTCCAATTGGGTTGCATTCATTTTTACCATATTTCTCACATAGTGGTAAGGAATCTTAATATACTTAGATCGTTCATGGAACACAGGATTCACTAAGAGCTTAATACAACTTTGATTATTGCAATGGACAGTAGTAGGTTTCAAGGGCTGACCAAATAGTCCCACAACCAACTTTTGAAGCCATACTGCTTCTCTAGCTCCCATTGAGGTTATGATGTATTCAACTTATGTAGAACTTTTTGCTACTGAAGGTTGCTTCCTGCTTATCCAAGAAATCATGGCTGATCCCAAACTAAAGCAAGATCCAAACATGTTTTTTCCGATCACTCACACTCCTAGCACAATCTGAATTAGAGTATCCATGTAGATCTAGGTCAACCTTCTTATATTTGACACCATATCCAATAGTACCCTATAGGTACCTTAATATATATTTTGCAGCAACGAGGTGTATCTCTCATAGTTAACACATAAACTAACTCAAAGCTCACTGCATAGCAACTATTAGATTGAGTGCTAACCAAGTACATCGGAGATCCAATAATCTGTCTATAAAGGGTAGGATCTGCAAATCTGGATTTTGTGCTGCCTCTTTTAACTTATGTAGGTTGGTTTCCATGGGTGTGGACATTAGTGTGCAATTTAACATCTCAGATCTTTTCAAAATATCAATAGTGTATTTTCCTTGTTTTAGAAGATTACCATCACGCTTCTGCTAGACTTCCAAGCCTAGGAAGTAACCTAAAATACCCATGTCCCTCATATCAAATTTTGAAGCCAAGTCCCTCTTACATTGAACAATAAGATGATCCTCTCCTGTAATTAGTAGGTCATCAACATATAGGATTAGTATTGGCATATCACCTTTGATAATTTTAAAATAAAGATTTGGATCTACAACATTCTTTGTGAACCCTAGACCCATGAGATAGTTGTTGATCCTTTCGTAACAAGCTCGAGGAGTCTGCTTAAGTCCATATAGTGACTTCTTCAATTTGCATACATGAGATGCTGCATTATAAATGACAAACCCTTCAGGTTGTTCTAAATAGACTTCATCTTTGATAATCTGATTCAAGAATACAATTTTCACATCCATCTCGTGTATCTTCCAGCCTTAAGTTGCTATAACAGATATGATAGCTCTAACAAAAGTATGTTTGGCAATAGGTGCATACGTCTCTTCATAATCAATAACTTCCTTTTGAGAGAAACCTCTAGCAGCAAAACGTGTTTTGTGTTTCTCTATACTAAAGTCTGCAGCATGTTTAATTTTGAAGATCCATATGTAAGAGAACAATTTTCTCTTTAGGCTTAGGTACTATATCCCAAACATTGTTTTTTAAAATGGATTGATACTCTTTTCTCATGGCATCTTTCTATGCTTGATGTGAGAGCTTTTGATACACTAGTAGGTTTTGAGTTCATGATTTTGCTCATTAAGGTCACATAGCTTGAGAATTTGTTAGGCCTCTTACTTTTTCTGAAATTTCTTTTGAGTGTTGCCAAGTTTTCAATTTCCTCAACTATTTTTCTAGCCCAAAGTGGTCTTTTCTTATTGTTAATCATTTGATTTTCCTCTTGATGATCTCTCTAATTCTCTGGATGAATTTGGTTTTCATTTGAGGTTTCAATTGAGTACTCCCTCTGGATCTTAGGAGTAGAGCCTTCCTCCATGTTGTTAGGTGATTCCTGAATTTCTATCTCATTTAAACTCTTTGCTCTTTTGAAGGCAGCGTCTTCCTCAGATATGACATCTTTACCAAGTTCTATTTGTCTTTCTCCCAGTATGTAGATCCTGTAGACTTTTGATGTTTCATTGTAGCCAACGAAAATTCATTTCCTTCCTAAAGGTTCTAGTTTTGACCTATTCTCTTTAGGCACATGAATATATACAAATGGCTTACATTAGGTTTTAGACTAGTAAAAGTCTCTTCAAGAGTTTTGTTATCAAGACTCTTTGCTCTTTTGAAGGAAACGTCTTCCTCAGATATGACATCTTTACCAAGTTCTATTTGTCTTTCTCCCAGTATGTAGATCCTGTAGACTTTTGATGTTTCATTGTAGCCAACAAAAATTCATTTCCTTCCTAAAGGTTCTAGTTTTGACCTATTCTCTTTAGGCACATGAATATACACAGATGGCTTACATTAGATTTTAGACTAGTAAAAGTCTCTTCAAGAGTTTTGTTATCAAGGTGTGACTGGGGACATGTTTTGGATGTAAATAATTGTTCTAGATGCTTCTGCCCAAATTGAGGTATCTAAGTTTTGGTCATAGATCATTGATTTTACAGCCTCTACAATAGTTTTGATTTTTTGTTGAGGATTATAAGGTACATTAAACTGCCTTTGAATCCGGACATTAATACAAAATTCTTTAAAGATTTCTGAAGTGTACTCTTTCCCATCGTCAGTTCTTATAATTTTCTTTCAAGAGGAGCTTTCAGTTAGGGCTTTGAACTCCTTGAACCTTTTAAATATCTCCTCTGACTCTTTACACTTAAGAAAGAAGATCCAAGTTTTCCTAGAGAAGTCATCTACAAAAATTACATAATATAGGGCACCTCCCATGGAGGGGGTAGACATTGGTCCACATAGGTTAGAACGAACTAATTCCAATATATTTTTAGTTTTTCTCAAAATGTTTTGAGAAGATCCCTTAGTGTTTTTCCCTAAGGCACATCCTTTACATGTCCCATTATGATTTGGATTTAGTTAGGGCAGTCCTGTCACCAATTGTTCATAGAGGTTAGGGTGCAAAAGTGAATATGCCCTAATCTTCAACGCCAAATCTCATTGGAGTCAAAAATTTCATGAATGAGTGTTTGTTTAGATTCAATGCAGAGTTTGTTGAAGTATCCTTGTCTTATACCTATAGTTTTAGCTTTCTTATATGTAGAGTTCTTTGGCCATGCCAGAACTTTCCCATCCATGAAGGTGACCCTATATGCATTATCTTCTAGGGTAGATATTGATAGTAGGTTTATTTTAATATCACGTACAAATAGTACATCTTTTAGTTGGATAGTGATACTTGATTCTAGTTTGATGGTACAAGTTCCCACCCCTTTTATAGGGTGTGCAAAATCATCCCCAATGCTTACCTCTTCGTTAATTTCTTCCAACATGGTATCTAGATGTTCTTGGAGTCCAATGATATGTCTTGATGATCCACTCTCAATCACCTAAGTGTTAAATTTGTTTGATACATGATTTCATAGTGTTGAATAGAATAAGACTCAAAATCATCTTCTGTATTTGATTTTCCAACTTTAGCATAGGATGCTTATTTCTTTGTCCTGTCAGGGCATTTGATAGCATGGTGTCCATATTGATCACATCTAAAGCATTGAACTTGAGAAACATCTCTTCTTTGCTTGGGTGAGCCCTTTCCATGAAAATTTCTATTCCTTTTGAAGCTCTTCTTCTTTCCTTTCTTATGTGAATTTGTGTTCAGGACATGAATATCCTCATCTATAGGTTTTCATTTATATCCTTTTGACATTTGTCTAGCTTCTTCTTGAAGGCAGACAAATCTTAACTAATCCAATTTCAGAAATTTTGGCCTTGCATTTATGCCTTGTATGAATGATTCCCATGAATTTGGTAGGCCACCTAAGGCTATTAGGGATAACTCTTTGCTATCATTTTCGTACCCAACAGTTGATAGTTGATCCCTCGGCTCGATTATGAAGAATGTATTGACTGGTTCTTCTTTGTTCATGCTTATGTGATTCATTTGTCTTTTTAGTGCAAGAGTTCTACTAGTGTTATTTATTTCAAAAGTGCTCTCAACTTATTTGATCATAAGGTATGCAGTTTCTTGTTTTGCCAATATAGTTACTATGTGATCCCTAACTACATCTACAATTAGTTTCATGGCCTTCTCATTATCCTCAATCCATTTGAATTTTATTGGTTCATTTCCAAGTTCTAAATCCTTATTTTTCACAAGTTGGTCTAATTTAATTTCTATTAATATCATCATTATCCTTACTTTCCAAGATGTGAAATTGTTTGCACCCTCAAGGCGATCCTCGAATCTGATCATGTTCAACATTTGAAAGATGGATTGTAATTGTAATATCAAGGTGAGTAGTCTGATTTCTCAAGTTTAATTTTTTATCTTTCATAGACTAGCTCCGATACCGTGTGAATGTATATTAAACTTCTAATCATACTAGCATTACACACTGATTTGAATTCACTGATTTTCTTTTAGGCATGTTATACTCAGATTATTTACTTTTGAAAGCATAGTTCCAAGAATCACGGCGATTCATGCGATTCACGCGATTCGGCGATTCGATTCAAGCCAAACGATTTTTTGTGAATCAGTGAATCGAATCAGCGATAAAGGGTTTATGAAATAAGTTACTCACTAAATTTCAAGGGTTTTTTTAATTTTCCGATTCATGGCCGATTCGATTTCCGATTCATGGCCGATTCACGATTTGATTCGGCCTTGCCGATTTCAATCCGATTCCGATTCTTGTTACTTTGTTTGAAAGAATCGATTTGGTGTATTATAAGAAATACTTGATGCACGAGCATCATGGGGTAGTCAGCAATTCTGTATGCATGAGCTTTGTGCTCAAATTTGTGGAGTTATGCTTTGCGCAGTTGGGGATGTGTTGGAGGTACATTAAGGAACCTTGTCCTAAGTGCGCATAATGATTGTTGTAATCGTCTTGAAGTTGAGCTTTTTTGGTGGTTGTTGGTAATGTGTTCCTGATTTACTGGTAGACTTTGGAGATTGTATTTGCGAGCTTCAATCTGAGGGAGTTGGCATGTGCGGTCTTGGATTTGGATCATTGGATGGCACGTAGATCTATGCAAGGCGCATAATCTTATATTGTCATATGAGTTAGTTATGCATTGTAAACTTGGGGCTTGTCCTTAGTATTTAGTTATTTCATGTATTTAATGTTTGTTGTCAAGTCGACTTGTGGCTTGAGGGTGTATTTAATGTGAGGGTTGATTTAATGTAACTTGCTAGGTCGACTTGTGGCTTGGTTTAGTTTAAGTAAGGGGGTCTTGTCTTGTCTAGAGGGAGCGATTGAGCATTCAGTCAGCCTGGAGTAAATGAGAGGAGCAAAGTTTAGTAAAGCTAGTAGCTAAGTGTGGGCTTGGGAAACAAGAATGTTGCTTGGTGGCTTGAGAGCACAAGTTTAGATTCTTCTTGGAGTTTTCTACCAAATTATGGGTATGGCTAGCTAGGTGATTAGATCTTGCGAGGTCTTGCAAAACTATTATTGTAATTGTTGATGTATTTGGCCATAACCCGGAAGGCCTTACAGATGGGCATGTTGGATAAAAATCTTGTGATTCTATTATGAGAATGGGCATTATTTTGGATCTAAATCTTCATGATATTGTTTATATTCCCCTGTGTGGTTATTTGTCGAGGGCTAGGCCATCTCCTTTGGGAATTCTCCTACCTTGTACTACATCAAATGCTATCAACGCTGGTTGCGATCTAGTTGGTTGATCTAGTTGATCTTGTGGAGTTGGTTGATCCTATGGAGCTAGTTGATCTTGTGGAATTGTTGGTTTGGGTTTGCGAAGATCTTGGAAGATGTCTTCGGGAAGATTGGACCCTAGGGAAATTGTAGATCTCTATGATGTTGTAGAGACTAAGATTACAAAGATGATTAGATCAGACTTCAGATCTGAGATGGAATTGGTGAAGAATGATATGATCGCTGAGATCATGAGAGCTATAGCTGGTGTACCTAGGAATGTGGGTATAGAGGATGGTTATGAGGAAGTTGTTGAAGATTTTGAGGCTGTTGGATCTAGTGATGAAGACAGAATAGATCGAGGGGATAGACCTATGGAAGATAAAGCTAATCGATCGGATAGATATGGAGCTCAATTGAAATTGAAGCATAAGATGGATGTTTCTGATTTCTCAAGTACTTTGAATCTTGAAGACCTAATTGATTGGATTGGTGAAATAGAAGACTAATTTGAGTTTGAGAATATTGGAGATCCACTCAGAGTAAGGTTGGCACAAACTAAGTTGAAAGGACACACTACTTTATGGTGCAAAGAATTGCAAAGAGATAGAAAAAAAGAAGGTGAAATGAAGATCACTAGGTGGAGATTGATGGTGACAAAATTGAAGGCTAAGTTCATCCCTATTGATTATGAACTTGAATTGTTTAAAAGGTTGCAAAATCTAAAATAGAAGGATATGATTGCGAAGGATTACACTAAGGAGTTTTACAAGTTAACTATTCGATCTGGGATCTGGGCATAGAGAACTTTCTAAAGAAAAGGTAGCTAGATATATAAATGGCCTAAGATTCAATATTTACGATGAGTTTGGTATGTTGAATGTTGCTTCAATTAAGGATGCTTATCAATATGCTTTGAGGGTAGAAGAAATTTAAAGAGGAGACATCAAGGTAATTCTCGAGGTAAGGAGAAGAAGGAACACTTGGTGAAAGAAAAATAGATTGTTGAGGATGAACCAAAACCTGTTGAACAAAGGAGAACAAATAGAGGTGTGTTTAAAGGTACTTGTTTATGATGTGGTGAACGACATAGATGTTTTGAATGTTCTCAGAAGGCTAGTAATAGAAGAGCTTTTGTGGTACACGAGAATGTGGATTCAGTGAATGATCCTGAGGAGAGGAATTATTTGCTGATTCGAAGAGTGTTTCTTGGTAAGATGTTGGAACCTTGTTAGAGGCATAATTTGTTCAAGACTCATTGCAAGTCTGGAGGTAAATGCTGGAAGTACTGATAAACTTAGTTGCTGAGGAGATGGTTCAAAAACTTCATTTGAAGAGAAAGAGACATCCTTGTCCTTATGGGATCAATTGGTTGCAAGATGAACATGCTTTGCAGGTGAGAAAGAAATGTCTTGTTGATTTTCAGATTGGACAATGCTTTGATCAAGTATTGTGTGAGATTGTGGACATGAGTTCTTGTCACATATTACATGGTAGACCTTGGCAATATGATTGTAGGGTAGTGCATGATTGTGTCAAGAATGTATTTACTGTTGAGAAGGGTGGCAAGAAGCATCCCCTGATTCCTTTGCAGAATGCGGAACTTGGAAGAAGGAACCTGAGTTTTGGTAGCCAAGTTGAGTTGAAGGATTCTCAAAAGGTTAGAGATCAGCATGGAAAGCATACCTATTGCACACCAAAGATAGTTGTGAAGATGACAATTGCAGGAGAGGAGTTGTAGAAGTGGAACAAAGGCAACAGTGTACAAGTTGATATGGTGGAGGACATGTATGTGAAGAATTAGTTTAGGGTTTATGTGTTCAACCCTGAAAGATGTTCTTCCAGTAGTTAAGAACATCTTTCTTCGCACCTGGGGCATCTGATGAAAGAGCATCCTGGGGTAGTCAAAAATCTTGTATTTAGGAGTTTTGTGCTCAAATTTGTGGAGTTATGCTTTGCGTAGTTGGAGATGTGTTCGAGGCACATTGGGGAACCTTGTCCTAAGTGTGCATAATGATTAGAGTAATCATCTTGAAGTTAGAGCCTTTTTGGTGGTTGTTGGTAACGTGTTCCTAATTTACTGGCAAACTTTGGAGATTGTATTCGCAAGCTTCAATCTGAGGGAGTTGGCATGTGCGCTTTTGGATTTGGATCGTTGGATGGCACGTGGATCTATGACTAAGGGCATGTACTCTTATGTTGTCATGTGAGTTAGTTATGAATTGTAAACTTGGAGCTTGTCCAAAGTATTTAGTTATTTCATGTATTTAATGTTTGCTACCAAGCTGACCTGTGGCTTGAGGGTATATTTAATGTAAGGGATTATCTAATGCAACTTGCTAGGCCGACTTGTGGCTTGGTTTAGTACAAGTTAGGGGATCTTGTCTTGTCTAGGAGGGATTGAGCATTTAGTCAGCACGGAGTAGATGAGAGGAGCTAAGTTTAGCTGAGCTAGTAGCTAAGTGTGGGTTTGGGAAACAAGAAGGTTGCTTGGTTGCTTGCGAGCACAAGTTTAGATTCTTCTTGTAGTTTTCAACTAAAGTGTGGGTCTAGCTAGCTAGGTGATTGGATCTTGCGAGGTCTTGTAGAACTGTTATTGTAATTGCTGATGTATTTGGCCATAACTAGGAAGGCCTTATGGTCGGACATGTTGGATGAAAATCTTATGATTCTATTAAGAGAAGTGGCATTATTTTGGATCTAAATCTTTTTTTTATTATTTATATTCCACTGTGTGGTTATTTGCTCAAGGCTAGGACATCTCCTTTGGGGATTCTGCTGCCTTGTATTGCATCAATACTGATTTCTATGTGAGAATGTAACTATGTGTGCAAATCTGTAAATGTTGAACTTTATGCTCTCTTGGTCTAATTGATTAGATATTAATATTACCTAAAAGAGGCATGATTACAAAAGGCATGTCATGAGTGGATATGTCTCATGTCTGCTCATGACATGACTTTGTATTTAACAACTTAGTTAATGTAATATTTAGTTTGATTGGTTAATGCATTGCCTAATATAGCTCTAGGCAAATCGCCAATCTACTATAGCCTTATAGATCATTTGCCCGATCGATAAAGAGGCCTCACCAATGGCATGTTCGATCATAATTTGATCTGCTCATATAATCATGTTAAGAGAGGATAGATATAATCAGAATGTCAAACTTTAGAATGCATAGAATTTTGATTCTAATTGATAGAATTATCATTAAACAATTCATTACCCGGATATTTGACCGAAGCTACAAAGTCTTAAGAACAACAAAAAGCTATCTTCTCAACATCTTTCTCCCTCATCCAAATTTGGTGGTAGCAGGAACAAAGATCAATTTTTAAAAAGTAGACTACTCCATGCAGTTCGTCCAGCAATTCATTGATTCTAGGGATGGGGTATCTATTCTTGATAGTTATATTGTTCAATGCACAGTAGTCAACGGACATCCTGAGGGTGTCATCCTTTGCCAACAATACTGAGAATGCAAAGGGATTAAAGTTGGACTTGATCCATCCTTTATTGAGGAGTTTGGGATCGTCTTCATCTCTTCTTTGAACTTCTTAGGATGGCGATAGGTTGTGGTGGTAAGTTGGTAACAAGCTTGGCTCCTTCCTCCAACTCAATGGTGTGCTCAAAGCCTCAATGCAGGGGTTTACCAAGTGGAATATCTCCAAATAAGAAACGATACTCGTCCAATACCACTTGAAGCATCTCATTGTAGTAAGTTTGTTGCCCATTCAAAGGTTTGATCTAGACCAAGCAATCTGCCACCTAGACGATGCCATCATGTCTAAAAATTGCTTCCATACATTTCATCGAAACCCCCCATGGACTACCATTCAACATTCCTCTTAATACCACCTTCTTGTCATCCACTTTGAATGAGAATTTCATCCTCTTGAAGCTGAATGTACTAGTCGAGGGTCTCCACCCATTGAATGCCCTATATAAGATTTGTATCATCCAAATCTACCACAAAGAAATCATCTTTTACCATGTAGTTTCCCATGGTGATGCTAAGTTGTGGAACTAGATGAGTACATGACAAGAGATTTCCTTCTACCATCTTGACTTCGAGCCCTTCATGTTCCTCTAGACACAAACCCCTCTATGTAATGAGTGATTAATTGATGATGTTGAGTGATGCCCCTTGTCGACCATGACCACTAATGGCTCTTGGAGTGTACAACGTACCCAAAAAAAATTGCACCTTGGCATGTTGGCCAATGTCATTATAGTGCCTCCCTTCCATACTCGTGTGGCAATTTTCTTTGGAAGATTTACGTTTTCCATAGACTCCTCTTTTTTTTGTTCAAAAACCTCATTCTCCTTCTCGTTGTTGGACACCACCTCAATGTAGTGGATCTTTCCCTTGCCTAAGCATCAATGCCCCGGTTCCCAAGGCTCCTTGTAGGTGTAGAAAAATTTTCTTCTTCTAAGCTCTTATCTTGTGACCTCATCCAATGACATCTTCTTCGGATAGGATTTGTTGTCTTTCTCCATCGAGATGAGGGGTGGTTTTGTTTGTGAGTAATTCTTGAAAGAAGATGTGATCACGTTGGGGTTGAGTCCTTTCACCCAACCATTCAAGGGTTCCATCACCCCATCCATGAACAACAAAACCAATCTCTCTGAGATGTTTGTCACCAACACTAACAATATCTGCAATTTTTTAATATAATTGTCTACTAGTCCTGACTGCTTTAGTTGAACCAAGTCCTAGCAGTTAAGCTCTGGATCCTTTCCGTCAAAGCGGTCTATAAGTCTTTCCATGAATTTGGCATATTAAGTTACTTGATCTTGACCTTGGGTGACCAATCCATAATGCCACTATTCGTGAGTGACTTTTTCCAAGTGAAGCACTGCAATTTTAACTACCTCATCCTCAAGCATTGGGTTAAGTTGGAAGCAAGTATCTACTTTATGCACCCATGCGGGTGCTTATGTTTTCCTAGCCCCATCGAAGAATGATAAATTTATCTTGTCTATCTTTTGTTTGATGTCATTGTTGTAGTAGCTATGACTCTTGTCGTATGAGTATTTCATTTGAAGATCTACATAATTCTTGAAGAATATATCTCTTTGAAGATCCACATGCCTCCAATCTTCTCAACTACTCTTGCAGCTCTTGGAAAGTGGGCTCTCGCTCTCTATGAGGTGCTTCGTTTCTTTGCCAAAATGTTAGCATCAATGATCAAGAATGTGAGTGTTGAGTGTTTGACCTTCCTGTGACAAAATTGTCACCATGTCCATTGTGTTCTCCATTTATTTGACCTCCTATGAATTTCCACAATGTTTCCTCCATGAGTTATTGACATCGTTCCCCTCTAACCATAGCTTCGTTGAGTTGAGCTTGGCTTTTGGTTAGCTCCCTTAGCAATGTTGTGATTATAATGTTAGGTTCATGTAGTTCCCTCATTCTATCTACAAAATGGTACCTCCTTCTAGTGTATACTATGAGCTTGTTCCACATCAACTACCCAACAAACTAGCAAAATCACCAACTCTGATACCATTATAATGTTGCAGAGGTGATACTCCCATGAACACTCCTATAGAGTAACACTATTGTTCATACAGTGATGGTCCTTCTAGCTACGTATAGTCTTACCCTTATGATGCTAATCTTTTCCTCACACTCGTATACAGTCTTACCTGTACAATGTTAATCTTCTCCTCACACTCGTACAATAACAAGCTCTTGGTATCTGTATGGTGTATCACCACACTCCTCCTTTTGCCTATACTCCTATTCATATGCGTGGGTTGTGTGGGCTACTATTGCTCGTACATGGACTCCAATTGTCCGTATGTGAGCCTTTATTTGTGTATCGTATGATGTTTATATTCCTCTTCTGGCTGGCCGTACGTACTGCCTCTTGTCCTTCTTGCCTTAGTTTGTATGAAATTTCTTTACTTCCCTCCTCCACCCATTAAAGGTGTTGTACTTTTGTCTTTTCTCCTTCTTGTACAATGGCTCCAACTTCAACTATATCACTCTTGCGTGCTCCCCAACTTCCTGGCCATACTTGTGTTTTCTCCCTCTGTTGTCATATGAGCTCTACTTTGTGTGTGGGCTGCTCCTTTATGGTTACTTTATAGTCCTCTTTATTTTCCTGGGTTTATTTTCTATTTCTCTCCTTTATTTATTTACATGACTTCTCTCCTCTATTATTTCTATAGAGTAAATATGGAAAGTCTCTTTTCTCTCTTTATAGAGTTTCAATTTGGACCCATTAACTAAGTCTTTTAAGGGGTTATTATCTAAAGTTGACAACTTTAGTGCTCCGTTTACCCCTACTTCTGTTATTTTGTACGGTCCCAACTACCATAGTTTGAACTTGCCAAGATTTATCTCATTCTTGCCATTGTACTTGAGTACGAGTGGCCCCAGTTGAAAATTCAATTTTTTCAAATGTTTATCATGTCAAAACTTGTCTTCATTGTGCTACCCCGGTAGCCCATTGAGTCATTGTCCTTCTTTCACCTAGTTTTATTAAGGCATTGAGTACTCTTAGACTGGGTACTATATATTCAACGAGCATTACGGCCTCCTACCCATACATTAAGTGAAAAGGGGTTTGCCTAGTGGTGGCCTTGTTGGTAGCCCGATATGCCATAGCACTGCTGGAAGCCTCTCCTCCCAATCTTCTTTTTCAACTCCACAAGTCTTGTATAGAATGGTCACCGGTACTTTGTTTGTAGCTTCTGATTGTCTGTTAGCCTTGGGGTAGTAAGGACTCAAAAAAGTATGAAAAACCTTGAACTCACTTGTCATTGTCCTGATTACCTAGTTCACAAAGTGTACTCCTCTATCACTTGTTATCTGCAAAGGTATGCCAAAAGGAGTCACTATTTATTCATAGAGGAATTTGACCATACTTAGCATCAGAAAGTGCTCTCACCCCCACCCATTTTGTGAGATACTCTATTGCAACCACTGTATATTTGCATCTGTGAGTGTTTCTAGTAGGCAAAGGGCCCACAAAATCCAAACCGGAACATTCAAATGACTCTTTTGGTTATGAGGGAAGCAATGGCATGAAGTCTCTTTTCAGGGGTTTTCTCGCCCTTTGACATGTATCACAACTTAGGACCCATTCTCAAGCATATGCATGAAGTGTTGGCCACCAAAGTCCAGCTAACAATACCTTCTAAGTTGTTGCATTTGGTCCCATATGGCCTCTTGCCAGGCCTTCATGGCACTCTCTCAGAACTCTGGGGATCTCTTCCTCCTTCACACATCTCGTTAGCACCTTGTCAGTATAACATGCCAAAATTTCATACTAAACAAATGAAATGGAAGTATCAAAATAAATTTATTTTCAAAGTAACATGAAGGACAGTTATAACTACCTAAGCATGGATATCATTTCCCTTTTTATTTATACATATACAAGTAAAGAAAGTACTGAATTAACTATTCTAATCCAAATAAAAAGAAACTAACCATATCATCTAACTATAATACTTAACTGAAAATGTGGAACACAAATATAAAATAAAGTACCTAACTTTTAGATGATTACATAATTTTCTTTGACGTTGAGTTGCAAAAGCCTTGGCTATTGGAGGAGAGGAAAAACATTGTCATTGGGCTTAACCTCCCAACCGCGGACCCTTAAGTATCCCCACATAATCTCTACTAAGAAAGACCCTCCCTACCCTGGGAATCAGAAGCATCATTGTCCAGCCACTGAGCATCCTATTGTTAGAGTGTCGGCTAGTTAACTAACGAGGCTATGGACATCTTCCATCAACCTATCTTCTAACTACTAGCACTCTGACCTCTAGTGTGCTAAGAAACATTGCACAAAAACCCCGAGGTGCTAGTGAAGGCCACCCACCAGGATTATAAAATCCCAACACACTCTGCAATCCAAACTCTAGGCTGGATGTGCACCCATACGATGGGCCCTCCCTTGGCCGTATGATCCCCGAACGAACACTGCAATGTCAGCATTGAAACCCGCTTTCAGACTCGAACCAGGGTGGAGGCTCTGATACCACATGGTAAGAACCATTGCAACAAAACCTCGAGGTGCTAGTAAAGACCGCCCACCAAGATCATCACATAGTGATCACAGCAACAAGCATGCCACTAACCCACCTTGGCCAAAGATTTGTAAGGGCACTATATACCCGATCACCCACCACTTAACTTGACAACAAGATTACATTAAGGACTATCATGAGCTGACATGGTTTCTTTTACTAATATTACTTTCTTGTTTGAGTTACTGATGATTCCTTCTTTTGTCATGCAAGAGTATCCTTTATTGTACACCCTTCATCTCAACCTTACTTGTCTTCCTGGATGATTCATCATATGGTTGTATGAGTAATGGTAATCACAACCAAAGAAATCTGCCTAACTGGTCTTGACTTATTAAAGAGAATGTGAAATCATATCTTACTATGCATGGCCAATTCTTCTGCCTTTCTGGCTTTGACACAAATTTAAGACATTTGGAAATGTTTAAGCATACATATATAAAAGCCAATATATCCACCAATCTAGCATTGATAACACAAATGATTGTTCCTTTAAACTTATTCAATGATCAGCCATTCTGGCTTTCTAAAAACACAATGGTATAGAAGTAAGCTCTTACAAATCTAATTCTCCAAGATACAGAATTTTCATCACAAGAAACATATGGCATGATGTTCCTATATAAATATGTCTCGTACTCACTTATATTTCAATTTTACTTTCACAAATAGAAATCATGCATTTCAGCTGAGTCTTGCCATTATAAAAAAAAAAGATCATCAATTCATTTTCAATCAGTAAAATAGCATAGGGAAATCTTTATTGCTTCGGTCAAGCATTATGATCTATTTACATAATGTATATTGATACATATGCAAAGTTAACAACATGACCTGGTATTAATCGAATTTGCAAATCATGTGTAGCTCCGACTACTTGTCGGGAAGGCCTTCTCCAAAAGGCTTCGAATTGCAATGAATGGCTACAAGCTGATATAAGAACTTTTAAAAGGAAGCAATGCCAAAAATGATGAATCAATTGCAGAAAGAATATCAAGAGCAAAACAAAGATCGGCAATGAGGCAATAATAATTCCTGATTTGCAAAGATGAGAATTGTATAAACAATCAAGAGCCATCGCGTGAAACATTGCTCAGTTACAAGCAACATACAAGGTGGCATGAGTTAAAAGATTCTTTGGTCATCAGCTCATGTACTAATAGTAAATTGATCATATGGCTGACCCAAAAACAATAAAGTAATAAAAGGCTGATGAGAGCAACATAGAATTGTGGCCACTCAGAGAGAAAAAAAATTATTGCCAAGAAATATTACTTAGTACATTATTGTCATCCGCCACCTATCTGTACTTGTGTACGTATGTACACACATATGTATGCATACATGGTATTTTAACAACATATTTATCATATACGTCATATATAATGTGGACGCATACATACGTCTAATCCATGCATACATGCATACATGTATGTGTGTGTGCGTGTATATATATATACAAGTATAGGTAAATGATATGACGCTAATGTACTAAAGCATGGAAATCATCACAAGAAGTTCTAAGATGATCACATAACAAAAGGTATTACAATTTAATTATATGCTTAGTGTTTTCTTATTAGTGAACAATTATTGACTGGGTAGCTCATGGTAGTCCTTAACATACTCTTGATTACCTAGTTGTTTTTCCCTTAGCCTCAATGGTTAGGTTTCATACTTGTGGACTCCTAGATGAAGTGGTGTCCCTCGCCCAACTCCTTTCTTGGCAATGCTTCCCCCCTTTGATATACTCTTGCAAGAAGAAAAATCCTCCACGATAATATCATATTCTTCAAAATATTCAAAATTATTTTAACAAACTTTTAATCATAAATCTTAACGGCTAACTACCATTTAGCTTTTCATGAAAGAATAACCAACTTCCCAATATTTCAAAATAGCAATATAACATCTTAACTAATAACCATAGTTACACCACCCTGTGAGACGGGGGACAGCAGGACAAGGGGACAGAGGGGCCTTGATTTTGGGACGGGGGGACCAGGGGGGGGGGGGGGGGGGGGGGGGGGCGGTGTGGTGTATATACTATACATATGGTACTTAAAATGCTAGTTATGAAAAGATGTACTGTAATTATACAATATAACATATAAAGATGTAAAAACTTAAACATTGAATATTGCATTGAAGTTTTGAACTGGAACATCATGATTCATGATCAAATGACAAACAATGCAAATGAAAGAGTGTCAAATTATATAATTTTAAATTTATAATATATATCAGCCTTCAAATATAGAAATGCAAATGTGAATAAAAATGAAGAATAGAAGGCTTTTGAACAAAGGAGGAAGAAATGGGCCCCATATCCCATTATAACAAAAATAGAACCAAAAAAATATTAAAATAATGCCTTATTTTTTTTACTTTTTAATGTCCCCCATCTTGTTGTTGTGGGAGACGTCCCGACATCCCCCGCACCCACAAGGGACACGAAGCCATCTTGAAGACGTCTCGTCATCTCCAACGGAGGTGACATTCTGAGTGGCATTGCCTGAGATGCTGTCCCCCTATCTCGAGTGCGACAGTTTTGGTGGGGGGACACGTCCCCATATTACACTGTTGATAACTAACATATCATCTTCAAATGAAATCCTAATGATTAACCATCTTACTATTTCACATGATCATAACCAATTTGAACTGTCAACTGACTTCACATGAAAAAATCAACGGCTATATGAGTGGTTTAAAAATAAAACAAAAATTGGGATGTAACAGTCAAGCCCCATCTTATACAATAGTCTATTAATAAGCTGGAATGTCTTACTTTTCAATGCAATTTTTCTCCTTTCGACCACTGGCATTTCTTTAGGAATGGTAGAAGTTGATAGGTACTAACCAATACCTTCGTACCACTGCAGTAGTATGGCAATTTGAAACAAGTGAGCATCTGGAAAGTCCTCATTTACTCCATTTCCAAGAGGTTCTAACTTTATTCTTGGCAGCTGATCTGCAATCACATGACTTTTCCCTAGCTGGACTATGATTTTGAAAGTAAATTCTTAGAGGATTAGCCACCTACTAACTCTCCCTTGGATAATAGGTTTATTAACCAAATACATGAGTGCTTGATGATCAACAAAAAATGTTAAAAGAGTGGCTAATAAGTAACGTCTAAATTTGTGAACTGTGTAGACCATACCTAGTGCTTCTCTTTCAATGGTGTTGTAATTCTGTTTGGCTTTTCAAAGTAGCCTGTTTGCCAAGTACACCGAGTGGTTCAATCCCTGCCAAAGTGGCACCTATTGCACAGTTAGAAGCACCCACGTAGACGTGAAACTCATTGTTCTAGTCTGGGTATCTAAAGATTGGAGCTCCCATGAGTCTCCTCTTTAATTCTCGAAAAGCCTCCTCTTGTTCCTTTCCCCAAGCAAATTGCTCTCCTTTCCTGGTTAATTTTTCCAAGGGTAGGTATACTTTGGCAAATCCTTTTATGAACCTCCTATAATATCCCACATGCCCTAAAAATGATTTGACACCAATCACATCCACAGGAGCCTTCATGTTAACAATGACTCCGATTTTGTCAAGATCTGTTTTCAACCCTTCTTTGCATACTGTGTCCGAGGAGCCTGCCTTGAGGGACGATGATTCTACATTTCTTTGGGTTTAATGTCAGCCTAGCCCTCCAGTATCATTCCATACATTCTCTGACAAACTTCAAGCGGTGTTCCTTCCCGTTGTTAATTGACCAATCATCCAAAAAGGCCTTGAAATTTCCCATTGACATACCATCAAAGATGAGAAGAATAATTCTCTGAAATGTGGCAAGTGTGTTATACAGTCCAAATGGCATCTTGTTGTAAGCATATACCCCATCCTAAACTACAAAGGTGGTTTTCAATTTATCCTCTTCAGCAATGCTAATTTGGTTGTACCTTGAAAACCCATCCATGAAGGAGTACATCTCTTGCCCAGCCACTTCTTCTAAAATAGTGTGTAAAGGGAATTGAGAAGGGGTCTTTTATGGTGACTGCATTTAGGTATATGAAGTATACGCAAATCCGGATTTGATCCCCAGCCTTATTCAAGGATATAGCTATGGGCAACACCCACTCGCTACTCTGTACTTTGAATATTATGCCTACATCAAGCATCTTAGTGATCTCCTCCTGAACTTTGGCCGCATAGTTTTTATTCATTCAATAAGGCCTCCTGCGTATTGGTCTTGCTCCAGGTACTAGAGGTACTCAATAGATGCACAGTTCTAGTGGGACTCCTTTTAAGTCCTTGTACATCCATGCAAATACATTCTTTTACTCAAGGAAGATTCTAAATGCTACTTTCAATACGGGATCCCAGTCATCTCCTATGAAAATTTCTTTAGGATGGTCCTCTTCTCCTAGATTCAACTTCTCCAACTTAGCCTCATACTCTATTTTTTATTCTTGCGGAATGTGTGTGTTGGGGTGTCATCAATTGTGGTCGTAACCCTTTTGTGCTCCTTATAACACCCTGGATATTCTTCAGATTCCATCTCTTGGATCTACAACATATTACAATGTAGTTGAAACATTTCATAGTCCACCATTTGCCAATGGAACAGGTCGTTGAGTGCACTTGTTTCATCTTCTAAACACCCTTCTTCATCTAGATCAACTCCATTGCCATCTTCTCCCTCGACCGCTAAATCCAATGCAAGTTCCTAACTTACAAACTAGCTCCTTAAGTCAATTGTGTACTTATGACTATCTACTTCAATGGAAATGGTATTTTTCTTCCAGTTGTGGTTTGCCTTTGTTGTGACTAACCATCCTCTCCCTAATCATGCATCATAACCCTTCTTCTCTAAGGCAATCACCACAAAATCCAAGAAGAACAGTTGTGTTCCAATAGCCACTTTTTGTGCCATTAAGGTCCCTATGGGCTTGATCCCATGTTGATCTACTCCTACCAACTCGAAAGTGGGGGGCCAAAGAGTTGGTTATCCAAGTGCATTCCAGGTTTCTTCAGGGAGAACATTAACACCTGAGCCTCCATCCACAATAGTATTGGTCGATTTGCACCCCATTATCTCCATTTCTACCACCATCGGTGTCTTTCCCTTCCCTATGCTAAACACAGTGTTATTGTCCTTCTCTATTTTTACTTCTTCCTTCAGTGGTTCCTCCTTAGTATTGTTTCCGTGTGCTATTGCCACCCTTAAGTGTGGTAGCATCTCCAACAGATCCCCAATCTTTACTGGTATAGTTCTCCAAGACTTGCTTTATGATGTTAGTTTCCATGGACTTAGTAGAGGAAGGTTTAAAAGTACTTACCTTTCCTTCCTTCTCCATGAAATCTTGGATCTCCCTCGTGGCTTCTTCCAACCTCTCATTTTTTGTACCTACATCAGGATATGTGAGTTTTCTAGCCTGCAACCGGGTGATGGCTAATACTTCCTCCTCTGGTTGTTCACACTTTTTTGTTTGGGGCAGTTGGCATCCTCACGATTACCAAGTTTAAATCACTTGTAGAGAATCCCTCCATTCTGTCTTTCACTCTAACAGTTGTCCCCATTCATTACATCTCCTACATTGTATCATGGGGTGTCCCCTGGAGTCATACTGAATTTGGTTCCTTAGTGTATTGTTATTACTATTGTTGTTGCTACCCTCCTATTATTTCAGTACCCTCCAAGTAATGCTTCCATGTTTGTGTTACATAGGGTAGTAGAGGGAGGTGTGGAGTGTTCTCCTTGAGTAAAAAATACCTAAGCATAATGTGCTTTCAAATTGTAGGTGCAATCCTTGATGAAGTGCCCCGATACCTAACATGTCACAGAATGCCTTTTCGGGGCAAGTATTCTTTGTGTGTCCTTCCTTTTCATAGTCTATACACCATAGCTCTTTTCCTTCTCTTTTCTCCTCCTTGCTTCTTGTTATTTCTTTCATCATCCTCACCATGCTTTTTCACAATGCTTGGATGGTCTTAGACTCATCTCCACTTTCTTCAGAACTCTTGCTCCTACTTCCATGCCTCCTTCCTTTAGAGCTTTGCTTTCGCTCTATATATCCATCGCACAAATACAAGCATCGACAAATGATGATGGTGGGACAATTTTCATTTTTTCTCCGTAGGGATAGGATTAACCCTTCAATAAACCACCTTTTCTTTAGTCCATCTGTGGGTTTGTCATCCAATTTCCCTATTATCTCCTTCAACCTCCTACTATATGCTCTCACAAATTCAATTTTCCCTTGTCTTGTATTGTATATCTTCGTTACTATTTCGTCATCTCGTAAGGGTCTAAATTCTTCCTCGAAGGTTGTGCAAAGATCCTTCCATGTGGCCTTCCCAACCTCCAAATCTGTGTACCAATTAATAGTCGTACCCCTTAGGGTGGCAGAAAATGCTTTTAACCATGCATCCATGTCATTTTCTCCATTCACCCATATGGTTATATAGGTTTTACAATATCTTGCACAGCCTTCTGTTCATTCTCTTGTGAATCTCAGAAGTTTTTGCTTTTCTATGGCCATCCTTCTCCAACTCCTTCAACTATTCCTTCCTATCGGAGTTGTGTTCCATCTTGCCAAGATGGTTTCTTGGGTGTTTAGTCTTGAGCCTTCTCCTTCTCCCCCTTGTTCTTTCTCTACATGACTAGAGCCTTCTCCTTCTCCCCCTTGTTCCTCCTCTACATGACTAGAGCCTTCTCCTTCTCCCCCTTTCTCTCTTAGTGTTGGGGTCTTGGGATCCATCCACCCCTCTTTTCTTCCCCATCCTTCTGAGATTGCCAGATTGGCAATGCCCTTTATTGTGTTTTCAATTATATTCTCTTCAAATTGATTTGGACCTTTAGATTGGTTAACGAGTTCTCTTAAGTGGTGGCATCTTTCTTCTTGTTCCCTAATACATAAAATCCGCCGCAAAGCAATTTCCCCCTCGATTTCTTCTTCTTGTACTCACCTTGGGTCCTTATTTGGTATTAGGGGCATGAATTATTTTATTGCCTAGTTGTCCTTGGATTTTCCTGCTCCTAAAGTTCCCAAATACTTATTTCAGCAAATTGTTGGAGTATTTGTTGCCTTCTCTGCTCTCTTTGTACTATGGCTCTTTCTTCCTCCACTCGTACCAATTTTCTAGCCAGCAACCGATGTATTTGTCCAAGAAGGTTGACAGTGCTGGTGGAACCGAAAGTTTGTCCCATACCGTGCTCTTAGAACCACTCTTGCTCAGGCTTCCCTTTGCATGTACTAGTCGACAGAAACTTCCCAAGCTACCATCAAATCTCATGTCACCTGTTCTTCCCTTGTTATTGCCTCTTCTCCGACACTATTTGTGACTTGTACTTGTGGTAGGAATGGTCTTTCCATTACCCCATCCCATCTAATATATGACCTCCAAGGTCGAACTTAGGCAACACTGCCAAAATATAGAATGGTTATCAAAACAGAATAATAAAGCATGAATTTGTGGAAACACCCCAACATGAGTATGCATATGGGGTAGTGCGGGGGTTCATTTGGATGGCACTTACTAAAATATTACCAATATCAAACATACTAACGTTGGCGAGGGGAATCAGTATTCTTTATTCACTACCAAAAACAACAAGTACGTCATCCTTGTTTTGATATTCTTAAATAGAGGTTGGTTGGTTAGAGGGACTAACCAAAACATCCCCTTGCTACCTATCTACCCAAACCCATACTATCCTTAATCACATTAATGTTTTATTATACCCTACACAAGCTGAGAAAGATAATGCACATTTAAGTGCCCATATCGCTAATGCCAAAGTGAACTAACAGAAGGTCGCCGAACAGCCATGGCTAAGTCCTGAGAATTACCAAAATCAAAATCAACAAGTCTGAAAAGACCATGATCCTCAAGGCCAACTACAACAACAAACCGAGTCTCCCTATTAGTGATGGTGCACTAATGTGAACTAAAGGTGACATCTAATAGTGGAGAGTGTTGTAGCAATTGACTGACTGAGAGTAGATTTAGTTCCATCCCTGGAATGTAGTACACATTGAGGAAAATGAGATTCCTCTCAGCAGACTAAATTTGAATGTTTCCTTTGCTGACAACAATATACTCTTCCCCTCCAAAAATAACTAAATTTGAAAAAGGTTCATAGTCAGTGAAGTGTCTGCATTGAGTAAAATGACGAGAGGCACCTAAATCAATGTACCAGGCAGATGACTTGAAATGATCTACAGGCTTTTTAGCCATGAAGGCATAAAAGACAGGTTTTGTCTTTTTGGTGTGCTCAGCATTATTTTCTTTTGGCTGCAAACCAGATTGCTTAGATTGGGCAGCTAAGCATTTCTGACATTCAACCTTCATGTGACCATACTTGTGGAAGTAGTTGCATTGAATGTTCTTTTTCTTGGAGTCTTCTGATGTGGGAGCAGGGGAAGACTTTTGTGAATGAGACTTGCCCTTGTCCTTATGAAAGGATTTAGCAGAAAAGCCTTGCTCTGTAGAGGTGGAGCTAGAACTACTACCGAACTTTTGCTTCCACCGATCTTGCTAAAGCAGAAGTGTACAGAGATCTGTGAACTTCATATCAACACCAGTATAGGTGATGTTGAGAGTCGAGAAAATGCTCGTAGGACTTTGGTAAACTTTTAAGAGTGATTAGCACAATGTCCTCTTCTTCCATCTTGCATCTAATGGCAAGCAACTAAACACAGATTTCCTAATCCTACTCAAGTGCTCCTATAGAGCGATTTCTGCTCATCAATGAGAATAGAAAACAGAGTGTTCTTGAGAAATTTAAAGAAATTAAGAGCAGATTTTACACAACAAAATAAAATGTTTCTATATACGCAATCTCATAATAGTTCAATACATATTTTATAGGATTTTTTAGATCCCATTTTATAGGGAACAAACCTCTAAATATGAATTGTTTTAATAACACATAATGCAATCCCAACTAATTAGTTTCACGCCTAGAATAGCTATTGGAGTTTTTATTATAACTTGCTTCTATTTTATCATTAAACTAATCTAATTAACAAACCTAACAAACTTAATGATGCAATATCCCTAACACACATGACGTGTAATGTTTGAATTATCACAAGTTGATAGTGAAATTAGGTTTTTATGTTCTCTGAATGCATTTTTTTTCTTTGTTTGTTAAATTACCATTTTTTTGTCAAGTCCTGGCCAAGTCTTTTGCCAGGCACTGACTGCCATTCTAAATTGGGCTGCTGAGTTAAGTCCAAATCCAAATCCTCAAGCTTTGGTTTATCTCAATGCAAAAACCAAAATAAAGAAAAGCATCAATAGCCTATTTGTTAAAATTGTTGGCAATCACCAATTAGCAAGGTGGAATGCTTTATTATCAAGTTTCTCTCCATAACTGCTATGTGCTTTTGCCTTAATGTTAAAAACCAAATATTGATATATGAATTAATGTTAAGTAGAACCAACATGCACCACATGAGATGCATGCAAAGTACCAATGTGCTCGAATATCCACTATTCAAAACTAGGATACTTTTGGAGATAGGCTTACACCATACACTATTACATAAGGAAGACTACCATTCCAAAAGTTTTTAATCATAGGAGCCAGGTTGATATGATACTCTATCCCTGCTACTCAATAGAAGAAATTTATAACCCACGATACCCTTACAACAATATAAGCATCCACACATTTAATGGAGCTAATGAGAGAAGGTGAACAACTAACATGAACCTTAATCCACAAACTACCCGTTAAACAAATCTCCAAAGTTGACTGCTCCATTGCCTCATATCTGCATGATAATATAGGCAATTATCTAGGAGGTTAGGGCAATGAAAAGGGAATCAAGACTTCACTTTCCTCTAGAAAGTAGTGTTCAGCAGGTGTGGGTATAAATTGGACAATGTATTCTCTCCTCTGTCTTTCTTTTCCACAAGGCCATTATAGGCTTGTTGTTCAGTGTGTGATAAAACAGTGTAATTTCTTTATTCGCTTACCTCTATCAGAAAAGGGGATATCATATTCAGTTTTGATCAGTGGCAACTTCAGGGAGATCTTTATCCATTTGTCATCTCCAATAACATGCTTCTAAGTTTTAGGAAATTCAGAATTTTGAAGCCATTATTTGACCAATCTCTGAAGATCTTATGAATTTGACATTGCTCAATTTTCTGGTGCATTTAAGCCTTGAAGCTAGTTCCAAAATAAACATCACTTAAGTTATAGATTTAGAACAACAAAGGATGCATGCCTTTGAAACATGAATTAGAAATGGCCATAGGTAGCATTTGAACACTGATAGTGTTACTAGAGATAGGAAACGTCAGCATTTTCACGAGTTATACGCACATGCTTAAGACAGAAACAAGAAGTTTCATTACAAACAGAAAGAGCAAGTGAATTCCATTAAACAATCTCCTAATTGAATCTGTTGGTATACCTGTGGGATATGTAGCAATTGAGGTTTTCAAGTATGCATACTCATCTTTAAGCCCATATCCATTTGCAACTGGAACAACAACATTGTCAAGAACCCAATCCTAGCAAAGTAACAATATTAAAATAAGTTCCTTGGAATCAATCTCAACAACGAAGTGGTAAAAAATTCAAACCCTACTCCTGAAGGTTGTGCTTTTAAAGGATAAGCATGCCCAATATAAAAACAAACCAACCTGTACGAAGCTAGTAGAACTATTTGAATTCCTATTGAAATCCAAAATAGAAGCAGTAGAACCTGCAATTCGCAGAAAAAAATGGTTAAATAACTTACCAATTAGCCCATGATAAGTATAAAATTATTGAACTTGAGGAATGCAGTCACCCTTCTTTAGCACACGATAAATCTCACTCAAAACTTGAGTAATGTCCACAACATTACGCAATCCATATCCAACAGTTACAGCATTGAAGGATGAATCTGCAAATGGTAGATTCAATGCATCACCTTGAATCCACCTATTTTACATTACGGACAAAAAATATAAAGTTCATTAGTAGCAACTGAACTAGAACTTATAGATTGAAGAAACTAAAAATAATGAATCCTGAAAGCAGCCCACGTAGAGGAATAAAAATATACACATGCTGCAATTCTGGAAGGAAATGCAGGAAGGGAGCTATGAAACAGTACATAATAATTAATACCTAGATAAATTCATCTGCATAGTCATAATCTTGACATTGACAACTGTACTTACTCAATGTTTGCGTAGCAGGACTTCCAGTTATCTCTCTGCCGTTGTGATGCAATTATCAGTTGCTCATCTGCAAAGTCAAGACCTGTAACCTAGATATTTTTGAACTAAAGTTAAAATTGAAATGCATTTTAAAAAATTCCCAGTACTTGAAAGAAATTTAGCATAGTTACACCACCCTGGGGGACGGGGGGACGGCGAAACGGGGGGACAAGTTTCCAGGACGGGGGGACAGAGGGGCCTTAATTTGGGGACGGCGGGGGGACGGTGGGGGGACGGCGGTAGGGGACAAGAGGGGTGTATATATCTATGCATATGGTATTTAAAAATGTTAGTTATGAAAATATGTATTGCAATATAGGATGTAAAGATGTAAAAGAGTGAATACTTGAAACATTGCATTGAATTGGACCATCGAACATTAAACATAAATAGTTGAATTTGCAAATAGTGAATAGTAGGATGTCCCCCATCCTCGGTGGAGGTGGTGGAATCTAGTGGCACCGCTGGGGACGGGGAGACGGAGTCCCCAAGTCTCCGGTGCGTTGAAGTCTCCGAGACGTCGGGCAAAAAGGGGGGGGACGCGTCCCCGTGTTACTATGAAATTTAGCTTAGATATGTTTTGCACATTTGCAATAAAAACAAATTCTTTTGAGAAGCATTTATATTCCAGAGTTTCTAAAACAGTAATAGAAGGCACCCAAACTGATTGCCTAGACCAGTAACATGCATCTACAACAGCACAGTTGATGCCACCGATTTTTTTGCTTTTACGAAGTAGTTTTTTGCCACACATAATAATTTGCCAGAACAACTTAAAATGCTTGCAAATAAGACTGATTTGATTTCTTTATTCATTCATAGCAAAATACACAACTTGGAAGAACAACATTAACCACAAATTGAAATATCAATACCAAACATCAATATCAACTAATTTCATATATAAATCAATGAAATTTCTCAGTCAGGCGGCCAAATGTAATCATTTGCATGTCTGCTACTAGTGCAGATTTTATGACAGTCTATATGCATTAATACATGGCTTTCCTTGATAAAACTAGGCTTTCCCCAGGCAGCAATAGCAATATGGGAGCACCTCCAACAATAAAATTGTTGAAGTTAGCTTCAGAAGGCTTGCATATTCAATTCAAAATAATGTATTATTGAGACACTAATTAATCATACTTGATATATATCTTATCTGATCAATGAAATGCTGTAGTAAACAATTTATATTTTTTTTTCCTTATTAATTTAATAATTATGATCTAAATTTTATAAAGAGGAATATCAAACTAATTCTTATTCTAACATAATCTGATGTCAATAAACTCGTTATTTAAACCATTTTATTCCTTAAGCTATTGTGCATATGTCTTGAACCATCGCATTCCTACTCAACAAACCATCGACTGCTTATATGTTTGTCCTTGTCCACTGATTAGAGGTTATGCAAAAAATGATATTAAAAGGGAAAAAGACAAATTACAGATAGATAAAATTAATCAGTCAACAGGTCATACACAAGGAGCCATTCATATTGATTGAGTTTGAGTATCAGTGGCAAGACGGCAAACACATATCGATAGCCGATGGCATCTCCAAACCTTGCATACTTGTTTTATTCAGACTGTCGATAATAAACTACGGACTAAAATATCATTCATTGGTGATTGCAGATATTAGACTGTCAGAGCTCTCTCATTGACAAAAGGAAATCATCAGTAAGAATTGTCGTTGAAGACCAAGTCTCTGAGATCGTTGTTATCCAGATAAGTTGATCTATTCTGAATCTTTAGTCCTTTTGCAAATTATAATTTTGTTCTGTCTTTGAATAAACAATCAGAAAGTATCTATCTGCATAGGAAATTAATATTAAAATTACTATTAGTCTGAAAATTTCAAGAAAAATGAGTCTCTAAGCTGGTCAGATTTGTACTACAGTATCTTAATGCCTGGACATTACAAAATCCTACCACCTAAATAAGATGCTACCATGGACATTTGGAATAAGATGGCATAAAAATGGGGACATTACAAAAGTCCTACCACCTAAATGGCACCATAGTGATTTTTCTAACCAATTTTTACTTTCTTTGAATATTACAATTTTAATTTTTATAAATAGGATTCCTAGAAGGGTTGGTTGTACATGCACAATATACACTTAAATAGACCTCTTCTTAAATTTTAAATATAGGAAGCATTTTCTTGCCTGCGGATACTAAATTTATGTCTTTACTATGTTCGTTAGGATAAAAGATTATAGAACATAAAGGATGCATTCATATTCAAATTATAAGTCTTTTTCTTTCTCCATCATAGCAATTCAACAAAAAACCAAAGGACAGTTATTTTCTCTTCCCCTTCAGAAATTTCAATACTTTTCCGGTTGATAAAATTAATAAGCACCAGTATGGCTTGCCACTTACTCAAGATAGATTCAACAAATGGAATCAGGAATGGAACATTTATCATAACAACTTTCAAACTCCTTAATTCACCTAAATAAAAACCATATGATCAGAATTGTTAGATCTGATTGACCAGGGTCATTCAAAAGCATTCAAATGTGTTTTCATGTCCAACAGTTTTACCTGTCTCCACATTCAGTTTAATTGGGTTTCATTTTGAATGGTTTCCTCTGAACGTGTTGCAGACCAAACGGCAACAGAACTTTGTGAGCAAACAAGTTGGTAACTGTTTCAGGTAAAAAAGTTGCATGCAAATATGACTCTGTAGGATAGAATGATTTTGAATCCTGAAGCCTTCAAGATTGCATTACCATCCTCAATCATGTTGATAACAGATGCCTTTCCAAGCACTACAATTTGAGATTGATGGTCAACTGTACTGAGCAATTGATCTGTTTGACATTTGCACTAGCAAACTTATTTGTAGGCTCAATGTTGAGCTTCACACTGACAACATAATACTTTATAAATGTTGAGAAGTAAAGTGCATACACAACTTGGAGGGGGGTGAATCAGTTGTGACCAAATATAATTAAAACCAAACTTATAAATTTAATCTCCAACAATTACAACAATGATGCACAACAATATGAAATCATACACCATAACACAATGATTTGTTGACAAGGGAAACCCTTGATTAGAAGAAAAACCCTAGTGGGGATGGCACCTACAAGAAAATGTACTAATATATAAGTTTCTTGTGAAAGGATGTGACCTTGTTAGGAATCAAATACAATGCATATAGTAAAAAAGTCCTTGTTAGAAGGCAAATCCCTGTTAGGAGACCTTAAACCCTTGTTAGAAGGTTTCAACCCTGTTAAAGGTTGAAAGGAAACAAATAGACCCACTGCCTAAATGCTCCAGCAAATGTGAAAGACGATCTTTCAGAATAACATATCCAAAAAATGAACTGACTGATTTTGCAACTTGCAAAATAGTTCCTTTGAAGATCATTTCAATCAATCAATATCATCTTGCTCTACTCTGATCATCTAGCATTAAAGTTTACATCAACATAAATTGATCTTCCTTACATTGCATACTCAACCAAGGAAGACATCTTCCCTTTATACCCTTTACAAATAATTAATTAGGTCGGCCTGATAAAACTTCCTCAATGTACATTTAATTACATAGGTCCATCCTACAGCATACACGCCTTCATAAGCATTATTACAACTATTACAATATGGTTCTCACACGTTACAACATTAATATCACATTTACCAATAATAAAATACACGCTTCCTTAATACAATCGTTGTTAGTAAAATATACCATACATTGCACGACAATAACCTGTCCGGAATAACCCACATGCTTCTCACTCTCGAAAAGTATGCACACGAACAAGTCTTCTATCATATTCCAAGCTCATTGACATTAATTTATGCTCATCAATAAGATATACAAAAACTACTATCAATTGTCTCTGTCATTATTCCTTGCTCACTAGTCTGCTACCAATGTTCACCAACAAAGTTGTAACTCATCGAGAACTATAGTGAGGAAACAAGCTTTCTTTCAAATTTCTAAGTTGATTATTGAAAGAAAGCTCCTTTCCTCACTATATTTTATGAGGTTTGATACCAATTGCGGAATTAGGTAATTGATAAATGATGGTGTTCCTCTATGATCATGTATATATTTATTTACTATATCGACTCTTCTATATTATGATAGACAGTTATATGTATGCTTTATGATGAGACTTCATATATGTGCTTGGTATATGAGGATACAATCTGCACAATGGTGTTGTTCTTGACTCTCCACTTAATATTTACTAGATAATGAGTCTCTACGAATAGACATTTATAATTGTTCATCTGCCTTAATTGCTTGTGATTATGTTTATCACCAATAATATTAGAATGTTCTTTTCTGGATTTATTAGTTTTTTCCCTTGAAAGCCTGGACTCTCAGATGTATGATGGTTCACAACCCTCCTAATTATTTGTCTGATATAAGTCAATATGATGGTAATATTTTCTTACATTAGTTCTGACTGATATCTTATGAATACGTGTGACTAATATCCAAGAAGGTAGCCATTCAGCTAGAGAGATACAGATATCACTGGGACGATAAGGAAGAGATGTTCAGTTCTATGATTATTGGGTGATATATATATTGTTGACTGTTCCTCCTTCATATTTTAATGTCCATGTTGGCAGTGCCTAACACCCTGGTATCTCCGTGTTCAGAAACTTTGTCTGCGTAAGAATTACTTGCTCATATCATGATGTCTCCTTGTGGCCTCATTGATGTTTATTTTTTTTTTCTCCACAACTATCCATGCTGTAATAAATGATATATTGTGTTCTTGTTTTTCTGCTACTAATGCAGATTACATTCTCTGTATTTATTATATTTCCTCTCTTAATATGCCCATGTTGAATCACCCATACCCATTCAATGCTCTATATTCTACACTGCATATCATCATTACTGACTGTAAGTGACTCCTTTGTTGATTGTATGTATTAATATGTTGCTAACTGGACCATTGGTTCAGCATTTGACGAGTATTCTGTTCTTCACTTCTTCACATTCGATGATTCTTCACTTTTATTATCCCTTATTTGCTACCCATCTTTTCCTCTGATATGATGCGATTAGTCTGCAATCTATATATTGATGTGAATTCCCGATAATATCAAAGTTGAATGCTCTGTCGTTCTGCCTTTGCTACTCTATCGTTGTTTATCCACCAATTGTGAAAGAATCACTTGTTCCTTTTCTCAACTGTCTTTGATTACTGAATAAGTATCGATTATATATGTCTTTTCATCTGGTTCAATATTAGCCATGACTATTCTGGATTGTTTACTCTGTGTATATTCTCGTTGATTGGGATATATTCTGCAGTAGTATAACATGTATTTGTTCATTCCTGTAGCTGTGATGAAGTTTGTTTTTGCATGTTCTTCTCATTAATGAATAACTTCTATATTCCCTGATCGCTTCCCTTGCTCCCTGCCTCATCCATCCTCCCATTACCCCCTCATCTCCTTCCACGATGATTGTCTTTTATATTATTTCAAATAGATGCCTTGAAGAGGCATGTCTAATAGATAATATTACATTTATTTATTGACACATTTATAGTTTCATTATATTATCATTATTGTATTAATTATAATTTTTGAATTATAAGATATTATATTTTTTAATCTGGTTATAATATTATATTATCTTATCTTGTATTATTTAATAATAAATTACATTATAATTTATTATTAAATTGATTCATTTATTTTTATTATATTTATTATTAAATACTACTGGAGGAAAATAGGGGGCATGCCACTCAACCAAGGAAAACATCTTTCCTTTATACGCTTTACAAATAATTAATTAGGTCGGCCTATTAAAGCTACTGCAATGTGCATTTATTTGCATAGGTCCATGCCAAGGCATACATGCCTTCACAAGCATTATTACAACTATTACAATATGGTTTCAACTGTAATAATCCCAACCAGTTATAACTTTGTAAAACACCAATTTCTTCTCTAATTCAGTTGTTTGACATTTCGTCAAACACTTTGCAAGCAAGCTCTGATACCAATGTAATAACTCCAACCAGTTATAACTTCTTCAAACACCAAATTCTTTTATACTTCAATTGTTTGACATTTTGTCAAACACTTTGTAAGCCAGCTCTGATACCATTGTAATAAGCCCAACTGGTTATAACTTCATCAAACATCAAATTCTTCTCTAATTTTTGATACCATTGTAATAAGCCCAACTGGTTATAACTTCATCAAACATCAAATTCTTCTCTAATTTAGTTGTTTGACATTTTGTCAAACACTTTGCAAGCAAGCTCTTATACCACTGTAATATCCTGTGCAATTCTGATTTTTATTTCGTGATTGCTAACTTGAGAATTTCATCAAACACTTTGCACACAAGGGATATATATATATATATTGCAGATCTAAAGTCTGGTTTCTTTCTAAATGCCAAACTTTAATTGATACACTTGCAAAACTTCAAACAACCAACAACAAACGTTTTTTGTATTTTTTTGAAACATAGAGAGCATTGACTATAAATGTGAAAATATGCATCTACATCAATAAGACATTAGGGCAACAATTCTGATGTAAAAATCTGATATAAATCAAATTACAAATGATCTCTAAATTCTTCACATGCCCTAAAATATTCAAATCTATCCTCCATGCATTTCAAATGAAATAGATAGGAACTTGGACAATTGCTCAAGGGAAATTGGATTTTTACTATAGCAAGTTCTTGTAGCAGCAATAACACTGTAGCGAATTACTATAGCAAGTTACTATAGTGACGACACTGTAGCAAGTTACTGTAGTGACAACACTATCGCAGCATCACTATAGCAGTGTTACTGTAGCAGCATTACTGTAGCAGCGATACCGTAGCAGCAATATACTATAGCAGAGTTCCTGTAGCAATATCCAACTTATTCCTTACTCCACAAATCTGGCCCTAAGCCACAAATTCAGCACAATGAAAAGACTGATTTGTCTTCTCCAACAACCGCAACCCTTCAAAAAATATTTCACCACCTCAGTTATGCAAATCAATGGGAGAGTTCGTTCCCAATGATCAATGTAGCAACTACAGAAACCCTTGGCTCCATAAGTTATCCAATAGAGTAGATGGCAACACATTCGATGCTCAAAAATGAGGCTGCCCTCCCTATTTATTCTTTTCCTCCAATAGATGGACCTCCTTCTAAAAGAAATAAAATAATATTTAATTCCTCCTAGAAGATTCTTTTAATTTATTTATTTAACTTTAGTGACTTTTAATTAAATTAATTAAATATAAAGTCACCTTTCAATTTTAATTTATTTAATGACTTTATAAGAAATTAATTTAATCAATTTCTCTTTATTTCTCCACTTAACCTTTGGAGAATGTAACAACTAAGTACTCCACTGAGATGCTAAAAAGATGGGGACATTACATCAACACATTACAACATTAATATCACATTTACCACTGATAAAATATATGCTTCCTCAATACAATCGGTCGTCAATAAAATATAGCATATGTTACACAATAGCAACCTTTTCAGAATGACCCAAATGCTTCTCACTCTCAAAGATATGCGCACGAACAAGTCTTCTATCATATCCCAAGCTCGTTGACATTAATTTATGCTCACCAATAAGATATAGCCAAAATACTATCAACTTTCTCTTTCGTTATTCCCTGTTTACTGGTCTCTTGCTAGTCTTCACCAAACAAGTTGTAACTCATCTAAAACTCAACATAAAGAATAGCAAACATAGATATGATATCTATATTCATCCTATTGTACACATCTAAGCTCACATACATAATACTATCACCAACTAACCCACTGAACTGATAGTCAACATGCGACACACAGAATTTGTATCTGTCGTGAACATACAAATATATATTGTCAACAATGACAACACTAGTCAATACAACATCCCAGATACTCATCCAAGTGCCAATGCAGGCCTCAATTCCTAACAATAAAATGCTATGGGTATTCACAAGTGCACAGGTAGAGGCATTCCATGGGCTAACCCCAACATTACCTGAGGACATGTCCTAGCTCTAAAATCCTCATATTGCACAGGGACATCCCCTAGGTGTCCCTTATCTATAGATTTTTGCCAGAAACATTCCAAAAACTTGGGGAAGGCGCTACCTAGCAACAGGAACGTCCAACCATCCCCAAGACGGTTAGAATTAGTTTGGAACATTCTCCATTGTATCCGGGATAGCCAAACATCCTCAGTTAGGCAGCCATTTAAAAACAAAAAACTCACTTAAAATAAGGAAAAATAATATTGCATTTATGAGTATGTACAATGAATTCTTTTGGACTACATGTAACAATAGAATGAGCAAGTAAGCTATAAAATGAATCCAAGTGTGAGTATTATCCATATAGAGAAAGCATACAGCTGTACAATAAGAGTATAAAAACATAATTATTTTTCAAGAATAGGTTACCATGCAATTGCATACAGGTGTAGATTTAGAATGAACAAAAGAATAATTGCATGCAACAATTGAATAAAAGCATACAGCTGTAAGAAAAAACGGAAAGCTATGGAATGAAAGCATGTAGTTATGGAATAAGAAAACATACCTGTAACCATTTTTGCCGAAGGATGGGCATAAGGCTGCATACACTTGTGGAATGATGACATGCAAAATGTTTAGTGGGATAACCGATTAATTATTTATTAATACAGTTTTGACAATGAATTCTAAATTATGAGTGCATATTAAGTATTGACAATGAATTTTGATTCTTGAGCATAAATAATATAAGTTAAGGTTCTATAATGTATATATGTATTCTTTGTCTATGTTTTCATAGGATAAAATAAATATATGCATGCTTTATTAATGTTTTCCTATTAACATTTAAAATTTTCATATACATTTTAAATTTTCCCAATATTTATATAGTAGTCTGCAATGTCCCCAATTTAGTAGGTTCTAGTACCTTGACGGTGTCAGTTTATCCTCACGATCCTCATGACCTGACACTTAAATTTGAGGGTCTCAGTGGAGTGACTTGCTATCTATAGAAAGTCAAATGACCAAAGTTTCTACTTTTGGCACTACAGTTGTGGCACCTTGAGACAAGGCTTCATCAATACTTGATTGGGTTTTATTAATGAGTTACACATTGCAAGTTATTAATTGAGCATAGCTTAATGAATAACTTTATAAGATCATTGTTATAATTTGGTGGCTGTTGATTAAGCCGCATTAGTGAAAAGTGTGTCAAGGAAGCCAAGTGTTGTCTAGTGTGTTGGTGAAGACTTTGGCTTTGTACAGGTTATAAAATGCATTCTTGATGCAAATTGACCTATCTCATTATTGCACTTTTTTTTGTGAATTTGGTGACCAAGAGTTTTGGCATGAGGGTTTGGAGTAATAGAAATTTCCTAAGATTGCTTGTCCTCAAGCAATTTGGCAACATAGTGAACTCCAACCGCCACCTGGATCTCAAATGAAGGAGTACGTGACGTTCCGGTTGACACTGAACCGGCTGCATACCACCATTATCAGGACCAATATGTCCTGCAGCATAGCACCCAAAACTTGTGCTAATGATGTGGAAGTCAAGATATCACCAAACGACAACTCCAAAGAAGATCTCAGCATCCTCTTCTTCCTTGTATCCACAAAGATGATATATACTAGACTGGAATCTTGATCATCACCAACAATCCCTAAAAAAGATGTAGCTACAGAAGAACGACATGCACTCATGTCAACTTTATCAACAATAGGTGTAGCCACATCAAAATTTGTGGACACAGAAACAACACCAACTACCGCAACAAAGAACTAATTCGAATTTGCAGATGGTGAAAACTAAGTCCAGCTCCACTCGGGTGAGCAATCAATATCAATCTCAAAAAACGGATCGTCGTAAGACAACGCCAAATCCATCTCAAGCATAGGATTGTCTATAAAGTGAATCTCAAGATTGAGTTGATCTGTAGTATAACATGACTCTGTCTCAACATCACTCACCTCATAATCATCAACATGTGCACTATTATCAAAACACACATCAACAACCGCAGGTGTTGGGTGGATATTTTGCAACCGACAGTTTTGGGAAAAATCCAGTCGCAAAATAGGTAGACTAGCCACAACGTGTGAGACAGAGTCTCTCCTACCACAAAGGGAAGGCTCCCGTTCTCATCATTCCTTGGATCAGCTCAAGGTAAGCAAGAAGTTGAGAGATTTGAAAGGGTATTACCGATATTCTTTCCTCTTAGCTTTCAGAAAAGAATCCACTTACCTACAGAGCGAGTAATGGGCAAGATAAAATCTCCAACTACACTTCTATCTAATAGCTGGAAATGTTGATACCAATAAACAACACCAACTCAAAGGCTGATTGAAAGTGTACCAGTTTGGCTCTAAGTCCGGTCTTAATCTATGCTATAAGAATAACTTTTACTATTAGAGCTCAAAGACTTCCAGAAATAAAGAATTCTAATTATTTTGTGAATTAAGAAAGAGATACAAGCTATTGTCAAAGCTCCTAGTCTATATATCTCCACAACCACTCCCAATCAAAGCTTCGGCTCCAATTGTTTCCTAACTCTTTATACTCAATTATTAAGAATGCAAAAAATACATGAATCAAAGATAACAAATGCAACTCACAGTTAAAGCTTCCAACTTGCACAAGTAACAATTGCGCTCAATCAAAGTTCAGCTTCAATTGTTTCTTTGTATTCCCTTTTCTTTCAAAATAGCACTACACAATCAAAGTTATGCTTGCACAATTTCTCCAGAGTCTCTTGCATACAATAAAAGATGATTTTTACAATGAGAGGGCACTCCTTTATATAGGCAAAGGAGTTGAGAAAAGAGTGGAGAAAGAGGTGGGAGCAACTCAACCAACTTTGACCCGGTCTAACTAACAAAAGAAATTATTGGATTACATGTCATTAAACATGTAAATCGTATTACATGTAACTACACGTTTTTATGTAATACAATCTCTTCAATTTACAAACATGAAATAGAGAAGAAAGAAGAAAGAAAATAAGTAAAACAATCCTAAGGATTATTTTTAAGTGCCTTGAATTTGATGATAACATCACGTGTTGTAGGAAGATTTGAAATCTCCGTTGTCTTTGATATAGCTTCTATTCACATACTATTGACATATGCTGATTTCACAACTTCGCAATTTTCTACGAGAGAATTCTGTAAGTGTTGTGGTAAAGATTTGTACAAAGCAAACTTATTCATTGTATGAGAACCCAAATCTTTAGAATCTAAATCAGCATTAACTCTGACTGTATATTCAGAAGTCATTTCCGCAATTGCAACCAAATTATCATGCTCATCAAGAACTTGACATCCCATTTGCTCCAAGTCGCACATGATCCCAGTTTCTATTGCTTGACAATCTGCTAAGATTGCCTACAACTTTGTTACAAGTTTTCTTAATGTTTGTTCTTTATAGCCCATGAGTCCATGACACCTGTAGACCATTTCACAAGATGGAACATCACATGTGACCATGGCGTCCAAATCAGATTTGGCGATCTCAGCCCAATCATTCTAAATTTCTTTTAGAGTATCAGCTTCCTAACTCAAAGATGCAATCGAGTCATGCAAAATTTCTTCAATCTCTTTGATACGATCAAGAATTCTAACCATATCTGTGATAGTTTGAATTCCTTCAAAGACAACTTCTCCAAACCAAGTTTTCATTGCTTCCATGATCCGTTTCTCTTGAGGTGTCTGAGATGTAGTGGTTGTATGTTGTGAAGACTGTTGTTGAATAACCTCATTAAAGTGAGCAACTTCCTACTTGAGCTGGTTATTTTTCTCCCACAATTCTTGATTACTCTTTGATACATTAGCTAGTGCATCATGAGCATCTTGTAGACAATTCAACCGTGATTGCTTACCAAGTTCGATTTTGGTGAACTTGTAATCCGAATGGTTAAGTTCTTCAACCAGTTTGTCCACCAATGGTTCAACAAACTCCACAAACTTAGTTTTATTAGAATCAACTACGATCCTTGAAACAATCTCAACTCATTACTGCCTTCTTCACGCCATTATCCCCTTTGCATGGTGTGAAAAGGCCTTCTAGCTCCACTAGATCTACCAGGTACTCCAGATGTGTCAGATCCCGGACCGGATATTTGCACAAGCAACACTCCTCTATGAGTGGTCACAAACAGAGCAGGGCCTTTACTCTTCGACACTCTTATCATTCAGTTACTGATTTCTTTTTGCCTAGAAAGGACTCCTAGTCTCTCTCTTGGCCTTCTCTCTAGCTCTCTGTTTGTTTTCTCTTGTTGTTGTTTGTATTTATTTTTTGGACACCTTTGTGTGCTCCTGCTGTCGACAGTCTCATTGTTGTAATCCTACAATCCCATAGACTTTTTGTTGGTCTTTTGTTGGACATTAATATCATTATCTTATCTTATCTAATCTTTCAAAGATTTACACTTGGTTTTCTTAATAGGAAGGCTATCTAGGGGCAACACAACTTTCCTTCTCTTCATCGTAATCTTGCCCAACCAAGCAAGCAAACTAAAACCCTTATCCACTAATTCAGGAGTAGTAACAAACATCGACATTGATCCTGATTGTATTTTTGTAGTAACTATGCAAGCTTCAATTTGTAATGTTGTACCAAGAGGTTTTTGTCGAGAAGGCACTATCATGAATGCTTCAAAACCAGTTATTGAAGTATCAAGTTGGGAAACTTGACCTTCTATGAATGTTGGAAAATTCTCAAACATATTTCCCAAGTTCTTGCATTGTTCAATTGTGAAAATAGGAGTTGCTACTGAGGAGATAGGAAGTGCCAATGTATTCACCTCTGAGGCAGGGATGGTAGATGTGAAAACAGTGGAGAATGAATCCACATCATCATCTACAACACCAAGAAAAGATGTTTCCTGAATGGATGGAACTTGCTAATTTATTGGTTGTGGAGGAGATATGATCATAACTTCTCCTTCATCAGATTCTTCTTCAAATGCAGTTTCTTCTTCAGCTTCCTCCTCATAAAAATTTTTGAGCCTGCACAAGTGCTTATGAGGATTCTTGAGATGACTTAAACCACTTTCCACCTTTTAATTGAATGAATGAATGAACGATTTCAATGACGTCCATGAGACCACAGCAGTCTATGGGACCCAAAGTAACAAGAATCAGAATCAAATCGGAATCGGCAAGGCCGAATCGAATCATGAATCGGCCATGAATCGGAATCGAATCAGCCATGAATCAGCAAATTTAAAAAACCCTTGAAATTTAGTAACTTATTTCATAAACCCTTTATCGCTGATTCGATTAACCGATTCCCAAAAAATTGTTTGGCTTGAATCGAATCGCTGAATCCCATAAATCACATGAATCGTTGTGATTCTTGGAACTATGATGGGACCAGCAGAACGCGCTAAGCAAATTCTGTATTTGTTTACATTTCCAATCTTCTAATATGGATCTTAACCAAGAAATTCGTCATTTGCTTGATCTTGTCAACTTCAAATAAACTATGCATGTCGTCCGCCTTTTGGATGAAATCATAGGAAGTTCGGATGTTGTCATAAGCTATGCAGTCGGAGAGGAAATGTCATTCTATTTTAATAGCTCTCTTCCTACAAAACATGCATATCCTCTCCTCCCAAATCTTTTTGGGCCTCTTCCATCTGCCTGTCTCGCACCTAAGGTGATGGGATCCAATCCTCAACTGAGCCAATAACAACCTTGCCTTACCTTTAATAGCAGCCCCAAGGTATGCTTTCTCACCATGATCCCTGGTTGCGTTGAATTCTTTAATGTAATAAGCCTTTTTTCTACCAATGTTATTATTCCACATGGCCCTTTGAAACTTCTCTCTAACAAACTTTTTTATGCCCGCATTATTGTTTGGACACTCCTACACCTTGATGGTCCATTTATCCATCCATTTAATGTTTTTCTTCATCCAAGTTTTCTTCCTACGGTTAAGAGCTTCTTTCACAATTTTTGGCCACTGATGGTCATGCATATTTTCCGTCCTTTTTAAGTAGCTAAGTAACCAAATTATCGCTGAAGCATCTAACGGAAAAGCGTCGTCTTCTAACAAAAGAATTTCACAAGGAACAGAAGATTTGACTTTGAGATTGTTTGTGATTAAGTGTTTTTGAATTCTCTCTATTTGTCTCCAACTACATTTTGACATGTTGCCCCCCCACCACACCTCGCAACCATAAAGGACCACCGAGATGACCAGCAAGACAGAGACAGTCTTCTTAGTTTTCCAGTCCCATAGTTTCATTGTCCTACATCTATTCTATAGTAGAAATGAAGCTTTCCAACCCTCTTGAATCCTTTTCACTCTACAAGTCTCCTAGCTGAGTTTATAATGAAAGTCAATCCCAAGGTACTTGTATTCTTTCACAATTTCCAGCGAGCTGCCTTCAATAAGTAGTGTAGCATTCTCTTCCTTTCTCTTTAGAGGGAAAATCATGGCTTTGGTTTTGGAAATATTTACCTGCATCCCAACTTCATGGAAATTTTTCTCTAAGGCCCTTAAATGATCTCTTAATCCTTGAGTTGTTTTTGCTATCAAAATAAGGTCATCGGCGTACAGAAGAAGATTGCGAGATTGCATTGAACATGAGAGATTGTGGTCCTCCCTTTAACTTGAACTTATGAGATTGTGTTGCAATGGAAGAAGATGCACCATCTTTCCTTGAGATTTCCTTCTAGGCAGTCCAAAACTTCTACAATCTAATCCAAGTTTGGCATTCGCTCTCTTTAGACCTTTGATCTTCAACCATTTGTTGGTATTCACCAGGATGGATTAAAATCTGTCAAAAATGGATGTACCTTCTTTCTACTGCCACTATATAGGAAAAGGACATTGCTTATCAAAACCAACATGATGGTACTCGGGATCAAGAATATTATCATCATCCTCAATCTGAAGATTAGATGGAATTTCAAGCATGTTAAGATCAATGACTTGCTATAGAGTGATCCTACAATAATCCATTCTCATAATATCTAGTTTTGTGAGCAAGTCAATCCATACGTCCTTCATGCAATGGACATAAGCGAATGCCCTCTTAATCATTGAATGCATCCCTCAATAATCAAAATCAAACCAAGCCTAAACCTTTTTAATGTGATAAGCTGAAGTTCTGCCTCCATATTCTTTGTCTTGTAAACTGAATTGATCATATACTAACAAATTACCAAGGGTTTGGCTATAGTGATACCAAAACCTAGCCTATGGAGAGAATTCAAATAAGACTGTACTACCATGAGCTGTCTGGCTAGTTCCATTAGTATGATCTTATCTGTAGCATATCTTGGCAGAGTATATGGCTCTCCTTTGAAATTACTAACTCAAAAGTTAAAACTGTACAAAGATAGCACCAAACAAACACCGAAAATATCGAAAGAATGCATCTTGGACTCTCTTGAAATGATAGTTGTTGTGCAACAAGGTGATTTGATCATAGTAGTCCCAGATGGGAACTTGTAACCAGTCCCCTTGGGTGGAGAGACCCGAGAAAGATCCCATGGAAGCAGCTTTGTAAACTAGGTACGAATTCATGTAGAATGGTGCTAAGGTTCCTACATTAAGCAACTACTCAAAAATAGCAATGCTAATTTGTTCTCCCCAAAAGATAGGTTCTTCATTATCAAAGATTTGGAGAATGAATTTATACATCCAAGGCTCAAAGTCACTGGAATCTTTGAGACCGCATATCCTGCTGAGAAGAGTTATCAAATCTTTACATTTTAAATTGAAGTTTGACCTGTGAATGGTTTTAAGCCATCTTGAGAGATTGCTTCTTCTGACCTTTAACCAATATGCACTTACATATTTCTGATAATCCCACCTTATCTTCATTCCACAATTCCACTTTATTTATTTTTTTATCATTTATCTTAGATCTATATTATAATCATATTTTATTATTCCTTTTATATTCTAATAACATTATTATTTAATCATCAATAATATATCATGTTATTATATAAGATATTAATAATAAATTGTATTATAAAATTATTATGTTCATTTATTACTATTTAATATTAAATTCGTCTATTAAGGTATTATATAGTTTTGTTTTTATTTCTCTTTTCAAAATATTTTTTTATTTTTATTAAATTCTATTCGAGAATTTGGGACATTACAGTCTGCCCTTCCCAAAATTGCTTGTCCTCAAGCAATTCAATCTTTTGATGCAACTCTAATCTTGAATGACAATTTCAGCTTTAAGTTAGAACAATAATACATTCAGAGCTAAACTTATCATCTTAAAAATATTTCATCCTATTATTCAAATTAAGAATAATTCAAATAAAACTTATCTTGATGTACTACTGAATTTTTCCTTTTATAAGAGTTTTGTTGTGAAGTTTTCATATCATCGCCCCAAAATTTTGGGGACCCCCTTTTTTTGATCGCCTTGGCAATAATTTTTTGAAGTTGTTCAAAAATTTCCGATTTTAGAAAATTTTACGCCTTGGATGCCTTCGGGTCAGGAGGGAGGAGGTTAAATTTATTTTTCACCTAGTCTTAGCTCAATTTTTCGAAACTGGCAATTTTATCCTTAGGTCAAACAAATTTCAAAGACAACATTTTTTTCAATGGTTAGAACAATATTCGGCAGAATAAATGTACAAATTTTTGGACTTAGACAATTTATTTTGAAAATTGGATGTAATTATATAATCTTTAGCATTTTCAAAATGAAACTTTTTAGATTTATTTGTTTCGGAAAATTTAAATTTTTTTTGGTGAAAATTTTGATTTTGTGATGGTGAAATCAAATTGGAAAATTGATTTTAGATTCTAGAGAAATGATTTATTTTTGTTAAAAATTAAAATTGCATTGCAAAATCGATTTTGGATTAAATTGTAAAAAGTGGCATTAAAAAGGTTAAATTCGCCTTGAAGATTTTAAAATCTTTTAAGAGATTGGTAAATTAAAATTGAAAAATTGATTTTGGCTTGCCGAATCTGATTTTAATGATATTTTAATTACTAAAACGTCATTAAATGAAAATGTTTAACATCTCCAAGGCTTTACTAATTTTATTTTTGCAATTTTGGTCTTAACCGACAATTAAAATGCAAAATTTCACTATGGCAAAATTAATTTTTAGCTTGGCATTTAAATCTGGGCCAGAATTGTGCACTAGTTAAATTTTCTCTCTCCCAGAGCTAGTCAGCCAGCTAGGAGGAGTGTGTAGAGTTGGGTATAAGAAGGCTTCCCCCTTCCTTCATTTCTCATTCCACAAGCAAGTCTCTTCCTTTTCTTGGCTATTTTGAGGCAGCCTTCTTCCATTTTGGTGATTTTTCTTTGCAAAGGAAGAACATTTCTAGACTTCAACAATGTGCCATGGCAGCTAACACAGTATCTTCTCCTTGAGTAAAGGCATAATCGAGTCCATTCGCTCTTGCCACTAGAATTGGGATTCCAATTTCCCATTCTAGTTTGGGTGCCATACCTTCCAAATCCATTTTTATTATCTCTGTAGTACAAGTACCTATCCATATAGAGAACCCAAAATTCTTGCGGAATATATTGCTCTACAACTAAAGGAGAGAGTTGAAATAAGAAAAATAATGAAAAAAGCTATTCAACTAGCTGAAAAGGCAACTGTCGAAGGTGTTAAAATAAAAATTAAAGGGCGTCTTAACGGAATTGAGAGAGCCCGGAAAGAATCGGCTATGAAAGGTAGAGTGCCCCTACAGACCCTTCGAGCTAAAATTGATTATTGTTATTATTCGGTTCAGCGATTTTTGCAAGGAGTAGATATTTTGTTTTTCTTTCATAGAGAGCTGCGATTTTTGCCCTAGCCGAAATTTGTGGAGGTTTGATTGTCCTAGGTTGGACGATTTTTGTTGATGAAGAAGTACATGATCAAGGACCTGATTTTTGGCACATGCATGGGCAATTTCAAGAGGACAGAATTCTGACTTTTTCTAGCTAGGGCATCATTATTTGCAAAGGGCTTGAAATTCTTAGGTTTGATCTGAACTTCAAAGAAGACCCGACTATTGGTAAAGGTGAATTCAATTCATTCTAGAGTCGAAAGGTGGTCCTTAAGTGGATTTCGCTCCTTGTTCTTGTCTAGTTTGGTTTCTCTTGGTTCTTCTTGCATTCATCATCCACCACTTCATCATCCCATCTATAGGTTGAAGATTGGAGAGACAAGTGTAGAATCCATGATATGACATTTGGTGAGGCAAAAATCAGCTAGAGCACCCTAGGAATGAAGTTGGGAGATATAAGTGTAGTCCATCCTAAGGTAATGACGAGGCAGAAATAAATGGTAGTCCCACCCCTAGGTTGAAGATTGGAGATTGATAAAGTGTAGTGATAAGACTTGGCAAGGCAGAAATAAGTTAGAATCCATCGATAGAAAGAAGGTTGGAGATCGATAAGGGTAATCCATATCACTTAGAACGAAAGGGCAGAAATAAGTGTTTAGGAGGGTAGATGTTAGTGCAAGCAAGAACCCTAAGGGAACAAATACTAAGAAAGACAAAGAGGATATTATGCCCAAAACCACCTTCTCAAAAATGAGGCGAATTATCGATACCAATATTGGTACAGTAAACATGATACAGTTGAGAGACAAACAATGGACCACGCTGCCAAGTTCCAATAGGATAATCAAGATGCCTACTTCACTCTACTAGAACAGAATTGACTACACGAAGGAAAGAAGGGAGTCACCAGATTATCAAGGCTCGCCGTGACAGACTTCAAATCAAAATATGGAGATCTCATTGTGCTTCTCAGTCGGATCATGGGCCTAGCTCAAGGTATGCAATTCGAAAACTAGATGTACTTCTTTATCGATGAAATTGAAAAAGGGAAAAGAAGATTTGATTGGGCTAGAATTATGAGTGAAAATCTAGAATTACAACTTAGGGTAGTGCAAAACTAGAAGCAATTCCACATGGGGTCCTAGCCCTTCTATTTGATTGCAAGTCGGCAAAGGTTGAAGTGCAAGCTTTGGTGAAGAATGAAATCGGGTGAAGGGCGAATTTGACTGAAGATTGAGATTCAAGAAGCCTCGCAATTTCAAGAAAGAGTGGATTAGTAGAAGAGATTTGAAAATATTTGAGGCTAGGCAAGGCTTGGCTATTCGTGCAAGCTAGCTTAGTTGGATTCAAATGGGAAGGTTGGAAGACCAGGAAGGTTAAGGAAGGCAAGGATAATGGGGGAGGTTAAGTTCGATTTCAAGGTAGTGGCCAAGAGCAAGGCTCTCAAGTTGCAAAGAAGTTCACATCCAGGGAAGCCATCGAGGCCAACACAAGATTACCCCAAGTGCATGAAGACCTCATCCTTTCAGGGTTAGGACATCAAGTACAAGCAAGTTCGAGTGGTGATGAGAAAGCTTCTAAGGACAAGCTCAAGCATCCAAGGCTTCACCTTATCTCAAGGATTGAATAAATTTATAAGATAAGGTTGATGAGGTGGCACTTTCAAGTGCATGCAATCAAATCATGCCAAGTGTCCTATGTTCTCATTGGTTGACAAATTATTGTAATTTTCTCATTGGCCCACAAAGTTGGTGCCCTCATATAATTAGTTGAATAATGGTAACCCTAATTAGGGTTTGTAAGATATAATCTTGGCCCTTGATTTTGCCTCTTAATCTCGACCATTCATTGTAATTTGGAACCTCTATATAAGGTCATTTTCTCTCATTTGTGAGGGAGTTATGTTGGACAATTGTTGCCAAAATACTATCAAAATTGTTCTCTATTCATTGTTGTGGATTGTATGGTGGATATACATGATCATTTTGGTGTATTGCATGGTTCTTCTCATCTCTCAAATAAAAGTAGGATTTCATTTCATGTTGTTAGAGTAGAAGTAGATGGCTAATTGTATGGTGATGTTAGTGAATGTTTGATAGGGACCTATATACTAGGCCACTAGCATCCTAGCGGCTTGTTAGGAAGCCTTGTGTGGTAATCTAGTCCAATCGCTCCTAAGTTTTACTTGCATATCATCTTTCCGCTTGTACTTTAAGTTGGGTTGGAAGATAGGTGTTAGTGTGAAAATCCTAAGAGCATCACTTAGAATCATCACACCAATGGAGGTAGCACCATTGGCAAGCTTTCATTTGGTTAGATCCCCATCCATTTCCTAATTTCTCCATCTATAGGAGTAGTAGTAGAGCAATAAGCATTTAGTGGTAGGAGTAGGTGAAAGTGAAAGTGATCAAGGAGAAAAGAACGAGTCAAGCAAGCAAAGTACCACCAAGTTATCTTCAAATGAATAACGTAAGCCCGCCTCCGTGATTACCAGCAAATCACATCGATATACTGAGTTAGTATCCACAGGTGTAAGGAACATTGGAGTTTTGCTTATGTCTTCATAAGTATTAACTTTTCAAGAGAGGAATTGAGGACTTGATATTCCATATCAAGTATTCAATTGCTAATATGTTATGTAGTGATACAAAAACTGAAATCATTTCTCGCCTCTTATGAATAAGCCTCTGAGATATAGAATCTCCAAAAATATCCTCTGCCCATAATGGCAACATTCTCCAAGAATGCCCTCTGCCACAAGTGGCGACACTCTTTGAGAACGCCTTCTGCCAAGAATGGTGGCACTCACTAAGAACACCCTCTACCAAGCATGGTGATGCTCACTAAGAACATCGTCTGCCAACAATGACGACACTCACTAAGAATGCTCTTTGCCAATGACGGTGACCCTCACTAAGAGTGCCCTCTACCAAGCATGGCAGTGTTCCACTAAGAACACCCTATATGGCTGACATTCACCAAGAATGCCCTCTATGACCGACGTTCAAGAATGCCCTCTATGGTCGACGTTCAAGAATGCCTTCTATGACCTACATTCATAAGAATGTCCTTAAACCCTCTAGATCCAACACTATAAAAATCTTCAATAAACTTCCATTGCTCTACTCTGATATAAACAATGCCCTCTCCATAGTTGCCAAGCTAATCCTCATGATCCCTTGAAGTATCTTGATCATCTTCAACAAGTGTCGGTCCCTAATGTTGAGACTCATATGATGTCACACCATTCCCGATCTGCATTCCCAATGTGTTCTTTACTTCAACCGACACTCAAGCTTGATTATTTGAAGCATCAGTGGTAGAGTTTGCATCTCCATAAAGATGATCAACGAACGTTGGCTTGGCAAAATTTGTGCAAGCATCTTCTTCATCCTTGTGGTTGCCTTGAAGATTTGGATGTTCTCCATTTGAAGGGATAATTGTTGATTCTTGCTTAACTAAATCATCTTGAAGAGAAGTTGTGAGCATGCCTTCATCTCCCTTGGGGAACATGGTGTTTTGTAGTTCATTTATGATCTTCCATCTCAAATTATTGTTGTAGATTCTATTACTCTTATAGGATGGATATCTCATTCTCAGAACTATGTTATCCTTGAGAGATATATCTATTTGTCATCTATTATCAACCCAATAATGCTTGAATTGCTTCAGTGACTTAGTCAAAGTGAGCGTTTGAACTTCTTCTTGCTCAATCTTGGGAAGAAAGGTTGGCATCATCAGCTTTGTGTTGAAGCAATGTGAAGCTCCTTACCTCCTTGCTTTCATCAAGTGATTGTCTGTCGATATCCTCTTGCAAGGGTCTTATTGGGTTGATGTATCCCTCAACAAGATTATTATATGGGAGTTTTTCATTCCATCACTAGGTGTCATGATTCTCCCAACAGGCTAGTAGAATCACCAACTCTAATACCACTATAATGTACTGAACAAAACGCCTCAACCATATGAATATGTCCACCGTACTCAACAGCACACTTCCCCCATACCTATCAGTACTTCCACCATACTGTACACACTTCCACCATATTGTGCACAGTTGCACATTGCATGCCGCACTATGCACACCCACTGCACAACTACACTGCACTTTGCACACTTGCACACCACACGCTACACTTTGCACTCCATTACACCTTGCATGTCACACACCAGACATTGTACTTGCACTCAGCATACAGCACACTACACTCACAATCAGCACACCTCACGGGTGCACTAGACATCGCACACTACATGTTGTACATCGCACATTGCACACTTCATAACTGTACTCTGCACTCCGCACACCACACACTGCATGACTACACTTTGCACATTGCACAGCACACTTTGCACACCACACACTCGCACACCGCACTCTATCAAGACTCTTGGCACCCTTCAACACTTGGTACCCTTCGACACCCTTCAACACTCAATACCTTTTGGCACCCTTCGACACTTTTTTCCCTCCTTTCAGCACTCGACAACCTTCAGCACTTGGAAACACTTACCCGTCAACTCCCGACAATTGAATATTATACTCAATCTATTTAGATATATGAATGGCTATTATTATAATCCAAGGTAACACAGCAGATCGTAGATCACAGCATATGGAAACCACAGAAATGAATTACTATCAATTGGAGACTTATAATCTCAAATTATTAATATGTACAGTTTTTTCTTCAGAAGAAGACTTCACAAATTTGACAATGAAATGCATAGTGAAATATCTAAAGTGATATCCCCGACGGCAAATTAGGGTGGCTACTAACAACCGAAACTGCAATGACGGACTTGGGAGGGTCTTGCACCTCCAAAACTGTAAACAAAATCTCAATTCCAATAGGAATCACAAATAAACAAGAAATATAAAACTCCACGACAACTACCTATAGTGGCAGCCAAAACCTTATAAAGGCTTCCAAGAAATTTTTGGATTGTTACAATGGATCATAGGCCAACATTATTATTTTACTATTTTGGCCCCTTTATTTCATAATTAAATTAGTCCTTATGGCATTAAATTTACCCACTTAATTAATTAAATTAATTAAGAAACTTTATAAAAATAAGGGACATTACAAACAAAAAATTCAGTTCACCCATTTTTAGTATGCCCCACACAAAAACTAGGCACATGTCCTCATGCTTTATGTACACAGAAGCAACCAATATACTAAGCAAGCCTAGGTAGAAGCCATGACATTCACAAATATTCATCCTAGGAGAGAACTAATAGGCCCCAAGACAAAGAAAACCCTAGGGAAAACATATATAACCTAGATGGACCCTAAGTGATACAGGACAAACCTGTAATAGTCATGAAATAAGTAACTAAAACATCAAGAATGACAATAACATTCTTAGGATAACCCAAAAAATCCCAAGGTAGTCTCGACTTCTGTATGGAGCATATACAAAAACCAAGACCATTGGTGACACGTAGGAGACACTACAAAAGACCAAAGATAAAACATTAATCAAACGACCATTACAAATCAAAAATACAAAGATGAGAAAACTCCAATCAGGATAAACATTAATCAAATGACCATTTAAGAGAAAAATACATAGATGAGACAACTCCAATCAGGACCAAGAGAATGATTAATTGCAGATATTCGTCTTAAAAGAACCTTGGCAAACCGAAGATAAGTCCAAGTAAAGGTAGCATCTAGAAGCTGGTATACCCCGAGTGTACGAGACAATGCCCAATCTCATGATAGTCATGATGTGGACGATCCATGCTGTTGACGCAGATGTGAGTCACATATTTCAATAAAAGGACCAAAGCAAATTGAATGTCAATATATGATATAGCTTGCCATGCAAACCGATTTGTTCCGTATGTAATTTGTAATTGGTTTTATAGGGGATAAGTAATCATACAGAGATCTAGGATTTTATAATAGGGCATGTTTTTGAGACGTCATACAATCAGCTTGAAAAAGACAAATGCCTTGACCCAACTGACATAGCTGTGTTATTCTTTATGTTTCCTTGTCCTCATTAGGCATTCACAACTCAGAAAAATTAAAATGTATTGGGTTTTTCCCCATATATTGTATATATCACAACTTTGATATCAATAAAGGTTCTGTTAGTGTGCTTTTTTCCATATTTAAGTGTCACTCTCTCTTTAGAAGAAATGAGAGATGTAGAAAAAGCTCAACTACAATAGCACATTTTTGTACAGGAAAACAACTTTCATAAGGCTACAAATAATCACAAGAAAAATAATTTGGAATCCGCTTCAATTTGGACATATAGGTTTCAGGCTTCACTGAAGATATCCAGAAAATTATGTTGATGTTATGTGTATTCTCTCAGATCTGCATCCATGACTTCATTATTCTTAGTCCGTTTACTTTTACAATTTCCATCATCATGGTCTGTTAGCTCCCTGTGTTTCATGAGTTGTGCTTTAATTACTGAACGCCTTTTTAATCTCTCTACTCCTATGGTTTTCATATTATGGCCCAGTAGTTCTTGATGCTATCAGAAGTTGTGTTTTTCATTTACTGATTGTTTTCTAGAAAGAAAAATCAAGAGGTTTAATCTTGCCCCCTAGCCACTAGCCTAAGAAAACCTATGGTGTTGTATTTTCTCAGAGCATTGTCCGGCCATTTAATAATCTAGAAGTGGTGATAGTGAGACAAACTACAGTTGGTTGATTCTAAAATAAGATTTGTTTGGCAAATAATCCTTAAATTCAGTTACTTTTTTTCTGAGTATATGATTTGTATGATCGTCTTTCAAACAATCAATTTGCCTAAAATTATCTTTTCTCCTTTTTTCATGGAGTTAAGTAGCATTGAGACTTCTTTGATTTGTTTGTTTTGTACCTTTCTAATATCTCATGTTTTGTTAGTGATTGTCCTTGCAAAATGCCAAAATCAAACTGATAATGAATCCCCACACAATCTTGCAGAACAGTTGAGATAATCCAAGTGAATTTCTGCAAAACTAGAGCTTTCTCAACCATACCTTTCCTCTACGCCCGACTTTTTCTGCCAGGAGAAAGGTCAAATCACCACTCCCACAACAGATGTCCAGGGCCATATCTCCAGCTTTTGCTCTGAATGATCAAAATATTAGAAAGGAATCAAGATATTCATAATCCTACAGCTTCTACACAGATCTTTTCTTCATTTTTACTAATTAAACTATGTTAGCAATCACACTAATCTATCATATCAACTGTTTTTAGTGATCTATTGGCACTTCCTATATTACATTTATAAAGATCACAGGAAAAGATTGCGTATGTTTTCTCAAGAGTAATCGTTAGACAACAGAAAATATGGCACTAACTTGATATTATTCAAACTTCATGCCGTTTTTCATACAGTTGATTCAAAGTTAATTCAGTCCCACTTTAAAATGTGAATTTTCCAAAAGTGACCATTACACAAGCATAATGGAAAGCATTCATTCATGGATTACAATTGTCTTTGTTCAAAGGATGTTACAATATTGTGGTCTAGCAGGGACTCTACGTATGTCACCGAAGTCTTGAAAAGCACTCACAATTCGGCAGCTCAAACTCCCTTCTTGAAGAGCCCTTAGGCATCTGTCAAGTCTTTGTCGACACTTCTTTCTTCCATTATTTCTAGGAAAAAATAAGGTGGCATCTTAATGGCTCACCATGGTGTGGATCTTTCCCCCTACTCATCCTTGGAAAGTTTATTGCGATGTCCCCTTCCTAATTTTCCCTAAAATCACAATTGCAACAAATTAGGATTGTGGTTACATCTTACCAAATAAAATATCTCTTAAAATAATGATCTTGGATTTGGATCTTGCAACCACAACATGAAAGACATGCAAAACACACACACATACACAATATAAATATATATATATATATATATATATATATATATATATATATATATATATATATATATATATATATATTACGTTGGGGAGTCGAGGAACTCACTTATGACCTTCAACAGATTCCACGAGATGGCAATAGAATACACACACACACACGTCTTGAGAGGAAAGGCTTGAGGTGTAAGCAAAGGAGGTTGGCAAGGCTACATAAGTAGGCTGTCCTAGAATGGACTAGAGGACCCTTACGTTGGAGAGTTGAGGAATCCAATTACAACCTTTGATCAACTCCATAAGATGGTATCTATCTGGAGGGAGACAAGACATGGTTGGGGAATGTAGGTAGAAGCTACCGAGAAAGAGGGATGTGATAGATATTCACTCTTAGGTTTGGTGTAGAAATGGCTTTGGGCAAACCCATCATGTCTCTTCCCCCAATATGTTGTAACCTAAGCATATAATGCAATTGAGTAATCCTAATGATTATATATATATATAAAATCATCAGGATTATATAATAATCCTAATCATTAGGATTATTAGGATTATTATATTAGGATTATTAGGATTCTTATATAATCCTGATATATATATATAAAATCCTAATGATTATATATATAGGATATATATATATATATATATAAAATCCTAATGATTATATATATATATATATATATATATATATATATATATATAAAATCCTATATATATATATATATATATATATATATATATATATAAAATCCTAATGATTATATATATATATATATATATATATATATATATATATATATATATATAATTATTAGGATTATTATATAATCCTAATGATTATATATATAAGATTATATGCTTAGGTTACAACATATTGGGGGAAGAGACATGATGGGTCTGCCCAAAGCCATTTCTACACCAAACCTAAGAGTGAATATCTATCACATCCCTCTTTCTCGGTAGCTTCTACCTACATTCCCCAACCATGTCTCGTCTCCCTCCAGATAGTTACCATCTCATGGAATTGAGCAAAGGTCGTAATTGGATTCCTCAACTCTCCAACATTAGGGTCCTCTAGTCCATTCTAGGACAACCTACTTACGTAGCCTTGCCAACCTCCTTTGCTTACACCTCAAGCCTTTCCTTTCAAGACGTGCGTGTGTGTGTGTGTATTCTATTGCCATCTCATGGAATCAGTTGAAGGTCAGTTCCTCGACTCCCCAACATAAGGGCCCTCTAATCCATTCTAAGACAACCTACTTACATAACCTTGACAACCCCCTTTGTTTACACCTCAGGCCCTTCCTCTCACAAGGTGGATTTCAAAAAAAATGTACATCTCAATCATACAAGATATGGTACAAGGAGGAATAGTGGGCTTCCTTCAAACAGCCATACTGTCCCTCCACCTAGTCCCCTCCATTCTTATATGGCTAGAGATCTTGGGGATCACTAACAGTCCTTCAATATAGAGGCTGGAAGGGAAATTGCAATAGGGTACCCTTGGCCATTCTCTCCCTTTCACAATGCAATAGGTTGCCCTAATCGAGATTCTCCCTACTTATCATTGTAGCTAGGGTTCCCTTGGTGGTTTTCCCTTAGTGCAACTTCCTTCTTTTCCCTATCAATGGTCTATTGTTGTGTTATTATGTATATAACAAAGATGTTCACCTTTTATATGCTTGTGACTCCTTTCTTTGTGTCTAGGCAAGTATATGTCTCAATGTCACTTCTCACACACAAGGTAGATAGTCCAATCCCCCCTTTGCCACTACACATTTAAGTGACACCAATGTCTAAAGAAGCCACTAACTCTGCCACTTAATGTCCAAGGCCCTATAAGCCTATAGTCATTTTTATATGTCTCCCATGGCTGTCCTAGGCGCCTTCACGGCTACAGTGATTTCATTCAATATTTGCCAACTAATGTCCAAGACTATGCAAACAATACTGCATAGTTCATCCCCCCAAATTCATCACATGACTTCATCCCAAAGATAAATAATACATCAATCTTCCATAATTAAAAGTCACTCCCAATCACTGCGCCACTATTTCCTTGGACTTGTGAAGATTTGAATAGACAAGACTGAAAATTACTCCATGTATGTACAAAATATTAGAGAGAATCAATATTATAAATGCCCCTTTATATCAACTTAATTATCATTGTTTGCAACTATATTCAAACTATGCATAAATTTATTAAAAGGCCCAACAATGTAACACCATCACACAAATAAACATCTTTATTTTTGTCGGCTCCTCCATTCAAGATATTGGGCTAACAAGTTACCCTAATCTCCATGACCATTGTGTATCAGACAATTGTTTTTGTGACTCTTCCACTATAGTATGCAATGTTCCTTTAATTCACAATTGCCACAACCTCTATGAATTTTCTCACACAAGTAATCACCAACGATGCCACCCCTAACTCACCACGCACACAAAAATGCAATATACTAACCTCCCAGTTACTCCTTGTGTTTAATATCATAGTCTTGCATCTTCATGTATCCTTGGACACTCTAATGTACTCTTTCAAATGAACTCTCCTCCCTCATACCTCATATTGATGGAGTCACAACTCTTCATTACATATCTCTTGACCTTTCATTAAATTCAATTTAACTTGTATTTATATTGTTTTACATTATATTATTACTTATTTATTCATTCATTCATTTATTTTTATATTTTAATTTTATTATTACTTATTATTAAATCTTATTTCAGAAATGGGGTTTTACAATAGTGTCAATGACTGAGAAGGTAAGATATTTGATTAAACATGATTGTACCCGTTGAATCATCCTCCATTAGCCACTCCCATTTTATGATGTTTATTAGCGTACATTGTTGTAGGTCATCGCGTATGATGGTCTCTTGAACATTCAAGTATGTATGAATCTTTTCAATTCATAGCCACCCTGTTTTAAAGGAATACTTCATTTATTGCCATCAATGCTCTGGTCTAGTTCTTACGGACCCTTATCTGGTAGTTGGATTCTTTGAGGTTGTCTTTGGTCACTATAGGAGGCTTTTTCATGGCTCATTCACCAACTTGCTATCGCAGACACCATTTGCTTAGGGGCAAGTTCTCCTATCATCATTTTTTTTTTTTTAAATTTCCCAATTTTTAGTTTGTTAAACCTTGAGAAGAGCAACCTTGGGGAATGCAAGTTGGAGGATAATAATACCCTACACTCCAAGGCAACAATCCTTGCTATATTTTTTACTAAACTTGGTAAAATTGTATTGTCTATAGAGATCATAAATTGTTTGGAGAAGGTACTAGCACTAGTTCACAATGTTGTGCCTAAAAAGGATAGGCGAAGAAATGCAACTACATTTCTCAAACTTGCTCAGAAAATGAAAAGAGAGTTGGAATAGGGCAAATTGGAAGGCTATGCAAGCTAAACTGATTTTAGACTAGAACATCCTCATAGTGTTTTTCCAAGACCTGCATAATATTATAAAGGGCCTCAATCAACATAAAGGCCTATTGGAGGTTTGGACTAGTGTAATGTCCCCATTTTTAACAAAGTTTAGGTTAATCAATCAAAAGGTCCTAAAATTTAAATCATATCATAAGGACTTATTTAATTTATTAATTTAATTATTAAATAAAGGGGGAAAAATAATAAATAAAATGATGGCGGCCCATCATAACTTTCCAAAAAACTACTTGGAGGCCTTTATAAGGCATTGGCTAGCACCATAGGTAATCATGGTGGTGGAGTTTATATTTCATGTTCATTTGCAATTCCAGTTGGAACTGAGTGTTTGTTTGTAGTTTTGGAGGTGCAAGACCCTACCTAGTTTGTATTCATATTTCAGTGGGAGCAATTCCTCACCCTGGTTTGTTGGATATGTCGCTTCAAATATTTCATTTGTAACTCGTCGTCAAATTTATGTGATCAAAGATCTATCTATTTATCAATAATGATGTATGATCTGCACAGATTCATTATGTATATCTACAATATTCATGTGATGTATCGAAGAACAAAATTGCTTGTGGATTACGAAGGTCTAAAAACAAATAATCTTAATTTCAATTGTGGAATGTTGAAGGGTGTCAAAGGGAACTTAAGCGTGTCAGCTATTGAAGGGAGTCGACAGTTGAAGGGATTGCCCCTTGGCTACATTATCGTCGGGTATTTGCCCTCAAGTACATTGTCGTCGAGTATTTTCCCTCAAGTACCTTGTTGTTGGGTATTTTCCCTTAAGTACATTGTCATTAGGTACATTGCCCTTGGGTACATCGTCATTGGTTATTGTCATCACATACTTTCCCTTGAGAACATTATCATCAAGTACTTGCCCTCAGGTGACTTCCATTGTTTGGTACATTATAGTGGTATCACAGCCAAAATTATGCACCCCAATACTCCAACAAACTTGTGGAGATCAAGGCTACTAAATCCTTTGATAGATACTATGTAAGGAAAAGAAAAGAGGAGATGGATCTTGAAAGAGGAACTCGAGTAAAATCAAAGGAAGGCCAAACAATGTATAGTCATGAGAAAGTTGGTGGCACCACAAGCAAAAAGGAAGATGAAGAAAATTCGACATGTTCCCCCATAGTTACACTGCCTTGGGGGCGAGGGGCGGTAGAATGGGGGAACAAGTTTTCAGGATAGGGGGACAGAGGGTATTAATTTGGGGCTGGTGGGGGGACAGCTGGGGGGACAATGGCGGGGGATGGGAGGGGTTGTATATACTATACATATGGTACTTAAAGTGCTAGTTATGAAAAGATGTATTGAAATATAAGATATAAATATATAAAAGAGTAAATACTTGAACATTGCATTGAATAGGAACATCGAACATTGAACATAAATAGTCAAATCAGCAAATAGTCAACATCGGGAGGTCCCCCCATCCTCGGTAGAGGTGGCGGAGTCTAGTGGCACCACTAGGGACAAGGGAACAGAGTCCCCTAGTCCCTGGTCCGTCCCCGTCTCTGGGACGTGGGGCAAAAAGGGGGGGACGTGTCCCCACGTTACTATGTGTTCACCCCAACCACAAGATGTCAAGAGACAACAATTGTCCCTTCAAGTGGAGAAAACCTAAACTTTCAAGACAACCACAAGGATGGGGATATTTGTATTTTTTCAAGCCAACTACGGTTGATCAACTTCATGGAGACGCAGAATCTAGCAATGATCCCTTGCAAGAGCACTCCCTACAATTGGTTGATTATGGAGTTTACCCTTTGGTTGGGTGTGAAGTGTGTGTGATTGCTATTTGTTCAGGTGAGTGGCTTCTTCGTGAGAAGAACAAGTTGCACCTCATTTTTTAGATTCTAGACCATCATTTTTTGAAAGTGATTAATTAGCATGATAGCGTGAAAGATTGGGATAAGAGCATTGATGTGTTTGAACATCAGCTTCAGTGGGATCTTGATGACTTCAAATATCACATTGTTTATAGCAAAGTAGAGCAGTAGAAGTTTGATGAAGAATTTACTTCGTTGGTGATGCAGAGCATCAAGAAACTATTCCAAATTTGCCAATTAGCACATCATTCACTGTCATAAAAATGATCAAAATAGTGGCAACTTCTACAAAAACAAATAATTTACCAATTCTCCAATGTTCATGACACTTGTAACAAAACTCATAAAGCCTTCTACTTTCACTTCACTTTGATGATCGAGAGCAATTCCAGACTGAACATCATATAATCCAAGCAACAACACTTGATCACAAATAAGTTACACAACATATCCAACCCGATGATCGCAAAACATAATCCAATGCCAATATAGCAAATAAAATGAACCTCATTAACTTATCTTGAAACAAATTTGATACCCAAGATAACAGTCCCAAATTAGAATGGAACCGATTCACATCCTCAAATAATAGTCGGCCATACAATTTACTGATTGACATAAGCGATCTTGGGTTGGTTGCTCTTCCTGAATATAGTCGATACCTATGATTTTGGAAAAGGAATCAAATGCCAAAACTCATAAAACCAAAACCCAAATTGAACAGCCCCAAACATGTAAGTAACTGATTCTTGAATATGCTACTCTGTATTAAGGAATCGACTTTGGAAACCCAATGCCCAACATTCGGCCACATTTCATCTTAAAACACACACATTTGTACTCCACATACCTGAATGAATTCATGAAATCAATTTTCCGCTCCAAGAATCAATAAGGAATAATCTAAGTCGATAACAAATTTAATTCCAATTTGAATGTAGCTGTTACAAAGGTTAATAGGCTGATATCCATCATCCAAAAAACATATACTAAATTGATGATTGTGAACACCGAGTTCCACAATTAACACCATATATTTTCGGGCGACTAATCTCAATCCTTAAAACTGTGATTTTGCAATGTTAAATGTCAATTCATGAGAACAATAATAAAACCACTATAAATCAATACCAATGAAGCCAATTCATATTCCAAAATTAAAAATGGATCATTGCCTTATTGAAATAAGCTTGGAATAACAGGATCAAAACAAATTTGATAAAACTAAATATATATGCCCAATCCAAGAAATAAACAAAACTGCAACCCATCCAATTTTAAACTTACAAATCGGGCCATAGAACATAGACCAGAACAAGATGAATCCAAAAAGAACAAAACTGAAATTTTACTGCTTCAATTAAAACAACTTACAAATGGACCATGACTGTCGAAAGTCAGAGGGTCTTCTAAAATCCACCTTCTTGCTCTTCCCTCTTAACTTTTTTTCTACTCTGTTCTGACAACTCCAGCCCATATATAATGTTTTTTAACAGTTACATGACTATTCAACTTCCTATCGGTCACAATTATTTCTTCAATCAAAATTCTTCGCGCAACTTGAAAAATTATAAAACAAGTTTGTGTTTTTAAGTACATATCGGTTTAATTCATTATCATCAACAAGAAAATATTAGACTTTAAAATAACATGATCAAATTGAAAGATCTATTGATGCTATTGCACCAGTTGGATATAGAGGGTTTAACGAGGGCACACACCTAGTCATGATAAGGCATGAAGATTTCAACGGATATGGCTATCGTTGTCCACGCATGGTTTGAGATCTTGGAGTTTGTCATGAGATGAATAGTTTGTTGATTGCTTGAGTGCAAGCAATGATTGGGTCGAGAGGACTGTAATGTCCCCAATTTTTAATAAAGTGAATTAAGTTAATTAATTAAGGGGTCCTAAAATTTAAATCATTTCACAAGGACTTATTTAATTAATTAATTTAATTATTAAATAAAGGGGTCAAAATAATAAAGTAAACAACTAAAATGATGTCCACCCATTGTAACTTTCCAAAAACTGCCTAGAGACCTTATAAGGCATTGGTTGGCACCATAGGTAATCATGGTGGTAGAATTTATATTTCTTGTTTGCTTACGATTCCATTTAGAATTGAGTCTTTGTTTGCAGTTTCAAAGGTGGAAGACCCTCCCTATTTTGTATATGTTGTTTTGGTGGGAGACATTCCTCACCCTACTTTGCCATTGGAAATATCATCGTGGATATTTTACTTTGTGCTTCAAATTTGTGAAGTCTTCTTGTGAGGACAAATTTGTGCATCTAGATATAATCTGAGATATAAGTCTCCGATTGATAGCAACTCATTTATGTGTGTTTGCATATGCTCTGATCTACAACCTATTATGTTACCTTGGATTATAATAATAGCCATTCATATTTCTGAAATAAATAAGTATAATATTTGTGTCAAGTGTCGAAGGGTACTGAAGGTGTCATTGGGTGGCTTCCATTGTTCGGCACATTATAGCATCAAGTACTTGGCCTCGATTACATTGTTGTTAGGTACTTTCCCTCAAGTACATTGTCGTTTGGTGTTCCCTCAAGTACATTGTCATCGGATATTTGCCCTCGGGTACATTGTCGTCAAGTATTTGCTCTCAAGTACATTATCGTCAAATACTTGCCATCAGGTGCATTGTCATCGAGTATTTGCTGTCGAGTACATTACCATCAAATACTTGCCCTCACATACATTATCGTCAAGTACTTTCCCTTGGCTACATTGACTAACTAACATTGGCAGGAAATTGTGTGCCTAACCAGCTTTTCACTATTTCAGGTGTGGCTTAATAGGCGGTTTCCAAATTTCCTTGATTCTGGTTTTTGATTAAAAAAAATTGTTATGCTACATATTTTACTTTATGCTTTCCACCTTGTTGGTTAATGACAACAAAGAAAGCAATAGAACAATTCTAATTTAATCTTACCTTTTAGAATAACAATTATTCCTTAAGAGGAAGTTCCTAATTTCCTTAAAAAGAATTAAACCATTTTTTCTTATGTTTGGTGGTAGTTGTTATCTTATATTCTATATATCTTTGTTGCCTTTAAGGTAAATTTAATTATCTAACAATGATAGCAGCAACAGTGAATTTTGGAACTCTTTTCTTAGAGCAAAAAGAATACCAATACCTTTCCCCATGGATGTTTCCTTGACATATCGTCAAGGTTTTACCAAGTAAATATGTGTCTTATGCATTACTTAATTATTCCATTTCATCTTCTTTGTTACTTGTTTGAATTTAATTATTTTATGTTTAGGCGTCCACAGTTCCACTTACACAACAAGTGATATCAGAGCAATTATTTTTGCAGCGACTATGTTAAGATTTGGTGTTCATTTTGCAGCATCAACTGGCAAAGGTTTTGAATGCAAGGTTCAAGGTTGAGAAATTTAATGGAAAGAATAAATTTGAGCTATAGAAGCTTAAGATGCGTGATTTGTTAATTCAGCAAAGATTACACAAGACATTTATAGAAAAGTCAAAGAAACCTGCCAATATGACTGATGAGGGCTGGAAAGATCTGGATACAAGAGCTCAAAGCACAATTTGGTCGTATTTGACAAATGAGGTTCTTTTAAATAATGTTGGAAAGGAAACAGCAACAAGTTTATGGAGCAGAATGGAGGATCTTTTCATGGCAAAATCCGTGACAAACCAAACATACTTGAAGAGGCAGTTATATTGGAAATGAATTATTAAAATTGTTAATCATTTAAATGTTTTTAATACTCCTATTTGTCAATTAGCCAGTATGGGTGTAAAACTTGAAGATGAAGACTAGGGAATTACACTTCTGTGTTCATTACCCAAATCCAGGAATCAATCAGTCACTTATATTAGCTTTAGCACAACTTATACCCTTGAATTTGATTATATTGTGGGATCTTCATTCTCTGAAGAGGCGCACCAGAAAACTAATCAGGAAACCTCCACATCAGAAGCACTGGTGGCTAGAGGTTGGTGCACGAAGGGGATAATTCGAGAGGTACATCCAAATCTAAGTCAAAAGGCAAAAAAGGGTAAGGGAAACAATGACCCAAAAATCAATCAAGGCATCTCAAGAAAGATTGTTGGACAAGGAAAGAAGAGAATGATTACTCCAGAAAGGAAGCAAAATTGGCTGAGACTAGTTTTGGTATGGTCAATGAAGCATTTTCTATTTTAAATATCTTATTAGAGTTTGGTGCATCCAATCATGTGTCCACATAGGAGTTTCTTTTCTAATTACCAACTTATCAATGGTGGTGTTATTTTTATGGGAAATGATGTTTCCTCTAAGATTGTTGTGATTGGGAGCATTAAAGCTAAGATGGTTGATGGTGTTGTGAGGTAAGACATGTACCAAAATGGAAAAGGAATTTGATTTCCTTGGGAGTTTTGGACTTTGGTGGTTATTAATTTTCTTGTCAAGGTGGAGTACTAAAAGTGTCCAAGGGCATTTTAAAGGTGATGAAGGCTACAAAAGTTGGAAACCTTTATAGGGTAGAAGGGAGTACCGAAATAAATGAAGAAATGGTAGTATTTAAGGAAGAATAAGTATCTACTCATTTAAGGCATCAACAATTGGGTTGCATGAGAAAGAAAGGGCTAAAAGTAGTGGTAAACTGTAAGTTGCTTTCAAAATTAAAATCTTTGAATTTGAATATCAAGAATTAGGTCTTTAGGAAACAATGTAGACAGAAGCTTAAAAAGGATGTCAAATAAAGGTGTTTGGTACTATATTCATTCAGATGTTCAGGGGTCATCCACTATAGTTCTTTTAGGAGCATCATATTTTGTGACATTTCTTGATGATTAGATAAAGCTGATGTGTTTGGTTACTGGTGTATTCAAGCAATTTAGAGTTTTGGTTGAAAAGAGTATTAGAAGATCAATCAAGTGTTTAAGAACAGATAATGGAGGTAAGTTCACATCTTTGGAGTTTGAAAATTATTGTAAAGAATCTAGGATCAAAAAGCATAAAACCACAGTTTACAACACGCAACAATAGGACTCTTCTAGAGCCAGAAAGAAGCATGCTCAGCAATGCCAAGCTGAAGCAAGAGTTGTGGGTGGAAGCAGCTATACAGCATGTAATTTGGACAATTGATCACCATAAGTTGCAATAGATTGTAAGATTCCATAAGAGGCAAGAACAGGTCATTCATGTGATGATTCAAATTAGAATATTTTTTGTTGTGATGCATATGTTCTTATTATGTAAGAACCCCTGCTGGTTCTAACTCTAACAAACACCAATTTGCTTTACTTTTTGATGTTTGACATCTTCTCAAAAACTTTCCATGCAAGCTCTATCTCACTGTCTTATATTTCAGAAGCCTTTGAGGCAAGGTGACCCTATCTTTCCATTTCTATTTGTCATCATGGCTGAGGCATTTGGAAGAAGCATTACAAAGGCACGCTCAGAAGGAAGAATCTCAGGAATTAAGGTAACTGATAGAGTAGATAATATAACTCATCAACAATTTGCAAATGACACTATACTCCCAACCAAGAGCAATATTTTAGAAGCCAAAGAATACAAAAACACTTTCCATTGGTACTAGAGAGTATATGGGCAAAAAGTCAACAGAAAAAAGTTCTGAAATTTTCTTTTTGAATGTCCCAATAAATTTAGAAACTAGACTTTGATAGTTAGTAGGATTTAATAAAGGTACTTTCACCTGTAAATACCTAGGTATGACTAAAGAGAAAGGGGCCAATTCCTCTAAATCTTGGGATACAATATTATCTAAATTAGATCAGAAGATAAATATCTGGAAAGGGAAGTGGCTCTCTAGCATAGGACAAGCAACAATGATTAAGGAAGCTTTGCCAGTTGTCCCAATCTACCAAATGTCATGTCCCCCTCTGTATCAAACCGCCAAAGCTAAATTAACTAAGAAACTAAGAACCTTCTTTTGGCAAGGTACCTCTAAACAACACAAATTTTCACTGATCAAATGGGATAAAATTTGCCAACCACACAATCAAGGAGGGGTAGGGATTAAGGATATAGGTATGCAAAACTTGGCACTAAGGGCCAAACTAGTATGGAGATTATATAAGGAGTATAATAGGATATGGGCAAGGATTATCTACAATAAATATTTGTATCCTGATGATGCAACAAGTATATTTTGAAGAAACAATCCTCCTAAGGGCTCCAAGGTGTGGAACTTCATGTTGGAATGTCGAAATATTATATCAAAGAATATAAGTTGGGATGTAGGAAGGGGTGATTCGGCATTATTTTGGGAAGACTCTTGGGGAGGATATATACATCTTGCTCTCTCATCCTGATGATGGATCACGTAGTGTGATTTGAAACGTTGATGAAAAAAATCTTTACACAATCTGATCCAGAAACTTAGTACCATAACTATCATGGATTGTGGAAATCTGATCGCATTAAAAGGATATATACTGATACAACAACAAATTAAATATCAAAGAGTTAAAGGCATCCTTAAAGACCTCTGAGGAAATACTCTTAATCATTGCATAGAAATACCTACAGGCAACCCAATTATGGGATGGAATTGAAAATCGTTAGAAGGTACATCTTTAAGCCCAAAAGAAAGAGTAGACCTTCAAGAGATCCTTAAACTAAGAAATAATTCAATAAAAGATAAGAGCAAACAATATCAAATGGGTCAAATCTAAACAGGAGAATATGTGGTAAAAGAAGGTTGGAATTTTATTAATCAAAATCATGCTCCTCATAACCCAAAACTCCCTTTACATCTCTGTTGAAATAAAAGTTGCTTACCAAAGGTAGGCTTCTTCCTATGGGCAGCAATGCAAAACAGAATTTTAACTACAGATTGGTTCAGGAAGTCACTTTTAAAGGGCCCTCGAGATGCTTATCATGTGGAAATAGTGAAGAAGATGTGGACAATCTTCTTTGGCAATGTCCCTTACAAAAATTAGGATGGAAATCAGAAAATCCACAACAATTCACTAACTTCCTCAAAACAGGGCCTAATCCACATAGTTATTTTGTTTATAATATCATTTGGAAAATAGCTCCCTCAATAATGACCTCGAAATCATGGAAAGAAAGAAGTAGAAGATTATTGAAAGGAATGATGATGGAAATTCCTATCCTTATCAATAAAATAGAAGCAATCATAGTAGAAGTAATGAACAATAGGGTAATAAACAGACATAATTTTGGAGGATGTTTTTCTCAGTGGAAAGAACAAATTAAGAAAGAATGGTTTGGGCTTAAAGTCCCGAATTTGGTAGGCAAAGGGGGTAAAGCAGGCAAAACTGCTTGAGAAAACTGTAAATGGACTCCCCCTCAAGAAGGTTGGATTAAATTAAACTTTGATGGGGCATCGAGAGGCAATCCAGGTATAGTTGGGTGTGGAGGCACTATACGTAATAGTCAAGGAAATATGTTAGCAAAATTTGTTAAACCTCTAGGAGTAGCATCTAACAACAGAGCTGAAATTCAAACTCTTATAAAAGGTCTCATGATTTGCAGTAATAAAGGGTTTCCTAATCTTGAAATAGAAGGTGATTCGCTCATTATTATTAATGCAATAAGAGCAGGAGCAACTCCAAATTGGATTCTAACTTCAAAAATTGCTCTTGAACTTTTAAAAGTCTTTAGAAATGTTAAAATAGGTCATATTTACAGAGAAGGGAATGGAGTAGCTAATAAACTAGCCAATCTAGGAGCTAATGGGCATCTTATTATGGAAGAATTGCTATAAGGCTCTTATTACTATAATTGGATGACTTCAGTACTAGAATACCTTTCCATCATAAACTGTTTGCATACAGGACTTTTTTATTATAGAAGTATAGCAATTATTTTATCTTGGTTCTTTGATTTGGGGAACCCAAGCTTTGTTGGTATCATCTATTTGATTTGCGGGATATAGTTGTATATATAGTCTCCATGCTCCAAAGGGTGTATTGCAGAGTATTTCTTTGTTGGTGTGGTTTGTTTTTGGTTTCCTTGCTGCTTGCTTTGTCTAGGTTTTGGCTTTGCATAGGTGTCATCTTTTCTTCTTTGTGATTCTGATGTTTGAGGGTCTTGGAGTTTGGTCTTGGGATTCTCTTTTTCCTTTGCAGGTGAGGTTAGGTAGGATTTTTGGCGTCCTTTGTCTAGGGCATTTCTCCTTTCATTGTTGTATTTTGCCTTTGTCATGTGCCTTTAATGGTTGCATTTATTTGGGTCCTCTAGGGTGCACACTTTGACCCTGCCTTTCTTTTCTAGCTTTTATTCTGGTCGGGTGGTTTGGTCTCTCTTGTTTCTTTGTTGTCTACTTCATGTCTGTTTGAGGGTGGCTTGTATGATGGTCGGCCTTTTGGTGCTAGGTGTTTGTATAGTTCTTCATTTCTAGGCTTTGTTACTCACCCTATTTTGTAGCTTCTTCGTATGTTACATTACTATCAAGTGCCTTGGCTTCTTAATTCTTTTCAAGGTTTTAGCAGCCTAATATATATTTGCATTATTGGGGTATAAAGGATTAAAAGAATTATGATTATCTATATGTTTTCAGCTGAGGTATGAGCTTGCCAGTATGAGATTGAAGGTATCCTAGAGCTCTCTTCGAGGAGTATAACAGTTTGATTTCAAGAAGCACTATTAAAAAATGTATATTATGAATTTTTGTAAGGGCAAAATTGTTATGACACAAACCATACAAATAGAGGAGATTGTATATCAGAAATATCCATGATGGTATTGTAAGGGGAGGAATGCCTCGCCAAAGACCCTTAGAAGGCAATAGTATGATGAGAGAAAGCTTCCAATTGAATCATTTGAAGATCAAAATGTAATGGGAGGTATGCCTGCCAAAGTCCCTATTTTATGGGTGTTGTACGAGTATATAGGACATAAAGTCTGAGGCGAAACCAGAGGTTTTCTTCCTGTTCTTTTTCCCATGACGTCTGCACTTTGTACGGGCTAAAGTATAACATATTTAAATTAATAAAAAAGGCTTAGCCGATTGTCGTAAAAAAAAAAAATCCCCGAAATATAATTTGAAAAATTTAAGTAAAACAAACTAAAACAGGGCACAATGTGGCATACCCACTCCACGAAACAGCCATTCTCTTCCAAACTCGATGCTGTCCAAGGCTTAGCAGATCGTTTAACTGGTTGTATCATTCGCATTCATCAGCTACATATGTATGGTATATACTTCCCATGTTGCTAAATGCCTGTCAATTTGAACAAATGAGAACTTACATAGTCATAATTTGAGGCAATCCGGTTGAATAGCTGCTGTCTACGTGCAGCAGCTATCTGATGGGAATCCTTTTCGCAGCGTACAGTGGAGGATTTTAAATACGACCTTGAGGAATACGTGAAGAACTTTTGAAGGGTGGAAGAGTTGAATGCCAAATACGCCGTGCATGGGAAATTCATGCAGCGCAAACAGTCCATGGTGAACTTGCGACAGCATCTCATAGGATAAGATTTATATACACGAAGATAGACCACATGGCCTTCCGAAAAAAACGATTTAACAGTATTGTTCACGAATCGAGGGAAATAATTGACCAAAATCATGTTTGGGAACGTTATATTTCACTAAAATTACAGATATTTCGCTAAAATTAATTTTCTGTAAGGTTAATATCTAATGAAGAAATATAATTTTAGGTTAATTAATTATTAATTAAAATTTTGTTTATTGTATATCTGTTTTGGCTCATTAAGGTTAATATATAATTAACAAATAAATTATTTTAAAGTTAGTTAATAGTAAGTTGGACACTTAATTATCTATTATAAGTTTTTTTACAATAAAATAAATATTTTGTTTCATAATAAATAATAAATATGGGTCTTAAGGACCTATGAATCCAAGGCATTGATTTGGCCACTAAATAGATCACCAAGACTATTTATGGTGATGAACCCTAGAAAATATTGGTTAGGAATAACTTGGTACAGGCGTATCCCAATGGATATAGATTTTGGTCAAGCTCATCCTAGACTTATTGTCCTTAGATCACAATGTCATTGTTATGGGTTCAAATGTGTTCAAAGCTATTTGGAAGAGTTGGAAGTTTGTCAAAATATTTATTAAGGACTTAGATGTGTATGAACAAGCAAATTCCAATTGTGGGCAAAATCTATCTAGTGGAACTTAAGGCATGGTGATAAGTATATGGCCTTGGTGGAGGGATGATCGGCTAAAAACTGGGTTGAGAAAGGCATTGCACTTTTGATGATATTTTTGTGCGTAATAATATTGTATCTTGGCTTGTCCTTTAGGTTTCATTTACCTTACTTGATTATCAAAAGAGGACCTACTCAATTTTGGAAATTGTTTATGATCGGTTACCCATCCCATGTAAAATGTTGCTATGTTGAATCTTGCTCCCTCGAGTTATCCTGGCATGACTCCACCCCCCTCCACTCGATAAAGTCCAAATACCTAGATTCCCTATTTTCTCATTCCTATGAAGTCATTAAGCACCTCAATTCCAATGGAACCTTGCCCTTGAACTTCTTGTTTGAAGCAAAATTTTGGCCAACATATGGAAATGCCCTATTGACCAAAATTTTGGCACTTTTTCTTGCACAAGCTACCATTCAAGAAACCCAATGGGGAATTTAATATATGTTCAACCTACAAGAGCCCAAAATATGTTCATCGTATCTCTTTTAAATGTGTTTTTGCCAAAGAAATTTGGAGGATGTTTGGTCTTATCCCTTACATTGATTTCACCTTCTATTTTGTGAATTAACAACAAATTTTGTGACATATTTTGGTCTATCTTTTCTTCTATATTGCTTTGGAATATCTTGAAAGTTAGGAATAATGATTTTTTTAATGGGACAACTAGATACCTTACTGATTCTTTATAGATACTTGTGTACAATGATCTTGCATCGCTGGTTATTAAGCTAAAAGAGAACAAGTTCCTTAAGATTTTGAAGGAGGGGAGAGGAATGATTAAAAGATCTAAAATTGCACATGGTTATACCTCTATCAAGGGCAGAGATGAATTTGACATCACCCTTGTTGAATTCATACATCAATTGAAGAGCAGTGGGCAATGGAAGAAATAGAAGGGACCAAATGCACCTATCTTCAGGGACTCAATATTGTTTATGAACCTTGTTCCTTCTCTCATCAATATTTCAACCTCGGATTCCAACTGTGGACTTTTAGATTTCATAATGAATGATGAATCTAATTTTGGATCCTAATCTTTCTTTCTATTTTTTAGTATTATCAAGTTGTATCTATATATGAACTACTTGATTCCCGATGTTGGTTATTTTGATGCTTTTTTGGTTTACTTGGTTAATGTCATAAACTGAGCAAGTGTTTTATCTTTTATATTCCTCTCTCAATATACTAATTATGTAAAGTGACTTGATGATTATCAATAGAAAAATAAATAATAAATGTCTTATGATTCATTTAGAAACAAGTCTTTTATCTTCTAGCAAAATGTCTTTATGCTTGTGTTGGATCTCTACTCTATTAGGGGACAATTTCATAAATGTTGGACAAAGTGATGATCACATATTTGTACTCTAGCTTACATCTGGTCCTAGCAATCAATGTCATTCTTCAATGTAAATTTATCCAATCCAATAGTTTTCTATGGTCTTCCTAAATATCTTGAGGCTTTGTGGTATTTTTGAATATCCTAATAATTAACTATTCATCTGAAGAGGTAAGTTCTCCTAGTCAACGATCATGATTAAAACAAGATTAAGATAGCAAGTAAGAACTTAAGTAAGATAATTTGTTACCTTGTTTTTTGCACCAAATCATAATGTGATGTTATTAATTGCTCCAATCCTCTAGAATATTTATACAGAAGTGAATGATAAAAATAAATACAGTGCATGTTATTAATTATTATCATAAAGCACAAAGCATTGTATCTAAAATGTATGTCTTCCAAAGACCTCATGATGTAATCGAGGCATATGCACATCTTACATCAGGACTTATACCCAAGCGATATCGGTGGGTTTCTTTCCCATTCTTTTCTCGTCAATACTTGCACTTTGAACAGGGGAAAATAAATATGTTAAAATATTTTGAAATATAAAAAAAAAGGGCATATGCATTTTACTGATTAAAAAAAAAAAAAATAAAGCATTATATTGCATTAAATGTGTATTTTCTCAAGGGTCAAAGGGGTTGTTTGCTATTTCAATTACTCACTAGTTTTTCCTAACACTTATATAGAAGAATTTTGCTCAAAGCATCTAGGATTTATTTTCAAGCTTCTGGCAAAGTGAATTTCTATAATTGAAAAAGTCGAGTCAACATTTCAAATGATACAAGATGGGGGTAAGTGCACCAAGTTGTGGTGCCAAAAGCGGGGTATAAGTGGCCACTTTTTTTTTGAAATCAATAATTTTTGAACTTCAACAAGAATTTGAAGATAGTTACACTCAAAATTTTAAGAGATGACAAAAAACAAAAAGTATTAGTCCTTTTAATCTAGTTTTTAAACTTCTAATTTTTTTTTCAAAATGGTTTAGTTTTAGGTCCTCAAAAAAGGGGGCCACAGAAAGTGGTACTATTTTTTCAGAAAAAGCATAACATAGTGCAAAGTTGGCCCCCCTAAAATTTTAACTTTTTTAATAAAATTTTGTAAATGCTCTTGTCAAAGTTACCTAACATTGTGTAGTTTATCCCAAATTTTTAGGGTAATTTTATAATGTGTATTTTTTTAATGAATTTTTTAATTGGACACATCCCAAATACATCAAATATCTGTGTGCTCCCCCTAGAAATGATTGAAAACTAATCTAAAATTAAAACTTCTTTTTTTCAAAGTGTATATAATGGAGTCTAGTCTCTAAAAAATTAAGTTGTTGTGAAATTTGATGAATGAGCTAAAATCTACATCCCAATTAATACACATTGGTTTTTGACAAAAAATGGAGATACTTTCAATAGAAATTATAGTTGAAAGGCTTGAAATAGTTCAAATTTGAAATCAATTATAATGTTATATAGCTAACAAAGAGATCTGTAATGTCATGTAACTTGATTTTATCGATACTCAACCATGAGTAAACTTGAAGGAGAGCACACAAGAGAAATCAATCATTTTTTGTATTTTTGTTGTAAAACACATCTCAGACCAGTTTAGAGACTCCAAACCTTTGGGTGGGATCCCCAAGGAAAAACCAAGCCTTAGGCTTGGTAGAATCCAAAGCTTTAAAAAAAAAAAAAAATTTAAATTCAAGCTTACATAGTGTGTATGTGCTATAGTGCGCATGCACTCTGTAAGCCTGAATTTTAATAAAGAGCGAATGAGAGAGGGAAGGAGAGAGGGTAGATAATGTGAGAGAGTAGAGGATGGAGAGATTAGGAGATGGGAGATGGTGTGTGTGTGTGTGTGTGTGTGTGTGTGTGTGTGTGTGTGTGAGAGAGAGAGAGAGAGAGGGGGGATGGGAGAAGGTGGGATAGGGGAGAGAGATGGAGAGAGAGAGAGAGAGTAGGGGAAGGGAGAGGGAGAGAGTGAGAGGAAGGGAGAGTAGGGGATGGGAGAGAGAGAGAGAATGGGAGAGAGGTAGAGTAGAGAATGAGAGAGAGAGAGAGAGAGAGAGAGAGAGAGAGAGAGAGAGAGAGAGAGTGTGTGTGTGAGAGAGAGAGAGAGATGTCTGTGAGAAATATATAGTAAAAGAGAGGAGTGGGAAAGAGATTTAGCTAGATAAATATGGAGATGAAGATCAAGATAGATACATGAAAATATATATAGAGGGAGAGAGAGGGAGAGAGAGAAAGAGTAGGGGATGGGAGAGGGTGGGATAGAGAGAGAGAGAGAGTAGGGCATGAGAGAGGGTGGGATAGGGGGATAGAGAGAGAGAGAGTAGGGGATGGGAGAGGGTGGGATAGAGAGAGAGAGAGGGTGGGATAGGGGGATAGAGAGAGAGAGAGAGTAGGGGATGGGAGAGGGTGGGATAGAGAGAGAGAGGGTGGGATAGAGTGAGAGAGAGAGTAGGGGATGGGGGAGAGAGAGAGAGAGAGAGAGAGAGAGAGAGAGAGAGAGAGACTAGGGCATGAGAGAGGGTGGGATAGAGCGAAAGTAGGATGGGAGAGGGTGGGATAGAGAGAGAGGGTGGGATAGGGCAGGGATAGAGAGAGTATAGGGGATGGGAGAGGGTGGTAGAGGGAGGGAAAGGGGGGGGGGGGGAAGATAGAGAGAGTAGGGAATGGGAGAGGGTGGGATGGGGAGGGGGAGAGAGAGAGAGACTAGAGGATGGGAGAGGGTGGGATAGAGAGAGTAGGGGGCGAGAGAGAGTATGGGGTGTGTGTGTGTGTGTGTGTGTGTGAGAGAGAGAGAGAGAGAGAGAGAAAGAGAGAGTAGGGGATGGGAGAGGGTGGGATTGGGGAAAGAGAGAGAGTAGAGGATAGGAGAGGGTGGGATAGGGGAGGGAGAGTAGGGGTTGGGAGAGGGTAGGATAGGGGGGAGAGAGAGAGAGAGTAGGGGATGGGAGAGGGTGGGATAGGGAGAGAAAGATTTTTCACATAATGTGTATGCACTATAGTGCATGTGCTCTTCATAGTGCATACACACTATATCAAAACACCAAAAAATGGTTATAACGAAAGTTTGGGTCCCTATTAACCCATATTCTATTTTTTGTCTGTTGTGTGTTCTATTGTTTGCAGACACCAAATTCAATCATTGGATACACTATTATAAAGGAAAAGGCTAACAAAAGTATAACCATTCACCTTCAATGACATAAAACTGGTAGTATTATTTAGAATTTGAAAATAAAGTAAACCAAAGAAATGTGTAGAAATGTATGACATTTAGGATTATAATTTTCAATAATTATTTGAAATAAGAATTGATATATTTTCCTAATTTTTAAAGACAAATTTTTAGTTGCTAAAAATTGTTGAAAATTAGGGGTCTAGTTCCCACCACAAAACTATATGGAAATAAGCTTATTTCCATTTGATCTTAGATTATGTTATAGATGGCATATATAGATAGAACAATAAAAAATAAAATTTGGCTTTAGACCTATATTTTATCTTTTATAATGATTCAAATTTTAACTCACCTAAAATCAATAGTTTTCATCTCCCACCACATTTTTCAAAATAAATCTATTCTAACCAAAAGAAAAATTATGCATTCTTAGAGAGCACTTTCTCCTCTAGAATGTCATATGATTTTTAATTTTTTATTATATGATTTAATATTTTTATCTTTCTCAAAATCGACATCTTCTCGAGTGTTAAAATATGTACTTGTAGAATTCTTAAATTGCAATATATTATATCTAATTTAAACACTATTAACTCTATAAGAGAATATTCTCGACTTTGAGCTCTATAAAATGGTGTTTATATGTTATTAAAAAAAATCATTAAAAATAAGAGTTTTCAAAACGTTAATTTTCTGAAGTAATTTTTTTTTTTTAGTAATTGGATCAAACTAGTATAAAACATGCATTTAATAGACATTTCTAATTGGAAAAGTGTGAGACCATATATAACTTAGCTAAAATAAATTTATCTAGATCATATGTTTGAATAAAATTGATTTTTAGATAGAAATACTCAAATTCAATTGTTCTGATAAGTCATCTAGAAAGGTGGCACAACTTTGTACTTTTACCCCCCCACTAACCCATATTATGTTTCTTGTCTGTTGTATGTTCTGTTGTTCAAACAGAAAACACAGGTTTCATGTTGTTGGAAGTTAGAAAACACCAAATTCAATTATTAGATACACTATTTGAAGGCTTTTTGAACATTCTTTCATTCTACTAGAAGCTAGCAAATACCAAATTCAATCATTGGATACATTATTTGAAGCCTTTTTGAACATTTTTTCATGTTATTAGAAGCTAACAAACACCAAATTCAATCATTGGATACACTATTTGGAAACTTTTTAAACATTCTTTCTATAGAAAAGGTTAGTGCAGTCCTTTTTAAATATTCTTTGTTGCTATAGAGACAGATTTCATTATAATTTAACAAGTTGTTTAATATATATTGAATTGATTGAAATTTGTATGATTGAATGAATTGTTATTTGGAAATGGTTAGAAATTTGACAAGTTGTTTAATATATATTGTGTATCCATTGAAATAATTGTAATTTGTATATGTATTTGAATAATTTGACATATAGAAATCATCATCATGCCAAGGAAAAAACCAAAAACTCAAAGAAAAGAAGAGAGGGAGAGAGATTTGGCAATTAAAAGAGAAAATGAAATTACTACGTGAACAATGAAAATTTTAATGCAATAATGAAGAATTGTCTTTTGAAGAAGAACAAGAACCACCGATACAAAGAAACAAAGAGGAAGAATTGGAAAGAAAAAGAGAACAAATGAGACTCTTACACTCAAGAAGACAATTGAATTGTGAAGCTACACCATCTTCCAATGTTGGAGTCATATCATCATTTTATGTTGAAGAGACACTAATTTCTACATCCAACAATGTACACACTCCATCATGTCATGTTGAAAGCACAACATCAACATATCAAGTAGGTGACACTCCATCTTTTGCATCTTATTGCCAAGGCACATCATCTTTGGTTCAAGGTATGCAAAACACTCAACCTTATGTTGATGTTCAAAATGTTGAGGGAATGGAAGAGATTATAACACCTTCTAGAATTCATTTTAGAAGACCAAAATATTTGATTGATATTGATAATAACATTTTGAAATCAATGCCTAACAAGATTAGCAAGTGTACTTGTCAAAAAAAAGTTAATCGTATGTGGAGATTATTCTTTGAAGAATTAAAGATTATAGGTCAATGCCAATTATTTGGTGAAATAATGAGGAATTTGAAATTTAGGCTCATCATTAAGATTCTTGGGCTAATAATGATGGATGATTCAAATGAAAAAATCATTATAAAGAAGCTAATGAGTGCATATGACAAAGTGGGTTCTAAATCATACACCAAAGATAGTAATATCACAAGACACATACTTACATCGACAATAGTAAGTAACCAAACATGAAGAAAGCTTGACTCATGAGAAAGATAAGAAAAACATTGAAAATCGATAGAGGTACTCTAAGGAGAGCCATAGTAAAGCGTGAGAGATTGGAAGATCCAACAAAAAATGAGTTATGGACATTTAGCAGTAGACTACCGCGAAAGGATAAAGAAATTTGTGAAGCTTTGAAATCATTGATTAAATATTTTTGGACAAATAACATGTGTGTTTCCTCTAATCAAAGAGATGTTGTAAGGAGGATTGGTAGGTGAAATTGTGACCCACATGCAAAACATTTTTTGGACTCAACTCAAACACAATTTTTTGCAAAATTTATTGGTATGTATCCTCAAATTCAAATAAGTCAAAGATTTTTTGAGATGGGTAAACATTTTTTTATGTGAAGATAAATCAAACACGCATAACTTGTTGTTGTAGGACACATATTGAATTTTCTAACCATTTTGATGTTTTTAGGCATATATGTGTGTTTTTTGTAGTCTAAGTTTGTTTTGTAGGATTGTGACATGAATGAGCCAGCTAGATCTTCAAGGGGATTCTGAAATGTCCCCTTTTCTGATTTGATATGGTATTTCACGCCTCTAATCAGATTTTCAAAATCAAACAACTGATATCACAAAGATCCTCCAAATTTCTCAAGAAACCCCAAATCGGGTATGCCAGGAATGGTGCCAAAAGCTTCACAGCTTCACCTATTATTAATAAATCTGAAAATGGCCATTTTTACAGATTTTTCAGCAGCATAACAGCCTACAAAATGACATTTCCAGATCTATATAGCCTTTACACAACAGCTCACAAATGCAGGACAAAAACTATGCTCATCGGGCTCCCGAAATTAACACAAAAATGCCCGAAAACACCACAAAAACACTAATAAACTATCTCAGAAGTTTAATCACATCCCAATACATATATTCAGCTCTATTTTAACAGCTTAAAGTCTGAAATACAACAGCAACCAAAACTGATATGAAATGCTCAACTAAAAACACCAAACTCATGCAAAAAACACACCCAAAAACCCACAAATCTACACTGTTCAGCACAAAGGCAAACTCTGTATGAGCATGCACATGGAATGGCTTCAAACTCTCATCCTTAGCCTTCCTAGAAACCTACAAACTCCTGTTCTTGGGTCTCCTTCTCCACAGGTTTGGCAGCCTCTGAAGAATAACAAAGAATGAGCAAAAATCAAGTTCTCCCATCAGCCCAAAATGCCTCCAAACCCCTTAAAAGAGGGCATAACTGTAACTCACGTCCAAGAGAGGTTAATGAAACATATTTTAATAATAATTTTTATTTATTAGTCCAACAGTTTCCAAAGATTAACCCCTTTTTTCCGAAACTTCACTTTCTTGGGCCTGCCTGCCTTAGCAAAGATTATTATTTTTTAATTATTTGAAAAGGGGACATGAAAAGTCCTCCCCTCCCAAACATTGCTTGTCCTCAAGCAATGGTTGAACAATAAACCAATCAATCCACCTGGATCCCAAATGTAGTCATGAACTATACTACTACCAATTAACACAGGCTCCTGCAATATCCTCTGCAATATGACCAAGAGGAATCCATAATCAAACTAACAATTATAGCTCAACCAAACTCCGAAATCACCACTACCACAATCAAAAACCCATGAGGCACAAACTCTTAGAACATCGGAACCCAAGCAAAGTGGACAAATCAAACTACCAACACAGTAAATACCATCAACGCATCCCACTGGCCTATACGGAATGCACAATCCAACTCTGCAACAATGGTGAATGCTCTCGAATGAAACTGTACCAAGTATGGAGAATCCACACACTGTACAACTCCTGCAGTCAACACAACTTTGCAAATCACCAGCCACTATCTCATAACCATAACTACCATGCACCCCTGATGGTGAAAAGCCATCACAAGATAAATAGCAAGAATTGGAACCCAAACCAAATCTTCCTACCATCAACTCCTCAACACAAGGATCAAATGCTAACTGATGTACATACCTTGCAATATAATGTTGATAAAAAAAACCAACCTTAGTCAACAACTCACCATGAACAAGTGATACAACCCACTGTGACTGATCACCAGCTAAGTCAGGAGATGTCATAGCCAAAGGAGTAGAATCAATAACAACACCCGTTGAAGCATCACTCTGAAACTCCTGCTCTGAGTCATGTATTATCAAGCTGTCAACTGTAGAACCTATCGCCATGTCATGCCCATCACAACTCTCATCTTGAGGCATCAAATTGTCCCATAACTGATGATAAGCACTAGGAACCAAAGTACATCTCTGTATCATTATCTCATCAACATGGTCATCAAAGGTAAATTGATGAGCATACCTCACAGTGTAATGCCGATAGAATGCACCAATCTCAGTCAATGGCTCAGACTATAATCCAGATAAAACTAACTACAATTGATCATTAACCATGTTGGAACTAACTACTACCTCCGAAGATATCACCAAGGGAGTAGTGTTACTAGTAGGAACCATGCCAACTGCCGACTCACCAACATCACACATGATCTTTGATAAATCTCTAGTCTCTGTGCCATCAATACTAGAGGCCACCACCATGTCAGGCATACAACAATTTGCTACAACACCCAACTCAACTGAACCTAACTCTAGTGGGAATGAATCTGATATTCCAATGTTAGTATCAAGAATGGATGCATCCCCATCTCCACTGTCTCTGACAATCTCGGCCATGGACATCCTCGGATCACCAAACACCACTGCTTGTGACTGTATAGAATTAGGTGAAGACTGTAGTCGCTCTAACTCCATGGTCACCTTAGCCAAATGAAATTGTGACTCCTTGAAAGCCAACTGTGTACTCTCAAGAATCTCAGAAGTCACCACAAGCTGCTCAGTAAGCTCACTCACCTCATCTTCCTTGGCCAACAATGCATCATATGCTATACTGCCCCACTTCATAAGATAATCTCTGTCGGCTACCAACTGCATATAATCCTGTCTCAGAATCTGGATAGCCTCCCATAAAGAGTGGAACTCTGTCAAGGAAAGATAACTACCTCCCTGCTCATCACTAGTAGGAGAACCCCATCCATAAACTGCTAACAACTGACGAGCAGCATCGAAATGCTGGCAAGTGATAGCAATGTCTTGGTCACTAACTCTCAACTGATTAGACACATGATGGCACTGGCTTGACTGTCTCCTACAAACCTCCTCTGATGCACTATCTAAAGGAGTATCCTCAAAGTTACTAGTCTCTAGAGTATTACCATCCATATCCTGTGAATCAAATCTAAAACTCATATCAACATACAGAGTATCAAAAACATTAGCATTGCTGTCCAACTCCTCTATACCCAAGGAAACTAAGTCTTCAAAATTTCCCACTGCATCCTCCTGGATGTCATCAATGCCAATATGATCCTGGGACTCATCTATACACACTGCCAAATATGAAATATCATCAACACATTCTAGCAAGTATGGTCGACTGGATATATGAACAAAGCCCAACATCGGTGTATAAAAACTAATACCAACATTGGACAAGCTGCTAGCACAAGAAAAGACAACACCGTGCAATCTGCTAATCAAATCCATGATAGCACCCAAACAAACACTGCTACCAAAAAGTGTTAAAGATCTCCTGTCAACTGAATCCCAAATGCCAATATAACAATCTTGAGTCCATATCTGTAAACTAGAATCAGCTGGTAACTCAAGCAAAATCCTCACTTGAGTAATATGACCAATACCAACTAACTCCACATACCTATCATGATGAGATAATAAAGTCAAAATACTATCTTCACTCACCTTCAGCTGGCAGGATAAATCATGTGAAGTACTACCTGCCTCAACCTCATGTGATGAAGCATCGAACTGTGCCTGGTACTCTTTCTCAGCAAAGTCATGAATGCTCAATGTTTGCTCATCTCTACCAGGTATCTCACCATCCTGCACAACAACATCCTCATAATCATCATCTGAACCCACTACACTGTAGTCACTGCCTGTTGTAACTATACCATCCTGAATACCTGTGGCATCACCCTTTGACAACCTGTAAACAATTGTCTCAATTTGAGTATCAAGTTGACCGTTACTATCAATCTGTGTAATATCCTTTCCCACCACCTCTTGTGGCAGAGTAGAATCTGAGACCTCTACCTGGCTATTAGCTAGTTTCTCAAACTCCTCATGCAAGTTCTTGGGAATTGTGTCATCTGTCCTGTGAGAAAATCTGCCAAATAGAAATCCAGTCAACTTATCCACCTTAGCTGGGTCAGATAACATGTCATTCATTATACGGTGGTGCTCAACCAACTGTTTAGACATGTCATGGCTTATTTTCATAAGTTTATCTCGAATTTCTAAATAACCATCCTTTCTACTATTTTGACTCTGGCTATCAATTGTCCAAGATTGTTCCCTCTGAGACTCTGTACTATACCTGTCCATTCTGGATAAAGTAGAGTGTAACCCCAATAGGATATAACTTCTTCAAACACCAAGAACTAACATGCAAATGATTAGAAGTAGCATGCAACCATAGATTTGGACATGCAACTGATTAGAAGCAACATGCAACCACCAAATTATGACATGCAAGATCTGGGTAGTTGTCAAAATTGACATGCAAGATCTAGGTAGTTGTCAAAACTGACATGCAAACTTCTACAACCACCAAATTCACCAAGAACTAACATGCAAATGATTAGAAGTAGCATAAAACCATAGATTTGGACATGCAACTGATTAGAAGCAACATGCAACCACCAAATTATGACATGCAAGATCTGGGTAGTTGTCAAAACTGACATGCAAGATCTGGGTACTTGTCAAAACTGAAATGCAAACTTCTACAACCACCAAATTCACCAAGAACTAACATGAAAATAATTAGAAGTAGCATGAAACCATAAATTTTGACATGCAGCTGATTAGGAGCAACATGCAATCATAAATTATGACATGCAAGATTTGGGTAGTTCTCAAAACTGAAATGCAAGATCTGGGTAGTTGTCAAAACTGACCTGCAAACTTCTAAAAACCCTCAGGCTGGCAAGATCATGGCTCTGATACCACTGAAATGTCCCCTTTTCTGATTTGATATGGTATTTCACGCCTCTAATCAGATTTTCAAAATCAAACAACTGATATCACAAAGATCCTCCAAATTTCTTAAGAAACCCCAAATCGGGTATGCCAGGAATGGTGCCAAAAGCTTCACAGCTTCACCTATTATTAATAAATCTGAAAATGGCCATTTTTCAGCAGCATAACAGCCTACAAAATGAAATTTCTAGATCTATATAGCCTTTACACAACAGCTCACAAATGCAAGACAAAAACTATGCTCATCGGGCTCCTGAAATTAACACAAAAATGCCCGGAAACACCACAAAAACACTAATAAACTATCTCAGAAGTTTAATCACATCCCAATACATATATTCAGCTCTATTTTAATAGCTTAAAGTCTGAAATACAGCAGCAACCAAAACTGATATGAAATGCTCAACTAAAAACACCAAACTCATGCAAAAAACACACCCAAAAACCCACAAATCTACACTGTTCAGCACAAAGGCAAACTCTGTATGAGCATGCACATGGAATGGCTTCAAACTCCCATCCTTAGCCTTCCTGGAAACCTACAAACTCCCGTTCTTGGGTCTCCTTCTCCACAGGTTTGGCAGCCTCTGAAGAATAACAAAGAATGAGCAAAAATCAAGTTCTCCCATCAGCCCAAAATGCCTCCAAACCCCTTAAAAGAGGGCATAACTATAACTCACATCCAAGAGAGGTTAATGAAACATATTTTAATAATAATTTTCATTTATTAGTCCAACGGTTTCCAAAGATTAACCCCTTTTTTCCGAAACTTCACTTTCTTGGGCCTGCCTGCCTTAGCAAAGATTATTATTTTTTAATTATTTGAAAAGGGGACATGACAGATTCATATCCAACATTTTATGTGAAATAGGAGACAATCAACAATATTACAAGACGTCATGCCTGGATGGTACATGCTTATTTTGCGATTCTTTGCATCTTTTATCAACATGTGAAAATATGAATAGTACACATGCAATTGGAAATGAAATAGTAGATTACAAAAAAATATAAGACAGTGACATATGCTCTAAAAGATGGGAAACAGGGTAAAAGATGTGATTTAGTCATTGAAAAGATTCTAGTGTCTAAGTTCATGAAAATTTTTTGTAAAAAGATTATTTACGAGTATGCAAGGCATACACATAGAGCTTGATGGCTAGATTTGCAATTCAAGTTGTGCAAGGATACATTTCCACTTGATATCATTGTTTCGGTTATAGAATTTATAGAGAACAACACACTACAACCCAAAAATGAAGTGCAATCAAAGTATTATACTTCTCAATAGGTTTCCATATTTGTTCACATAACATTCATGCATTCACCTACAAGTACAGAGGATGACAAGAACATATTGAGAGAGTACAATTTTTACATCAGCGATGATCGAACACATTCTACGAAGTTTTTACATGGTTGTTTTCAACTATTTTATGGAGGTATGGCTAACAAGGGCATACCATATTGCCAGCGCATTATTTGGTTAGACAATTGTGCATCTCAATTCAAGAATGCACAAATGTTCTTTCAGTTGACAAGGATGCATAGATTGTCTAGAATTTAATATATGTGGGATTTCACCGAGGTTGGTCATGGAAATGGAGACCATGATAGTGTATGAACATACATCAAAAGAGACTTATCTCATGAAGAACTAAAGTAAAAAGATGGAGCAATATTGACAGATGCAAAATCTATCATCTAGTGGTCTAACGCTACAATGGGTCCAGGTAAGGAAGGTGAGTCTATGGTTCATAAATTGTTTTTGTTGATAGATAATACTAACATTGCACCATATGAGGATTGTTGCACACTAATAGGATCAAGTGAGTTGCACTCTTTTATAATCTCTGATGTAGGTTAATGGAGTATCCACACATGAAAAATGGCATGCTATTATCCATCATATGTAGAGGAAAATTGGGATGAGTGTGAGTCAACTGAATGGGTGGACAAATGGGATATATGAGTTTTGGACCCAATTGACGCCAATCGTCCCTCACAAGCACTAGACATGGTAGAGATGGATTCTTCCATTGACTTTGACCACTTCTCTAATCTAGTGCAACCTAGTAATATATATCTTTGTAAAATTCAATATGTAACTTGATAACTTTTACCTAAGTATTTGTTGAATTAATGACCACATTTTGTACATTTATCACTACAGGCCATGTTTTTGCTATTATTGCACCTAAAGACAATGAATAAGAGACATATTACTATTTGTGTCATTGTGTCCAGGCCAAAGTTTTTTTGGATTACTCAGTTATAGATGGTGAAGGTTTAGAGTTGTGTGCTGACTGTTATTGATTTTCGTTGAGTGTCCTTGTCTGATAAGTCTCTTTGGGATGCATAGCTAGAGGACTTAGGGCATGGGGCATGTTTTTATTTTTTTTCTACTTGTGGGTGTGGTCTTGAAACTCTAGAGTGTCTCTTGTTGTCCCCTTGAAACACTTAGGAGATTTGAGGCATCATCCTTGATTGTTTTTGCACAACCATTCTTATGGTCCTCCTGGTATCTATGTCTTGATGTGAGCATGGTTTTAGTACATTAAATTGGGTAAGCTAACATCGAAGTCATCTTGACCTTTATGTCTTTGATGCTTATGTTAGAATCTTTCCACATTCCAATCCGATACAAATCACATTCATATCTTCATAGTTACACATGTGACTAGTGATGATTGTGTGATTTTTTGATGTCCATTAATAATGGCCCAATGGTGAAAAAAAGTTATTTTACCTTCTCTAATGAATGATGAACACAAAATCCTATATTATAGTTGCTCTTTTGCAAGTACATATTTGCATTTTCATGTAGCTTGCATTATTATACTTCATGTTAGTTTGCATTTTTAGGCTACATTATGAGTTTGAGAGGGTTTTCCCTTCATCTTTCTTGTGGACTTTTAGTCAATTGTGGTCATGTTTTGATCTTTATTTCCTTATCTTCTTTTGTGATCTCAATCAAAAAATTTATCTTAAACAATTGGTTGATTTTGGGGCATTCTATTTCTTATCAAAAAAAAATCTTTTCTTCTTTCTGTTTCTTTCCATGTCTTCCAAATTTCTACCTTCCATTCGCTTTCACCCCATTTATTTTCTTCTAATTCACATTTGGGGCATAATATTTCATGCTTGATGATCTACCTTGGTTCTATGATTCTTATATCTTTCATCTTACATCAATAAATTTATCTTTTGTTTGATTTGATCAAATTTATCAATTTGTTGTTTCTCCTCTGTCCCATTTCGATTTCGATCACGAGGGAGTAGTATTTATCAACTTCAATCCTTGATTTAGTTTTATCAATTTTATCCTCTACTTTTTAAAGTCAAAATTTATTTGCATTCTTTGTCGTGATGTGTTCTAGAATCAACCACACATTTGGGTTGTTTTGTGATCCCAAATCGATCTCACACTTCAATTTCTTTCTTTGACTACACGTGTTCCCAAATTGATCACACATTAGTCAAAGAGGGGAAAATTTATGCCCCCTAAAATGGCTACCTAGACTATGGTCCCCCATTATTCAATTTATCAAATTTCCTGAATCAATGGTTTGCAATATTTTATTAAATCAATTCAAATCAATTTCTTTGATCAAATTGTAATTAATTTAGTTGTTTCAATATTTCCTAATGTTTGATCATTTTATCCTAAGTCTTATTTAATTAAAAGAAAACCTCTCTTTTAATTAAATAATTAATCCATATTTAATTAATTAAGAGAAAAACCCCTCTTTTAATTTAATAAATATTTTCTATTTAATTAAAAGAACTTACTCCCTTTTAATTAAATAAATTCCCACTTGAAAAATGAATAAAATAAATAAAAATTAAATAAATTTTTTTTCCTCTACACTTAAAAGCACATATTCTAAAGTGGGATTCCATTTAATTTTCCTCCTCTTTTCTCATTGGTGGAATTTTGTCTCACACGGATCAGTCTTTCTCCACGCTTGATTAAATCTTATATATTTCCTCTTAATCTTAATCATCCATTCTTCTTTATAAGGGAGAGCCCTCTCCTCATTTTTGACATCCAAGATTATGCTATTGTTATGCTGCAAGTTTAGAGAGCAATTTTCAGAGGAGTTTGAGCATTAAAGCTTTTTGTGGAGAACTTATATCTTCTTGTCTTCTTTTCTCATGCATCCATGGCTTCCATCATCATGATCCATCCTTGCATTTTAATATTATCTTAGATCCATATTTTCTTTCATAGATTAATCTTACATTGTTATTTCCTTTCATAGATTAGATTTTTTTTCTTGCATCATTTGCATTGTCATCATTTAGATTATTTTGCATCTTTATTTACATTCATATTTTGATATTTGAATCTCTCATTTTATGGTGTACTTGTATGGGCACAAACTAGGTCAAACTAAGGGCCTCTATTACAAACCCTTGCACTCCATGAATAGATAGCTATGAGCCGCCATTTGAGACCTCATTCTTGAAAAATCTTAGAGATAATGACCCATAGAAGTGCACTCACATTTTAGGCATACAAGAGTACCATATAGGTGTCGTGGTTGTAACTGACACATGGCTTATACGATATTCTATGAAGAACCCTAACTTGTGGTTATTCAAGGATTCGCAAATAGAGAGGAAGATTATTCATTATTCGAACCTTGTTGTCACATCAAATGTCCACTTGATAAAATATGGTGGAAAACCACATAATAAGACTCTTTGGAAGGTTCGCTAGTTAGACCATGAGGCAATACTTGAGACACTAAAATGTAGACCAAATTTAGTTGGTTCATTAGTTTGAATATAATTACAAAAAGATGGAATCCTAAAGTAAAATGTTGTTAGGTTTCGGAAACTAAGGTATTTGGTTACCTAGTAGGTCCTAGGAATCCTAACTAGGGTCCTAGAATGGTCCTAGATGGAACCATTTGATCAAAAGATGTAAGCAGCAAAAATTGTTCAAAAGTTGTAAAGTTGCTCAAAAAGTTGCAAATGATAGTTTGGGAAGTTTTAACTACCCATGGTTCAGTATTTGAGCATGGGAAAATATTTTTTGGAAGGTTAGAATATTTTTAGTACAGGGAAGCACTCAAATTCTTATGTTGGTCAATAGTTGCTCAATAAGCCAAAAGTTGCTCAATAGGATAAAAGTTGTTAGGGATGGGAAACTAAGGTATTTGGTTACCTTATAGGACCTAGGAATCTTAACTAGGGTCCTAGAATTGTCTTAGATGGACCCATTTGACCAAAAGATGTAAAGAGCAAAAACTTCTCAAAAGATGCAAAGTTGCTTGAGCAACTTTTGCAAAAAGTTGCAAATAGAGGTTTGGGAAGTTGTAAATACCCATGCTTAGGTATATGAGCATGGGAAACATACTTTGGAAGGATAGAAGTTTTCTAGTCAGATTTCACACTCCTTTCCAACTAAGTTGCATTTTTTAGCAACTTTTACAACTTTTGCAATTTTGCACAAAAGGTGTAACTTTTGTAAAGTTCACTAGATTTCACTTCTAGGACTTGGAAAAGCTTCCAAATTATTTTTAAAAAAGCTAAAAAAACCTAATCCTAGGCTTTCTTGACCAAAACATGTAAAAGACTCAATTTTACCTAATTGGCAATTTTTGCTTATATCTTGCACAAAGTGGCCTAGGCATACATATCTTGATCATATATCTCTCACCATTTATCATGAGATCAAACTATCTACTCTAGTATCTCTGGGTGGTTGGGTAAACCCTAGTCTCAAGCTCATCCCATCATGTTGACCGCTCAAATGTTCTTGGGCATGCCAAACCGAATTGACCCTAAGAGTCATTAAATGCCATAGGGAAACAATCTTTGACGAGGCATATCTCAGAGCTTGTGTGAGGTATGGATGAAATTTCAAGTGCTACAAGGTTGTGTTGTCAATACCTATAATAACCTCTCTCTCTTTTTGGAGATTAGATTCCATTTTGATTTTGCGGCCCCATCTCAGGTGATGTTGAAACTTGTAGTGTTGGCCAGTACAAAGTTGCCAACTATTGAATCTCTCTAATTGTTCATTGTGGGATCAAAATATCTATTCTATTAGCTCTAGGTGGCTAGGTAAACCCCAGTTCCAAGCTTTTCCTGTCTCATTGACCACTCAAACATTCTTGAGCATACCAAACTGAATTGACCCTAAGAGTCATTAAATGCCATAAGGCAACAATCTTTGATGAGGCATATATTGGAGCTCGTGCAAGGTATGGATGCAATTTTGGGTATTAAAGGATCATGTTATCAAAACTAACAATAACCTCTCTCACTTATTGGAGATTAGATTATATTTTTTATTTTTTGGCCACATCTTAGGTGATGTTGAAACTTGTAGTTTTGGCCAATACAAAGTTGCCAACTGCTAAATCTCTCTAACCATTTATCATGGGATCAAACTGTTTATTCCATAAAGCTCTAGGTGGTTGGGTAAACTTTAGTCCCAATCTCATCCCATCACATTGACCTCTCAAACATTCTTAGGCACGCTGAACCGAATTTACCCTAAGAGTCATTAAATGCCATAGGGTAGCGATCTTTGACAGGGTATATCTTAGAGCTCATGTGAGGTATGGGTGCAATTCTAGGTGCTATAGGATCATGTTGTCAACACCTATAATAATTTCTCTCTCTTTTTGGAGATTGGATTCAGTTTTAATTTTATGGCCCCATCTTAGGTGATGTTGAAACTTGTAGTGTTGGCCAATACAAAGTTGCCAACTGCTGAATCTCTCTAACCGTTCTGTTGGAATTATGATATATTTGTCATTAGTTACAACACTTATTTGATTTTGAATGCTTACTGAGCTCATACCGAGCATTCCTTTGGAAACTGAGCTTATGGGCAGTTCAGCAGTGTTTACCAAGTTCTCAGTGCTCACCTAGTCATCAGTTGAAATCAATGTCTACCGAGTGATCAAGGTAAATGAGAGACTTAGTGTTTACCGAGTGATCAAGGTAAACAAAGAACTTAGTGTTTACCGAGTGATCAAGGTAAACAAAGAACTTAGTGTTTATCGAGTGATCAAGGTAAACAAATAACTTAGTGTTTACCGAGTGATAAAGGTAAACAAAGAACTTAGTGTTTACCGAGTGATCAAGGTAAACAAAGAACTTAGTGTTTACCGAGTGACCAAGGTAAATGAAGGAATCAATATTTACCAAGTGAAGAAGGTTGTCAATGGATTCAATTTTTATCGAGTGATACAATATTCACCGAGTCACCAATGGTTACCAAGTTCCAAGATACTTAGAATGGTCAGTATGAATCGCGCCTCTACTCTTACCGAGTGCATGATGATGCGGTGTATTGTAGTGGATGCTGAGTATCAGAAGGTCACCGAGTTAGTTTGAGGAACCCGAGTTTTCTAACATCTGGCCGACTCAGTAATGTTTTGTTCACTTGTGTTTGGCCGACCTTGTTAAGTAAATATTGGAATGGTATATATGTGATGTATTATATCATTTGTACAAATATGATAAGGAAATTGGATGGGATTTTGTATTGCAATATTTTGAGAAGAGGGAAATCGAATCAACAGTAGAACAGAGGAATACAACAAGGTCAACATAGATGCAAAAAAGTTATATCTATCACATTAGGTGATCAAAGCATAAAGGATCTTATCATCAATCAGTTGTAACCAGGTCAACTACTTCATTCTAATAGGTGAATCAATTTGTAAATCTTTTAACAGGGTAGACTTAACAGTCTTGTGTAAATCTCCTAACAGAGTTCATACTTCATTGTATGTTTGTAAATCCTCTAACAAGGTGGATCTAGCAATCCTACTTGCTCCTAACAGGGCAGATCATCAGAAGTGATCATTGTAAGCCTTAACAGAGCAAATTCATACTGTAGTATTGAAGTTTTGTGGGCATCATCCCCACCCCAGTTTTACTTTCTAATTGGAAGGTTTCTGGGTCACCAAATCTGTGTGTTCATGTGTTATAAATGTTTATCTTTTCATGCATACAGTAGATTAGATGGATGAATGGTGAATATGTTATTATGCAGAATTGATTTAAAGTTTTAGAGTTACTTATTCACCCCTCCCCTCTCAGTAACCTTGTTAGTCTTGATTATTTCCAATAATTGGTATCAGAGCATTGTGGTTCTCAGGATAAAGTTTAACAGCTTGAGCAAAGATCAAGGATAATGGAGATATTCAAACTTGACAAATCTATTGAGAATGAAAAGCTAGATCTAGAAATGGCCATCACTCAACTCAAAGAAGCAAAGGAGCATCTTTCACAATCTCTAAAAAGAAGGAAGGAACTTGCAAGACAAATGAATGATCATCAGTATATTGAAGAAAAGATTGAAGACCTTTTACCATCAAGCAGTTCAAATGAAGCTAATGAATTAACCAAGGAACTCTTAGCAAAGAATGGTTCACTGCAGGAAGAAGTAAGAAAGCTTAGAAACGAACAAGAAATCCAATCCATTAGGCTAAGTGAAATTTTGGAACAGAGAAACAAGGCAAATGAAGACTTAGAGGTAAGAAATAATCAATCCTTTCAGCATGAAGATCTTGTAGATCAACTATCTAATGCAAATGAAGAAATCATGAATCTAAGATCTGAGAATGAAAGTTTGAGAAATGATTTAATCACTGAAAGACAATTCAATACAAGCTTACAAAGTGATCTGAGATCTGAAAGACAAATCAATGAAAGTTTGAAAAATGACTTAAATGTTGAAAAGCAAGTCAATGAAAGAATGATAAAATCTCAAATAGATATGGATCAATTGAATAAGCAAAATGAGCAGAATCTTCATAGACAAAAAGGTAAAGCAGGCCTTGGATACAATGAACAAGGTGAATCTTTCAAACAGGGTACCCAAAAGAATCAAAGACCTACTTGCAATCATTGTGGTAAGTTAGGTCATACATCTAACAGATGTTGGAGCAATGGTAAAGGAAAATTGAATGGTAAATGCTATAATTGCAATTAGCATGGTCACAAAGCCAATGACTGCAAAGAGAAACCAAAATTTGAAGGCAAATGTCATAAATGCAAGAAACAAGGTCACAAGGCATCTGAGTGTAGATCTAAATCATTCAATCCAACAAAACAAATTGTCAATGCATTATTTGATTGAGACTACAATACTTGGTGCAGATGTCACTATTGTGGAGAATATGGACACATTGGAATAAACTGTGCAAGGCATCACCTAAGGAAGAAAGATACTACTATAAGATGTTATACATGTACCGAACTTGGTCATATATCCAAGAATTGCATGAACATAGGAAGAATTGAAGATGAAAAGAAAGCCAGAGCTGACAGCATTCAAAAATAAATGAGACAACAATGGATTCCTAAATCTACCGATCCATAAAGTTCAAATGATGGCAATGTCACTCAAGAAGTGAGTGACTCCACCATTTCTAATTAAGACTCATCAAGAAAAAGCAAGAACTGCATCTTCAAGCAATATCCTAAGCAGTTCTAGAATGAAGAAGGAGGAGAAGAAGAAGGAGAAGAAGAATTTGCAGAAGAACAACCTGTGAAGAAGAAAGGTAAGGTAATCATTACCAAACCTAAGAAGAAGCCTATAGCAATATTTACCAGAAGAACCAGAAAAGGTATGCAGGAACCTATACTAGTTAGGCCTGCACCCACATTCGAGCAAAGGCTCAAACTATTGGAAGAAGGAGCTGGCATCACAAATTTCAAGGCATTGAAATTTGAAACTAGAACTAATGCTGAGAAAATGTAGATTGAGGAATTGGTACTCAATAAGATGGGTAAATGGAAATACTCCCCAGACTAGATTGCCCCACAAATCTCAAAAGAACTACTGGAGAGATTGCAACCGAGATGAGAGTCAGCCACCCAAATGATAAAAGATATTTATGAGCAATCCCTGAAAAATCTTCAACCAAGTCTCACTTGAGCAGAAGTAAAAACTGAAATGAAAAGCCATGAAGGTAAAATGATGATTAGATTCCACACCTGTTTGATTTTGATCAAAGACATTGAGCATATTGTAAATGATGCTACAAACATGTGGAAAAATATCTATCATCTACATAAGCTCAGTGAAGACGCAGTAGAAATCAAAGATGATGACAACAACAACGATGATGAGTTTGATAGCACTCCATCCATCACAATCTCACTAGGAGATCTGCATGCACTAATGGAAGATAAAGAGGAAGAAGACAAGGAGGAAGAAGCTAAAGAGGAAGATAAGGAGGAAGATGATCCAGTCAAAATTGTAGCAACAGTTATTGCATCCCTTCCTCACTCTCCACCTAAAATTGTGACATCATCAAGGTTGTAGTCAGCTTCAGCAGGTTTGATAACATCTACATCAGATTTATCATCTGCACCTGCCATATCTTAGCTCCAGGTATCATCAATGGAAGTGTCTACCACTTCATCTACTGAGCTGCATCCCTCTTCTTCAGCTACCGAGCTAGCCTCCTCAACTCCATCATCATCATTCGGTATAGCAGTAAGTTCCACAATTTTGTCAATTCCAATTCGCTCTACAATTTTGTCAGCATTATTTGCATCTACTTCAGACACAGTTAGCTTAGATACTGCATTACCGAGTGTATCACCATTTTTGGCAAGTACTCCAATTTTTGATCCAATAAATACTCCTATTGGCACTCAACCCTCAAGCATCCCAGTTTTCGCTGCTAGTCCTTCCATCTCTACTATTGTGTCTATTCCTAAGGTCAAACCAGTCATCATAGAAGTCAAACAAAAGCAACCATTAAGACTTATGATCACTGGAAAGGAAATTCTTGAAGATATTGACTTAGACACAGAGATAGTAATCCCAAAGATTGACTATGAAAATGCTACCATTGCTACCATTGAAGAAATGAGGTATGCTAGTCAACTAATTGAGATGAAGGCTACACAAAAGCAGCTAAGGTCTAAAAGGGATAAGGAATATATAATAATTGAGAATGCCCAAAATATAATTACTAAGGCTATAGGTGATGATGTTGATACTTCTCAACACATTTCGATACAATTAGAAGAGGCAGTCAATAAATTCAATGAGCCTCCGGTCAAGAAAAGTTGATGGAGAAGGCAGAAAAAAAGTTTGATAATAAGGTGCTTGAGCAGATTGCTCAGCATATAGAAATAAAACAAGTTGAATTAACCACAGTTTTGGCCAACATTGAAAAATCTTTTAATAATGTAACATCTCTTTTTGCTAAGCTTTGTGATGTTACCAAGTATACTAAGGAGATAAGAGAGAAATTGAATAAGATAGATGAGGATCTAAAGGCAAGCGCACAAAACCTAAAGCTTGACCCTAGTTCAAGCTCATCTCATCACCTCAGGATCAAATTTTTGTCAGAAAAGTAGGCAGAATTGTTGAGAGAAGAGGCAAGGATCCGATCTACATTGTTAGATATTCAGAATATGATCCTTCCCATCATGGACACAATGCAGAAGCACATTGCACATTCAAAAACATTGATCCATGACAATAATTTCTCTGTTGCAGACCATGTGATTGAACTCTCTTTAGAAGTTCAAATAGCTCTATCCACATGCAAAATCTTGCAAGAGAATTGGGATAATACTCTACAACTCATTCTCCAGGTACATTCTAAGTTTATCTCACATTTTGGTGTCTCTATGTAAATACATTATTTTATTCTTTGGCATTATTGTCAAAAAGGGGGAGAAAGAGATACTCAGGAAGAAATATTGGTGAGATAAATGTACAAAAGGGACAAAGAGATACTGTAAATAAAAGTCATATAACTCATGTAAATACCTTGTGTATATTGTATGGGGGACTTATATATAAGGAAGCCATGTATATTCAGCAAAATCAGTCGTCAGTATGTCAGATGTTGTATATAATTTTGACTCATAAGTGTTTTTGTCACTAATGCCAAAAGGGGAGATTGTTGGAATTATGATATATTTGTCATTAGTTACAACACTTATTCGATTCTGAATGCTTACTGAGCTCATACCAAGCATTCCTTTGGAAATCGAGCTTATGGGCAGTTCAGCAGTGTTTACCAAGTTCTCAGTGCTCACCTAGTCATCAGTTGTGTCTACCGAGTGATCAAGGTAAACGAGAGACGTAGTGTTTACTGAGTGATCGAGGTAAAAAAAGAACTTAGTGTTTACCGAGTGATCAAGGTAAACAAAGAACTTAGTGTTTACAAAGTGATTATGTTGTCGATACCTATAATAAACTCTCTCACTTTTTGGAGATTGCATTCCATTTTGATTTTGTGGCCCCATCTCGGGTGATGCTAAAACTTGTAGTGTTAGCTAGTACAAAGTTGCCAACCGGTGAATCTCTCTAACCATTCATCATGAAATCAAACTATCTATTCTATTAGCTTTGGGTGTCTTGGCAAACCCTAGTCCCAAGCTCTTCCCATCTTGTTGACCACTCGAACATTCTCGGGCACGCCGAACTGAATTGACCCTAAGAGTCACTAAATCCAATAGGGAAGAGATCTTTTACAGGGCATATATTAGAGCATGTGTGAGGTATGGATGCAATTCTAGTTGTTACAGGATCATTTTGTCAAAACCTACAATAACCTCTCTCACTTTTTGGAGATTGGATTTCATTTTAATTTTGTAGCCCCATTTCGCGTGATGGTGAAACTTGTGGTGTAGGGCACCTAGATGGCAACTGGATATGTCATCTCATCCAATGATGGACACTCATGATAGAAGGTAAAGGGGTGATCATACACCTCATTTTGAACATGTTATTTTGTTATGGTAATAAGGCAATCCTTTTTTGTAAGGTCAAGGAACTTGAGGTCACCTATAAACCGAAGTTGCCTTAGTCCTAAGGATTTTTGTTTTTTTTTTTGTTAATAAGTTGACTCAATAAATGTTTTGGGACTCATTACACCTTATATAGGTCCTATGACTTACCACAATCTATCTCGTTAAGCTCTAGGAAGAGTTAGTGCAAAATTTGCATTTTGTAATAAAAGTTGCTAACAACTTTTTGACAATTTTAGCAATTTTTTGGAAAATGTTGAAAGTAACCTTGTAACCAATCAAACCAACTATTAATCAGTTGGAATGGATATCAAATGATGAAAATACCCTCTATGAATTTAGATGAGGCATAAGGTGTATGTTCAACAAATTTTAAATACCAAAATATATATTTTCTGAGAAATTCCTAAGGTTAGGGTAGGTAGATTAAGATTCCTAAGTTTCATAATTTTCTTAGATGATATAAGGGGTTAATGAACATTCCCTAGTGTAAAAATATGTTGTTTTTAGTCCTTAAAATTCTAATTTTGTGGATAGGGCTTGGAGTTGGTGATGCAAGTAGGAGGTGTTAATCTTGTTCTTCTTACCAAACTCTATAACTAGGCTTCTTCCAAGCCTTCCAAACATATTAATTGCAGTCCCTCAGGACTCTTCTAAGGCTAGCAACTAGGTGGTTGGCCTATTCTTCATGCCACACTCACCTATTCCAAATATCTCTACCTAAACCTTCACAAACTCAACCAACTATCTCACATACCACACAACACCTCCACTACCTTACACCCTCTAAGATCTTTCACAACACCATACTCCAAATTACTTTCAAAGGCTTAACTCACTACCAATAAAGTGATGTTCAAACATTCATAAGGTTCTATACAACTTAGTAGGCTCCAAACACCATTACAAGTAAACTGACCTAATGAGGGCGCTTCCTTGTAGCCCTAGCTTGGAATTTAGGTAAGAAATCAAAATCTTCCAATCACCTATCAATACTAAACTATAAACTATAAACTCTCAAAAATATAAACTCTAAAAAATCTCAAAGAACTCAAATAAACAAACTTCAATACTCCATTACCTTATCAAAACCTTTCCAACTACTGACTTTCGGGCTCTTAGTCATTGAGTAGAAGGTAGATTCTTCAAACCCTTGTCTCCATGAGAGTTTCATTGTTGACTATGGTAACTATCTCCCAAACTCCATTATCTCATTTATTCCCATCTTCGAAGAGGTTCCTTAGCATACCATGAATGCATACAAGCCTTCCAACACACATACAAAATCTAACCATGCCACTATCATGTTTTCAATTGTTGATTTTCTGTATTTTCCATGCAATCAACAGGTATTTACTGATTCTCAGCCATATCCATAATAAGAAATAAAGGTATTGTTGGAAATATAAGAGGAGTAACTAAGAGGGGAGGGGTGAATTAGTTACCACTAAAATAAATCCCAAATCCTTTAGATGTCAGTATGAAACAATTTTGTGAAAACTTAATTATGCTAATGTTTGGCAAATACACAGAAAAATGTTGTAACTCAGTAAACACTGAAAATGCTCATAAAATACTTAATATGAAAAGCTTAAGATGTTATCAATGATTACCATTACTTTAAATTAGTTGCAAATACATAAAATAAATAGCATGAACACATTTGGCACCAAGATTTAACATGGAAACCCAATTTGGGAAAAACCACCAATTGCAACTAGTTACTAATTTTCACTCTTCTAAAGTGAGCACTGTTAGGAGCCAACCCTGTTAAAGGTTACAAAACATGTTGTTAGGTGTGACCCTATTAGAAGATTTAATCATCCTATTAGGAGTGGCCTTTTTAGAGGTCTTTGAGCAGTTCAATAGAAATGCCACCTTGTTAGAGGATTTACAAATAGCTGTTAAGCCAACTCTATTAAGAGATTTAGATCACTACTACAATCATTAGAGAGTAACAATGAGATGACCTAATTTTAGATACAACTAATTTGCTGATTACAGATCTCAATTCTGGCTTGTATACTTGATCTTTCTTGATTGAATATATCTTTTTAGCTTCTTAAGGATATTCAACTTATCCTTCTGATTCACTTCCTCTTAGCATCATTAAATCTTCAATTATCTTTCATGCACTCAAAATTTCTAAATCTACACTTGACCTTATATTTATATCTTTCATATTGTCAAGTCGGCTAGAATACAACTTAGAATAATTAATATTCATCTCCTTAGTTGGCTAGAACCAACAGACAATTAAATTGAACTCAATATGCCAAAACGAGAAAATCTTTTGTTAGTTGACCTTGCTTGGTAGACACTAATTGAGAAATGATTTTCCTATGTTAACCAAGTGAACTAGGTCAAAAATACATATACACAAAGTTTCTTTAGTAACCCAGTGAGCTTGGTTAACATTGGTTCCATCCAACATTTCCTTCATTAACCGAGTGATCTCAGTTAACATTCAACTTCCACAAACTTTCCTTTTGGCACCTAAGAAAACTTGGTAGATACCATCTTTTGAACTAGGAAAACTCTAGAATGGTCGGTAGACACAAAAAAATATCTTCAATGCTCGAGTGAGATTGACATACATTGACTAGCAATGATATGACATTTTGTGTAACATCAAAGACAATACACAATTAATCAATTGTTTCAACAATCTCCCTCTTTGACATTGACGGCAACACAACATGTCATAGTGAAATGAAATTTTTAGAATAAGGAACAAGGTAAGGAATATATCCTTAGTTCCATTCAGATTCTCATTCATGAGAACTCCCTCTATCAGTGTGAATTCTTTCTGCCTTCAATTTCTCCCTCTGTCAGAAAACTTATCTCTACTATAACGTTTTCTGATAGCAAACTTTACCTTTGATGACAGACTAAGTTCATTCTCCTTGTTTGACATCTCTTTCTTACAAAATTTCTATGAGATGTGACAACAAACTTCTCCCTCTTTGACATCTCATGCTAAAGACAATAATCAATTAATATCAATGTACCTCAAGTATTGATTCAAATGCAATATGCCCTTATCAATATTGCAGCAATTGATTGATCTTTAACATGCTCTAGTTGATGCATCACTAAACTTTATTCAGTGAGCTTAAGATAGGGGAATGATCCCTAGCCTACCTCTTAGATACAAGAATGCATCTTTAGGTAATGACTTGGTGAATATGTCTGCAATTTGTTCTTTTGTATTTACATATTCTAAATTGACTTCTTTATCTTGTACCAATTCTCTCAATAAATGATATTTTATAGCAACGCGTTTTGTTTTGGTATGCATCACTAGATTCTTTGGTACATTGGTTGCACTGGTATTATCACAGTATATGACTATTAGATCCTTGATCTCTATCTTCATACCTACCAACAATTGTTTGAACCAAACAATATTAGAACAATTGACTATTGCTAGCACATAGTCTACGTTTGATGTAGACTGAGAGATACAATTATGTTTCTTGCTTGTCCAAGACGCTAGTCTTTTATTAAGAAAGAATGCCCCACCACTGTTGTTTTTTCTGTCATCAATACTTCCTGCCCAATCAACATCCATGAATACTTTTAAGTCCAAATTGCCTCCTAATTTGTACCATAAACCATAGTCTTCAATACCTTTAAGATATCTCATGATTCTTTTGATTGCCATCATGTGATTTTCTTTGGGATTTGCTGAGAATCTTTCCACCATACCAACTACTAATGCAATATCAAGCCTTGTATGCACTACATACTATAATTTTTCAATCATTGATCTGTATGTGGTTTGATCTACCTCTTTGGAATAATCAGTTTTGGAAATTTTATGTCTAGTAGACATAGGAGTTCCAACTAGTCTTGAATCTTCCATTCTAAATTTCTTTAGTATTTCCTTGATATATTAAGATTGAGTAATGTAGATACCATCTTTCTTCGACTAGATCTGCAATCCAACAAAGAATTTTATCTCTCCAAACATAGAAATCTCAAATTATTTACTCGTTTCTTTTGAAAATGCCTTGCATAAGTCATCATTTACTGTGAATAAAGTATCATCAACAAATATTTCTGCCAACACAATCTTTTTTTCTAGTCCTTCTTTGATATACAAACTATTGTTATCATTTGTTCTTTGAAAACCAATATATATCAAGTAGTTATGAAGTCTTGAATACCAAGCTCTAAGAGCTTGCTTGAGACCATATAATGCCTTGTGTAATTTGCAAACCATGTCCTTTTCGCTAGGATCTACAAAACTTTCAAGTTGTTCAATGTAGACTTCCTCATCAAGAATTCCATTCAAGAATGCAAATTTTACATCCATTTGATAAACTTTAAATCCTCTATGTGCTACATTTGCTAGTAAAATTCTAACACCTTCTAATCTTTCAACATGATCAAAAGTTTCGCCATAATCAATACCTTCTTCTTGAGAATAGCCTTTACATACTAACCTTGCTTTGTTTCTGGATACTTCTCCATCTTCATTTAGTTTGTTTCTAAATATCGACTTTGTGCCAATTACATTTTTATTCTTGGGTCTAGGAACAAGTCATGTTTTTTCTCTTCTTTGTCTATTCTATTTTTTTCTCTTCTTTATCTATTCTATTTTTAAATTCATTGCTTCAATCCAACTTTCATTATCCAAAGCATCTCTAACATTTCTAGGTTCAAATTCAGCAAGTAAACATGTACATTTCAATTTGTTTCTTATGATTGTTCTATCTAATTTGTCTCCAATGATCTGATCAGGTGCATGATGCCTTCTGACATATCTTGCTAACATAGGTTCTTTGGATTTGGATTGCGCTTCATTAATTTCATCATGATCTTCATCATCAAGCTCAAGTCCCACTATCTGTGGCTTGGGTCCATCAGACTTGGTTTGCTCTTGTAGTAGCTTGGTAGCCTCTGATTGCAACTCAAGTCCTTCAAACTGTGACTTGGGTTGCATTGTTTGTAACTCGGTAGTTGTTGGAGATTTTGGGGACTCGAGAGGTAAAGTGTCCTTTCTTCTCGATAGATTTAGCAAGATAACAGGTTCATAGTAAACAAATCGTTTGTAATCCTCGAGTTCCTTTTTGCTTTCTTCTTCAATCTTTTCTACAAACTCATCAATTCTCACATGAGCACTTTCTATGATTTTATGAGTAGATAAATTCAAACACTTGTATGCTTTACTTCTATAGGAGTATCCTAGGAATATGCCTTCATCACCTTTGACATCCAGTTTACCTTTCCTAGATTCTTTCAAGATATAACATTTGCTACCAAATACTTTCAAGTAACTTACATTAGGTTTGTAGCCATACCATAGTTTATAAGGAGTTTGATTTGAGTCTTTCTTCAACTGTACTCTATTCAAGGTATGAATTGCAGTGATGATTGCTTCCTTCCAGTATTTGATTGCAACATTCTTTTCTATCATTAGTGTTCTTGCACAATCCATGATGGATATGTTCCTTCTTTCAATTATGCCATTCTGTTGAGGTGTACTAGGGGATGATACTTGTCTTTTAATTCCTTTTTCAATGCAGAATTTATTGAATTCATTAGAGATGAACTCACCACCTTTGTCTGATCTCAAACATTTCAACTTCTTTCTAGTTTTTTTTTCCACTCTTGCCAGATACCACTTAAATTTTTGAAAATCTTCAAAATTTTCTTTTAGATACATTACAGTCATCATTCTAGAATATTCATAACAAAAACAATGAAAAATTTATCTCCACTATAACTCTCTATTCCAGTAGGTCCACATAAGTCTGTATGCACAAGCTCTAAGACTTATTTAGAATGATAGTTCTTGCTTTTGAAACTAGTCTTTCCCATCTTACCAATTTGACATTTTTTGCATAGACCCATATCAGGTTTCCTCAAGATAGGAATACCTCTTACTCTTCTGTGTTTGCTTATCTTAACCAAATAATCAAAGTTTACATGACATAATCTTTGGTGCCATAACCAGCTTTCTTCTAGTTGAGTAATAAAACATGAACTTTCACTAAAATCAAGATAGAATAGATTACCTTTTGTTTATTTGCTAGATCCAACCAGATTTCCTTTTCCATCTAGCAGTTTGGCCTTCCCATTCATAAATTCTACTTGAATCCAATTTTATTCAACTATGACACACTCAGTAGATTTTTCTTTAGTCCTTCAACCCAATAAGCATTGTCACATCTAAGCTCATTGGTTAATGAGATACTTCCTTTTCCTTTTATGCAACAAGGTTCATTGTTTCCAAATTTCACACTACCACCATCATAATATTCCATGTGCTCAAACTTTATTTTTTCTCCAGTCATATGATGTGAACAACCACTATTAATAATCCATGTATCATTTTTTCTAATATGAGAGATAAGTGTCATCTTATCTCCTTCATCATCACATTTATCTTTTACAATAATATAATACCATTTCATCTTCACTGTTATCAAAACCTTTAGCCATAAAACAAGATTTCTTACCTTTATCCTTGTAGTCCGTGTAGTTTTTGAATTTCTTCTTGCCTTTGTGCTTATTGTTTTTCTTTTCATCCTTGTTTTCTCTATTTGGGCACCTAGCAGCAATGTGACCAAGTTCTTCACAAGAAAAACAAATTAGAGGAATCTTACCTTTGTACTTTCCTCTATCTTTTGAGTATTTCCTTGCAAGAAGGGCTTCAAAAACTTCAAGATCATTGTCAGAACTTTCTTCTTCTTCACTACTTTCAAATTGACTGGCCTTTGATTTCTTACCCTTTTTCTTGAGTGAAAGTTTGGCTTCAAATGCAAACTCAATACCTTTGGAACTAGGAACAAAGTTATCATAGTTGTCAAACTCAAAAGTTGTCAATCTTCCAACTAGAGAATCCAAAGTTATATTTCTTTTTGGATCACATCTCATTTCTTGGATAGAAGATACTCTAATTGCATAGATAGGAAGAAGGGTTCTGAGTACCTTGCTTACAACTATTTTGTCATTAATGTCTCCTCCAGATGCTTTGATTGCACTTACACTTGCTTTGATTCTTTCCACATATTTTGTAATGTTTTCATCTTCTCTCATTTTCATCTGACAAAATTATCCTCTAAGACTTTCTACTTTAGCTCTTCTTACATTGTCATCTCCTTCATAGATGTCTTTTAGTTTGATCCACATTTCATGAGTTGCAGTATAGTCTTTTACTTCATCAAATTTAGCATAATTAAGAGCAGATGCAATATCAATCATCATGATGTTATCATTTTTCTTTTCAGCAATATCTTCAACTGATAATGTTCTAGTGGGAGTTTTGTATTCAACATCAAGATACTTACAACTTGAATCACTGATAGTTGCCAGATGTAATCTCATAAGTCCTTGCCAAGCTGCAAAGTTGTCTTTGTTCAACTTGGAAATCTCTCTTTAGTAAGACATCTTGATCTTTAGCTTAGGTCCTTGAAACATTCTCTACAAGCACCAAAAGCTCTAATACCAATTATTGGAAATATAACAGGAGTAACTAAGAGGGGAGGGGTGAATCAATTACCACTAAAATAAATCCCAAATCCTTTAGATGTTAGTGCAAAATATTTCTGTGAAAACTTTATTCTACTGATAATCGACAAATGCCAAAAAAAATTGTAACTCGGTAAACACTAAAAATGCTTGGCAAATACTTAACATGAAAAGCTTAAGATGTTATTTGTGATTACCATTACTTTAACTTAGTTGCAAACACATAAAAGAAATAACATGAACACATTTGGCACTAAGATTTAACATGGAAACCTAATTTGGGAAAAACCACCAATTTCAACTAGTTATTGATTTTCACTCTTCTAAAGTGAGCCCTGCTAGGAGCCAACCCTATTAAAGGTTACAAAACACACTACTAGGTGTCAAACTATTAGAGGATTTAATCACCCTATTAGGAGTGGCCTTGTTAGAGGTCTTTGAACAATTCAATAGAAATGTCACCTTGTTAGAGGATTTACAAATAGTTGTTGAGCCAACTCTATTAAGAGATTTAGATAATTGCTACAATGGTTAGAGAGTAACAATGAGATGACCTAATTTCAAATAAAACTGATTTTTTGATTAGAGATCTCAATTCTAGCTTGTATACTTGATCCTTCTTGATCAAATATATCTTTTCAACTTCTTAAGGATATTTAGCTTATCCTTCTGATTCACTTCCTCATAGCATCATTAAATCTTCAATTATCTTTCATGCATGCACACTTTCTAAATCTCAACTTGACCTTATATTTATATCTTTCACATTATCAAGTTAGCTAGAATACAACTTAGAATAGTTAATATTCATCTCCTTAGTTGGCTAGAACCAACAGACAATTCACTTAAACTCAATATGAAAAAACAAGAAAATCCTTTGTTAGCCAACCTTGGTTGGTAGACACTAACTAAGAAATGATTTTCCTATATTGACCAAGTGAACTTGCTCAACACTGCATATATGCAAAGTTCATTTGGTAATTGAGTAAGCTCGGTTAACACTCAACTTTTGTAAACTTTCCTTTTGGTGCCCAAGTGAACTCGATAGATACCATCTTTTGAACTAGGAAAACTCTGGAATGCTCGGTAGACAGAGAAAAAATGTCTTTAATTCTCAAGTGAGCTTGACATACACTAACTGGCAATGATATGACATTTTGTGTAAGATCAAAGGCAATACACAATTTATCAATTGTTTCAATAGGTATGGTGTCAACTTATATTATGGTGATCTAAAACAACCAAGGGAACCTTTAAATCTTCTTCTAGTTTATATAAAGGTAACATGAAGGTACTGTGATCATTTAACCCAAAGAAGCATGCAATTTACTACTCAATCTATGAACACAAAGAACTATACCCACAACTAGTGATGTTAGACATACATGCATCACTTAGTATTGATCCTAAATTTATTACCATGTATAAGGAAGTTTAAAAGTCACCACAACCATGAGATATTAGAAAAGAATAAGGACTATAATCAAATGACAATACATCAACAAAATCCCACCAAAATTGAATGATTTATTATACAAATTCACACCATAAATTTCACTTTTCTTCTTCACACCTCTTCCCCCTTATCTTCTACATGACATTACATTGTTTATACCATAACATGACCTTCCGCCTCCTCTAAGAGCTTGTCCAAGATGGATGACCTTCCATCTTCCACAATTTTTCATTTTTGCAAAAACATGTTGACAACTTTTTTTTGACAATTTTACATTGTTTGTACAATTTTCATTTTATACTTTCACACGCTTTCTTGTTACCCTAAATAGGTCCAAAATCTTATTATGACCTTTTAACACTCCATCTATGGCCTTACATGGCATTTTCCACATTTTGAGAGACTTCAACTCACTTAGATCCATATTGATTAAAACATGAACTTGGTCAACATGACTTTAATTGAACACCTAAATACATGAATTGAAATAACTAACTCCCTAACCTATCATGACACAAAAACATACTAATTATTTCTCCAAATTCCAAGGAGATGGTTAGGGTACTCCTTCACTTGTTGGGTTATAAAACTTGGAAAATAGTCATTCCATGTTGGGAAAGGTGTAATAAGACCCTTTGTAACAACAAACCAATCCTAAGAACCAATTCTTGCACATTCTAAATGTTCTAGGCTTGATTTTGCCAATTAGGCCAGTGAGGCTTTCATAGGTTCAGGAGTGCTAGAGTAGGTTGGGGAGTTGAAGCTTTGGGATTTTGTGTAACTTCAAAAAGGGTATCCAAATACTTTTTTTTTTGCCAAGTTTAGTGGAGAAAAACAAAGATGTTGTCCAAAAACCACAAAAAGGGCTACTAGGGCAATTAGACCTATTCAGAGAAATTTTGCAAAATACAAGTTAGGAGAGTAAATTGATTATGGAAACCACATCATTAGGTGTTGCTTGAAGTTTCTAAGGTGTTAGTTTAAAGCAAGAAGTTGATTAGGATCCATTTCTCAAGTTTTCTCATTTTTCCCTTATTGCTTCCCAAGTCTTAAATAGGGGAAGTGATCAAGTAGTTTTGTGAAGTTGGGTAGAAGTTTGTTCAGTGTTGTAACCAATTTGGAAAGAGTCTTTGGAGACAATTAGGAAGATGGGAAATGTAGTTTTCCTTAAAAGTGTTCTTGTTGGGAATCCACTAGCTTTTGGTGTGAGCACTTTGCATCATTTTGGATGCAAATTATATTAAAATAAAATACATGAAATGTACTTAAAACATAAATAAGAAAAATAAGATATATATTATGATAACCAATAATGTCATAAGTCTAATAATGTCATGCATCAAATATATGTCATACATCAAATATAAAATGTAATATATACATCAAATGTATGTCAAATATGTCCACTAACATAAAATCTAAGATATATGTCCACTAATGCCTATACATGTGTATCTATCTCTATATCTTCTCCTTCCCATGAGGGGAAGGAAACAGATCCCTAGAGGTCTTTGGTCATTGCGTGGAGGGAGATGATGGGAATGATGGGGTCTTCCTCACATGCTCACTCATCCTCCTGTTTAGGCTCCTCTCTAACTAGAGTTGATACAAACAAAGTAGATATGAATCAATAATTATTATACATTAAAATCAAACATATGTACACAAAAAATTAATTATTTTCTTACCACCATTCAATAGTCACTCTGTACATCCACCTCAAAGGTTCACAAATGATCGGGAGTAACAAGGCCCTACAACAATTCAATCAATATAATCACTTGATCATACTTATAAATACCATTTGAAATTTCAATACTAACTATTATAAATAACAACCAAAACTATGAAAACTCTTTCATACCTCGATCAATCGCTCTGAACTAGCCATCACAGTAGCAACTCCATGATCGATGGACTGGCAAAGATGAGGAGGAGTCTCAAATGTCAACAACTATAAATCATATAATAAAATTTATATGTAATATGAAACATGAAACAAATATAATCAAATGAATTAAATTAACATGAAATAAATGTACCTCTATGAAGCTCATATCATGCCTAGGCTTAGAGTCCCTTGTGAATGTCGATGGTCCAGTAAAGAACTAATGCACATGGATAAAAAATTTTTTGTCAATCCTTCATATGATTACTTAATAAACATATGTATTGATTTAAATTATTAAATTGATACATACCTCTCGACTCATTGAAGAGACATAAAATGGGGTCAGGAAATATGTGTTAGCTCCATCAACACTCTTACCTTGAATTTTGAACAGTGTCAAGACATGCTAATTAATTAGTCATTCACTATATATATGAAATGTGATCAAATTAGTTTATTATAATTGTGATTTACCTGTGTGTCAATGGAAAATGTGTCACTTAGGAACTCATCAGTGACTAGCCCATCATCCATAGTGTCTCCAACATGACTACCAAATGTGCATAAGGATCCACATGTGGCCATGATGCAAAGAAGGATCCTCCTCAACTAATGGACTGGCACAATAAATGAGGGTCTGTGTCAAAGCATTGATAGTCCCTAGAGTACCGGTCTCTACACGTTCCTTCACAACTAAAGGAATAATCACATGGTCACCTTGTGGCTTAACAATAGGTGCCCTAACTACATTAGGGTCATGATGTACCCTCAAGCTCTCAAATTATGACCCCCACCTCTACCCTAGAATCTAACATATCAAATAATTGGGGATATCCCCAAGGAAAAATGCACAATACAATTTCTTTAAGAAATACATTGGAACCTCATTATTATTGTAGGGAGGGGCGTCAAAGACCATCCACCATCTATCCCAAAAGTTATTTCTAATATCATCATGTATGCACCAATGGATGGGGAACTTTTTAATTATATGTTTAACTGTGTCTTGTTCTCTAGACTTTTTAAACATGCACATATGCTACCTTTTTCTATGTCCTTTTGTCTTACATATTTATAAGATAATTTGTTTGCATAATATCTTCTTTGTTCTTCTCTCTTAACATGCCAAATATCCAACTGACCACTAACAAAATCTACATGGCTCATAATAGACTCAAGGGAGGATGCCAATTCTGCTATCATAGGATTAGTTTTCCCACAAGCTTTCAACCTACCAATGATTGCTTCTAATTAATTTTTCCCTCTTTCTATTTCATTCATTATATTATCTTAGATTCTAGGAGGAGGTCTATTAATCAATGGAGGTTGCAGAATTTATTGCTCTTCTTGTGGAGAGTTTTGATTTTGATTTTGTGGAGAGTTTTCATTTTGATTTTGTTGATCAGGCTGGGAGTTTGGTGGTTGATTATTTACATTTCCTAATAAGAAACCAATTGCATTTTAAATAAATAAACAAATTTGAAGCAAAACTTTAAAAAAAACATACAAAATAATGCAAAAAGAAGAGTAGAAAACATACTTGACTATTTTGATCTTAATCTTCAGTGGCAAGGAGCCATTTTAAGGAGGAGAATGAGAAAATTCTTCAAATTCCACAAACTGTGTGTATGCTATTAAGGGGAAAGAAGAAACTAGCACAAAGAAATAAGGGAAAATGGAACAGGCCGCAGGTTTTCAGCCCATTTATAGAGTTTTTAAAAAGCACACATGTGCTTTGGCTTGAGCTCCACAAGCCTATCACTTTGGCTTGAGTTCCACAAGACCTTGTGGATCCCAAGCCAAATTGCTAGGCTTGTGGATCCCAAGCCAAAGCATGTGTGTGCTTTTAGAAATTTAGAAATTTGAGTTGTGTGTCATCTTTTTGGCACCACAACTTGGTGCATTCACCCATGGCTCTTCTCAATTTGAGATTTAATCTTCTTCATGTGATCTTGTGAAAATAATTAAAATTAAAAATCACAAATGGTCGATAAAACTCAAAACTAGTGATTTTAGACAACCTTGATCAATTATTCTAGTATTAAAGATTACTATGCTTTGAATTAAAAATAAAATTAGCTATGAATTGGCCCTTTAGAAATAATATTAGGCCCTCTTTTTTTTAACCAACCCTTGTTATGTTAATTAAAAATTAGAATGATATTAGATCTAAAATTTGCACAAAAGAAAAAAGATTCAATAATGTATAGTTGTGGTGTTCAGGATTAAGACAAAATAAAAGTTTTGATTAGATAAAGTCGGAAGGACCCAAACCCATGACAATAACAACCATAGACATGAAAAAAATCAATGAATAAGGCAAGTCTCAAAAGAAGAGAGAAAATGAAAAAATAGAAATAAACTAAAGATGCTTTTCCTTGAAAAATGGAATATGAAGAAGCCCTAAAAAATGAATGAACACAAAACCCAATACAATACCCTCAAGGTGTTGGAGAGAATAAGTTGCCTTGGTAATTGAGGAGTTGGTGTGATTGTCATTAATGTCAAGTTGCTACTATTTTCATTAGTGATTACTTTATGTAAAACCAATGTTGATTATATTGTTTGATATGTTCTTTATGTTGATAACATATTACTAAGTTTTTATGTGTTATTTAAGACTATTTGGGGATGCTTATTTCAATTTTTTATGGTTCAAAACAAAGTACAATGGTATGACATTTTGTTGTATTTAGTTGTGACCAACAATAATCTCTATATATGAAATACATGCTTGACATTTCTTGACATGATAAATTTTGATGATGCAATTCTAGAAATTAGTTATTAGTATTCTTAGCTTCATTCATTTCAAGTATTATGATATTTTTGGTTTTAGAGACTTGGTTCCAAAGTTTGATGTTATTTCTACTCTATGATGACCTCATGTGCTTACACTTTAATTATTTGTCTTGGTGAATGCAAGACCGAATATATCATGTATAATGTTACTTTTGGTCCTAGTTATGACATGTTGTGGTCCCCTTTTCATTCCTCCCTATTATGGAAATTATTAGTTTCAACCTAATCCAAATTATATTTTGCTAATTATTTGGTTGACTATGGAAGACTTCAAAAATTAAGGATTGACATAAATATAGATAAACTATCGCAATGTGTAGTTTAACATTCATGTTGTTGATCCTCTCTTTTTGTTGTCCTTGATGCCAAAAACTAACTTGCTAGCATGGGAGTTCTCATTTGATGGACATTAATATGTCAGACATTATGGTGGTATTTGATTAAGTAATGATAAGTTTTATCTGATAACATTTAGGTTGATTAGCTTAGTACAATTGTATGGTTGCATGACATAAGTTGTTGACACTTGATACATAATACATTTTGTGATACATGAATATATACATTCATATTATAATGCCTTGACACTCAAATTATGAAATTCTCTTGAAGCTGAATAAGTTGATTTGAAATTTGAAACATGCGTTGATTATTTTAAATAACTTGGAAGTCTTTAGAAAAGGAAACATATGTTTCTAATGGTAGACACAAGCCTTTGGGCCATCCATTCTTAGGTGATTATAAATGTATACAATAGTTAGCACTGAGAAGTGCCAAGTTTGTTGCGTCGATAGTGAAGTGATATTAGCATTAATATAGTGAAGGCATGACACGACATGTTATTAATATCAACATGTACTTCATAACTCAATATTTTGCAAAGGAATTTTGTAATTATCAGTTTGAAAGACCTAGAGATCAAAGGAGCTATGACTTGGCCTAAGGTAGGATAGTTTTGGTTTACCATGATAGTTTGAAAGAAGCTCTTAATTAAAGGCGGAAGAAATTTGGATACTTTTGACAGTTGGATGGGTGTTGGTTGTGAAAGGATTTATGAGGAATTGTGTAGGAGATCTAGGTACACATCATGTAGAATTTGAAGATTTTGGTTGCAAGACCATTTTGTAATAAGTGTCTTCTTGTAGATTCTTCTCATTTCATGTATTTTTGAAAGATAAAATTCTTTGTTTGTTGAAAAGTCATTCTTTTCTAATTTTAATTAATTTTTTTAAGGACTCCTATTACCATGCTTTTTTAAATTGTAATAAAAAGTTCATTTTATAAGGATTAGTTCTCGATTGACCTATGGTTAATTTTTCAAATACTATTTTTTCAAGTTGCTAGATTCTTTTGTTTAAACTTTAGGTTATCTAGATGTGTTTCGTCTTGTAATAACATGCTAGGAGTTGAAGTTTTCACCCTTACAAGCCTATGAAGTTCATAGTTTTGTAGAAGGTTCAACAAATCTTGAATAGGGTTACATACATAAAGCTTTTTCTTTGTTTATTTCTTTCATGGGAAATTCATTTGTGAAATCTCAATATATCTATTGCTTTCTTTCAAAGATATGCATCAAAACCCTAGTCAGCAGTTATCAAGTTTTATTAAGGGGTTTTTATTTTGTGTTTGTTTATACTTAGTTTGGTCCTTATTTGTAGTTGAGTTCTTACTAATGACTAATTGATTTTGAAGGGATGTTTTTGCACTTATAGTTTGATACCAGACATATGGTTGGTTCTTATAATGATATTGTGATTAAGGATTTAGTTTATATAATTTTAGTTACTCAAACTTTATTATGAGTAAAATCTAATAAACAAAGATATATGGAGACAAACTGCACACTTCATCAAATATTACTTGATGAAGATCAATGTTTTATATTAAGCACATGTTCAAAGACAATTTTTGATTACTTGCAAATTAGTTTTAAATGGTAGATTCATTTTGGTTTATTAGTAAGAAATGTTTTTTATTAAGAAAATAGGTTTTGAAGGGCCCCTAAAACCCTAAAGATTAAGCATTAAGCCTGACAGGAAAAACAAGAAAAAGATAGAGCCAACACACAAACAATAGCTAGCCAAAAAGGGATAACACCCTAGCTAACTAACAAAAAACACCAATAGGACGCTAGAGGACCCTAACCCATATTCTTTAGGAGCTCTCTTGCAGCTCAAGGTGATCCATCTTCTCTATAACATCTTTAAGTTGACTAACATCAGTAGAGGTAGCCACAACCATCTTCCTTGTAATGAGCTAGTACTTTTACTAGGCCCTTGTTTTTTATCAGTAACACCCCCTTGATCTCTAGGAATAGTAACAATGTCCTTATCTCCTAAAAAATTCTCCAACTTACTAGTGATGATTTTGATGTGCTCATTGGAATCCTTAAGGAATTTGTAGCTCTAATCAGAAAAGCCTCTCAAAGTGCTTTCAATGTCATTTACCTTGTTATCCAGTTCGAGCACCTTGGCCTCTAGTTTGTAAAAAGCCTACATATTAATCAAGGAGCCCATTATAGGAATCTTCTTCTTAGTAGAATAAGGGGTCCTTTAACTAACAATCCTACCCACTAGGGTACCTACCTTTACATTCAAATCCATGATCTGATGAAACAACTATTTGATTGATCTGAAGTTAACCAACATGTTGTTTCTGGCATTGTTTAGGACATATATATTTTTCTCTTTTCTATGGGTAGTAAGAATCACCATAGAAGGATCAATAAGATCCTTGAGTTCAATTTTACCTAGCTCTGCCTCACCAACCATAAGATTTATTTCCTCTGTAGCAATGTTGATCATCACCAAGCTCATACTCATATTCTTCCAAACCATTTTTCTTCCCTTTGAAGGAATAACCTTAGTAGCTTGTGTGGAATTAGTGTCCTAGGTCTAAGTAGCCTGGGTTAAATTATTGTCATGGTTGATCTCCTCATCAGGAGAAGAAATCATGTATTGGTCTTTTATAAGATTCAACGGGGAATTTGAAACCTTGATGACTCCAATATCACCTTTCCTAATTCTCTATTTTTTCCTTATAGGCCAAATTTTCTTGCTAGTTACCTCTCTTCATTACTAGTTTCTATATCCACATCCTCATTATTGTAATCATTAGATGAGATAACAACTTTGGCATGTTTCTTGCTCACATGGTTTCTAAGGGTTTTCATGTCTAGACTTTCCTTCTTCTACTTTCTCTATAACCCCTTCCCATGGTTATTCATTCTATAGCTCACCTCTTCAATACATGTCCCCATATCATCAACCCCATCTTAGTAATCATCATCATATCCCATAGCCTTCTTATCCTTCTTCTTATGCTGGAAAGATTTCATTTTGTTCTTTGTAGATATAGGACCGTTTAGAGACGACCCCTTCCTCTTCCCCTTGATTTTAGGAGCATCATCCTCCTTTGAATGCATGCCCTCACTATCATTAGTTTTAGAGAAACCATGGGACTCCTCCAACTCCTCCTCCTCATCATCTGCCACACCCTTCACCTCAATAAATTTCCCTATAGAATGAATGCTAATGTGCTCATAGATAAGAAACATTAAACCATTGTGGAGGGGTGGGTTGGTAAGGATTTTTTCCCTCATACCATTAATACTGGCATTCAACAAAGAATATATAAGTAGAATGGGATATAAATTTTGACACCATCTCTAAAATGATTTAGAATAGAAAATTGGTGTGAATAAACCCTACTGAATCTACCATCCAAAGTAGTATAATAGACCATAGAATATAGAACAAAACACAAAAGCTTTTTGATATAATCAAGTTGAAAATAAGTTTTACCTTCAAGCTTGACCAAAGCCTCACTCTCACTCGATTTCTTGGGAAACTCTTCAATGACAACATCGGGGAATTTATGATCCCTAAAGAATTTTCTTCCCACAATTGGAATGCCAATCACTTTGGAAATAAGTTCCTCAGTGATAGTAACATTCTGTCCTCCCACATTTAGCATACCTTCATTCTATTTTCTCAGAAATAGTTGTGTAACTTGCAGATTCCCACCATGTAGTCTTTCTATGAAAGTGGTAAACCACCTCTCTAAGATCTCCCAGACCTTAGTGTGTCATCTCCATTTATCATAGTTTGAGGATCTCCTTCTCTTTTGTTATCTGCCCATGTTCTTGTTCTAATCCCTACTAACTAGAATGCTATAGAAAACAATACTTGCACAACAAACAGAGATTGATATAGGAAAAAAACACAATGGCTAAAAATACACATAAGCATGAAAAATAATTACATATCTCATGGACTTACTCCCCTTCTGACATCACATAATCAACAATTTATTACTTCTACGCACCTCCATTTTCATTACTAATTGCTCCTTCCTTCTCATTAATAATGTCATAATCAATGCTCAACATGAAAACCTTGGAAAAATTAGTATTACCCTACCATGTCATCTTTTGATCACACTTTACCGCCACTTGGAAATTAAATCGACTACCATATTTGATTCCCTATATACATGTGTTATATAATACTTGTCCATAGTCTTTAAGATATGAATATTCTCCCTTATAATATTTTGAATAGTCCATGAAGGACTAGAGGACCCATTAAGATATTTAAAATTATATTCATAAAATCACCCTCCAGCCAAAGCTTTGTAACTCCATTATCCTTTGCCAATAACTATGTTAGTAAGAAATGTTATAGTTGAATGATAGTGGGAATATTATTAGTTTATGGAGAAAGAAATTGGGTTTTCATGAAATATTTATTATTATTATGCACATTAGTTTCAAAATAAAAAATATTTGGTTGAGGATGTAGCTGTCTTGATTTAATAAGATGAATTATTTCATATAAAGTATCACATGTATCCAATAATATATTGGATTGGATTATGATTACCATTCTTGTTTTGGTATCCTAGCTTTGTATAAATATCAAATATTGTAAAGTGATTCAAAGTTAACGAGGTGTTGAAAAGACTGCCAGTGAGATGGCATTGCTAGGTAGACATATGTACAACCATTAAGGCATTGCAAAAGCATATTTCACATAATAAAGTGAGCCAATTTGAGTAGCTTTATTCTCTAGAGGGTTTCCATTCAAGACAAAAAAAGTTATATTTTTTGTGTGTGTCTTAGTTATCTTTCTATCCATATTATTTTCATTACACAATACTTCAAGTTTGTTTAAGTAAAAAAAATTCATTAGATTGATTATACCATTGATTTACCTTGTATTCTAACACACGTATACTCATGCAAATTTTGTATAGGCATGCACTTATGTGAAGAGGATGTATGAAAGAGGATTGTCTCCCTACATGTTTGAGATAATATAAATTATGACTGAGGATAGTGTGGATAATCAAATGTTGGATACTAGGCACCATGAAAAAAAAATATTTTTTGTGTTATTAGTGTGCATTGGTATAAATTTTTTCCAATAATAAAAACCTAAGATCTATAGGCCGATGAATATCACAAAAGACTAGACAAGAACAAACCACATTCTTATCAATATGCAAGTTACTAGACTAAACTACAAAACATATAATATGAGAGATGAGTAATGTAGATGTACATTCTTTATAAGCAAGATAGAAATTAGAAATTGTGATAAGAAAGAGATAATTTATCAGTCACACAAGGTGGAATTACATTTCCATCAAATCTAGATCATCCTTCATTATGAAATAAAGTATTTACAACAAGTGGAAGATGATAAAGTGATGAGTGTATTAAAGGTTGAGATAACACATTTAAGTGGAAAGTGATAAAAGCCATCAAAACCTAAAATAAAATTTCTCATACACTTTTTAATCTAGTTTGAACACCTTGGCCTGTAGTTTGTTAAAAGGCTACATATTAATCAAGAAGTCCATTATAGGACTCTCCTTCTTAGCAAAATAAGGGGTCCTTTAATTAACCATCCTACCCACTAGGGTACCCACCTTGTCATTCAAATCCATGATCTGATGAAATGACCATTTGATTGATTTGAAGTTGACCAACATGTTGTTTCTAACATTGTTCAACACATCCATATTTTCCTCTTTTCTATTGGTAGTAAGAATCACCATAGAAGGATCAATAAGCTCCTTGAGTTCAATTTTACCTGCCTTTTCCTCACCAACCATAAGATTTATTTTTTCTCTAGCAATGTCGATCTTTACCGAGTTCATACACATATTCTTCCAAACCATTTTTCTTCCCTTTGAAGGAATAACCTCAATATCTTGTGTGGCATTAGTGTCCTAGGCCTGAGTAGCCTGGGTTAAATTATTGTCTTGTTTGATCTCCTCATTAGGAGAAGCATCCATGTACTAGTCTTTTATAAGATTCAATGGGGAATCTTAGACCTTGATGAATCCAATATGACCTTTCCCCATTCTCTATTTTTCCTTATAGGCTAAATTTTGTTGCTAGTTACCTCCTCTTCATTACCAATTTCCATATCCACATCCTCCTCATCATAATCATTAGATGAGATAGTTCAACTTTGGCATGTTTCTTGGTCACATGGTTTCTAAAGGTTTTCATGTCTAGACTTTCCTTCTTTTGTTTTCTCTCTAAGCCCTTCCGATGGTTATTCCTTCTATAGCCCACCTCTTCAATACATGTCTCCATATCTTCATCCCCATCTTAGTAATCATCATCATATCCCACAACCTTCTTATCCTTCTTCTTATGCTGGAAAGCCTTTTTCTTTGTAGATATAGGACCCTTTAGAGCTGACCCCTTCCTCTTCCCCTTGATTCTAGGAGCATCATCCTCCTCTGAATGCATGCCCTCACTATCATTGGTTTTAAAGAAACCTTGGGATTCCTCCAACTCCTCCTCCTCATCATCTGCCACACCCTTCACCTTAATAAATTTCCCTACAGAATGAATGTTAATGTGCTCATAGATAAGCAACATTAAACCATCGTGGAGGGGTGGGTTGGTAAGGATTTCTTCCCTCATACCGTTAATACTAGCATTCAACAAATAATATATTAGTAGAATGGGATATAAATTTTGACACCATCCCTAAAATGATTTAGAATAGAAAATTGGTGTGAATAAACCCTACTAAATCTACCATCCAAAGTAGTATAATAGACCATAGAATATATAACAAAAGACCAAAGCATTTTGATATGGTCAAGTTGAAAATAAGTTTTACCTTCAAGCTTGACTAGAGTCTCACTCTCACTGTATTCCTTGGGAAACTCTTCAATGACAACATTGGGGAATTTACGATCCCTGAAGAATTTTCTTCCCACAATTGGAACCCCAGTCACTTTGGAAATAAGTTCCTTAGTGATAGTAACATTCCGTCCTCCCACATTTAGCATACCTTTATTCTATTTTCTCATAAATAGTTGCATAACTTGTGGATTCCCACCATGGAGTCTTTCCATGAAAGTGATAAAACTACCTCTCTCTAAGATCTCCCAGACCTTAGTGTTTCATCTCCATTTATCATAGTTTGAGGATTCCCTCCTCCTTCATTATCTATCCATGTTCTTGTTCTGATCCCTACTCACCAAAATGTTATAGCAAACAATACTTGCACAAAAATAAAGACTGGCATAGGCAAAAAACACCTTGGATCTAAAAAATACACATAAGCATGCAAAAAAATTACATATCTCATGGACTTACTCCCCTTCTAACATCACATAATCAACAATTTATCACTTCTACGTATCTCCATTTTCATTACTAATTGCTCCTTCCTTCTCAGTAATAATGTCATAATCAATGCTCAACATGAAAACCTTGGGAAAATTAGTATTACCCTACCATGTCATCTTTTGATCACACCTTACCACCACTTGGAAATTGAATCAGCTACCATATTTGATTCCCTATATACATGTGTTATATAATACTTGTCCATAGTCTTTAGGATATGAACAGTCTCCCTTATAATATTTTGAATAGTCCATGAAGGACTAGAGGACCCATTAAGATTTTTAAAGTTATATTCATAAAATCACTCTCCAACCAAAGCTTTGTAATTCCATTATCCTTTGTAAATAACTACATTAGTAAGAAATGTTATATTTGAATGATAGTGGGAATATTATTAGTTTACAGAGAAAGAAATTAGGTTTTCTTAAAATATTTATTATCATTATGCACATTAACTTCAAAATAAAAAATATCTAGTTGAGGATATAGTTGTCTTGATTTAACAAGATGAATTATTTTGTATAAAGTGTCACATGATTCCAATAATATATTGGATTGGATTATGATTACCATTCTTGTTTTGATATTCTGACTTTGTATAAATATCAAATATTGCAAAGTGATCCAAAGTTAGCGAGGTGTTGAAAAGACTGCTAGTGAGATGGCATTGCTAGGTAGACATATGTACAACCATTGCGGCATTGCAAAAGTATATTTCATATAAGACAATGAGTGGATTTGAGTAGCTTTATTCTCTAGAGGGTTTCCATTCAAGACAAAAAAAATAATTATATTTTTTGTGTGTGTCTTAGTTATCTTTCTATCCATATTATTTTCATTACACAATACTTCAAGTTTGTTTAAGTAAAAAAAAATCATTATATTGATTATACCATTGATTTACCTTGTATTCTAACACATGCATACTCATGCAAATTTTGTACAGGCATGTACTTACGTGAAGAGGATGTATGAAAGAGGATTTGTCTCCCTGCATCTTTGAGATAATGTAAATTATTATTGAGGATGGTGTGGATAATCAAATGCTGGATACCAGGCGCCATGAAAAAAAATTGGTTTTTGTGTTATTGTGCATTGGTATAAGAATTTTCCAATACCAAAAACCTAAGATCTATAGGCTGATGAATATCACAAAAGACTGGACAAGAAAAAACCATATTTTTATCAATATGCAAGTTACTAGACTAAACTACAAAACTTACAATATGAGAGATGAGTAATGTAGATGTACATTTTTTATAGGAAAGCTAGAAATTAGAAATTGTGATAAGAAAGAGATAATTTATCACTCACACAATGTGGAATTACATTTCCATCAAATCTAGATCATCCTTCATTATGAAATAAAGTATATACGATAAGTGGAAGATGATAAAGTGATGAGTGTATTAAAGGTTGAGATAACACATTTAAGTGGAAAGTGATAGAAGCCATCAAAACCTAAAATAAAATTTCTCATACACCTTGTTATCCAATTTGAGCACATTGGCCTGTAGTTTGTAAAAAACCTACATATTAATCAAGGAGCCCATTATAGGACTCTCCTTCTCAATAGAATATGGGGTCCTTTAATTAACCATCCTACCCACTAGGTTACCCACCTTGTCATTCAAATCCATGATCTGATGAAACAACCATTTGATTGATTTGAAGTTAACCAACATGTTGTTTCTAGGATTGTTCAACACATCCATATTTTCCTCTTTTCTATTGGTAGTAAGAATCACCGTAGAAGGATCAATAAGCTCCTTGAGTTCAATTTTACCTACCTTTTCCCTCACCAACCATAAGATCTATTTTTTCTCTAGCAATGTTGATCTTCATCGAGTTCATACTCATAGTCTTCCAAACCATTTTTCTTCCCTTTGAAGGAATAACCTCAATAGCATGTGTGGCATTAGAGTCCTAGGTTTGAGTAGCATAGGTTTAAATTATTTTCCTAGTTGATCTCCTCATTAGGAGAAGCATCCATGTACTAGTCTTTTATATGATTCAATGGGGAATTTGAGACCTTGATGACTCCAATATCACCTTTCCAATTCTCTATTTTTCCTTACAGGCTGAATTTTCTTGGTAGTCACCTCCTCTTCATTACCAATTTCCATATCCACATCCTCCTCATCATAATCATTAGATGAGATAACAACTTTGGCATGTTTCTTAGTCACATGGTTTCTAAGGGTTTTCATGTCTAGACTTTCCTTCTTCTGTTTTCTCTCTAACCCCTTCCCATGTTTATTCCTTCTATAGTCCACCTCTTCAATATGTATCTCCATATCTTCATCCTCATCATAATATCCCACAACCTTCTTATCATTCTTATATTGGAAAGCTTTCATTTTTCCTTATTAGATATAGAAGCCTTTAGAGCTGACCCCTTTCTCTTCCCTTTGAATTTAGGAGCATCATCGTCCTCCAAATGCATGGCCTCACTATCTTCAGTTTTAGAGAAATCCTCTACACTCTTCACCTCAATAAATTTCCCTATAGAATGAACATTAGTGTGCTCCTAGATAATAAACATTAAACCATCGTGGAGGGGTGGATTGCTAAGAATGTTTTCCCTCATACCATTAATATGAGAATTCAACAAAGAATATATAGGTAGAATGGGATATAAATCTTGACACCATCCCTAAAATGATTTAGAATAGAAAATTGGTGTGAATAAACCCTACTGAATCTACCATCCAAAGTAGTATTATAGAAAATAGAATGTAGGACAAAACACCAAATCTTTTTGATATAGTTAGGTTGAAAATAAGTTATATCTTCAAGCTTGATTAAAGCTTCACTCTCACTCAATTCCTTGGGAGAATATTCAATGAAAATGCTGGGAAATTTATGATCCCTAAAGAATTTTCTTCTGACAATTAGAATGCTAGTCACTTTGGAAATAAGTTCCTTAGTGATAGTAACATTCTGTCCTCCCAAATTTAGCATACCTTCATTCCATTTTCTCAGAAACAGTTGAGTAACTTGCAGATGCCCACCATGGAGCCTTTCCATGAAAGTGGTAAAACCACCTCTCTTTAAGATCTCCCAGACCTTAGTGTGTCATCTCCATTTATCACAGTTTGAGGGTTCCCTCCTCTTTCATTATTTGCCCATGTTCTTATTATGATCCCTACTCACCAAAAAGCTATAGCAAATAATACTTGCACAAAAAATCAAAGATTGATATATGCAAATAAACACCATGGCTCTGAAAAATACCCATAAAGCATGCAAAATAATTACATATCTCATGGACTTACTCCCCTTTTGGCATCACATAATCAACATTCGGTCACTTCTATGTACCTCCATTTTCATTACTAATTGCTCCTTCCTTCTCATTAATAATGTCATAATCAATGCTCAACATGAAAACCTTGGTAAAATTAGTATTACCCTACCATGTCATCTTTTGATCACACCTTACTACCACTTGGCAATTGAATCAGCTACCATATTTGATTCCCTATATACATGTGTTATATAATACTTGTCCATAGTCTTTAGGATATGAACAATCTCCCTTATAATATTTTGAATAGTCCACGAAGGACTAGAGGACCCATTAAGATACTTAAAGTTATATTCATAAAATCACTCTCTAGCCAAAGCTTTGTAACTCCATTATCCTTTGGCAATAATTACATTAGTAAGAAAAGTTATATTTGAATGATAGTGGGAATATTATTAGTTTACAGAGAAAGAGATTGGGTTTTCATTAAATATTTATTGTCATTATGCACATTAGTTTCAAAATAAAAAATATTTGGTTGAGGATGTAGTTGTCTTGATTTAATATGATACATTATTTCGTACAAAGTGTCATATGTATCCAATAATATATTGGATTGGATTATGATTACCATTCTTGTTTAGATATCCTAAATTTGTATAAATATTAAATATTGTAAAGCGATTCAAAGTCAACGATGTGTTGAAAAGACTGTTAGTGAGATAACAATTCTAGGGAGACATGTGTACAACTAGTGAGGCATTGCAAAAGCATATTTCGCATAAGACAATGAGGCAATTTGAGTAGCTTTATTCTCTAAAGGGTTTCCATTCAAGACAAAAATATTATTATATTTTTTGTGTGCATCTTATTTATCTTTCTATCCATATTATTTTCATTACACAATACTTCAAGTTTGTTTAAGTAAAAAATTTGCATTAGATTTATTATACCATTGATTCACCTCGTATTATAAAACATGTATACTCATGCAAATTTTGTACAGGTGTGCACTTATGTGAAGAGGATGTATGAAAGAGGATTTGTCTCCCTACATGTTTGAGATGATTTAAATTATGATCAAGGATAGTGTGGATAATAAAAGGTTGGATACCAAGCGCCATGAAAAAAAATTAGTTTTTGTGTTACTATTGTGCATTGGTATAAAAAAATTCCAATAGTAAAAACCTAAGATCTATAGGAAAATGAATATTACAAAATACTGGACAAGAACAAACCATATTCTTATCAATATTCAAGTTACTAGACTAAACTACAAAACTTACAATATGAGAGATGAGTAATGTAGATGTACATTCTTTATAAGCAAGCTAGAAATAAGAAATTGTGATAAGAAAGAGATAATTTATCACTCACACAAGGTGGAATCACATTTCCATCATAGCTAGACCATCCTTCATTATGAAATGAAGTATATACAACAAGTGGAAGATGATAAAGTGATGAGTGTACTAAAGGTTGAGATAACACATTTGAGTGGAAAGTGATTAAAACTATCACTACCTAAAATAAAATTTCTCCTACACCATGTAAAAATAAATGTGCATAGTCCTAAGTTTTTCATATGCAAACTACTATGTATGCATTATCCTAAGTAAGATTAAGGAAAGTGTAAGTAGGTGAATAATTAATTACACCAACCCCCGGTCCCCTTGAAGTGCAACTTGTGGGAATACACTTACACTCATAATGCAAGATAAGTGCCAACTATACAAGGTCATGTTAGGAACCCATGTACTATATGAAAATACATTACAATCTCTTACATGCGTAGAAAGGGATAAAACCACACAAGAGAAAAACTCCCTCCAAAAGAGAGATAAATACATAAAAGAAATCTCAAATAAGAATGAGAAGGATAAAACCCCATGTGAGAAAAGAGTCTAAGAAGAAGAAGAGAGACCAAGTATCCACCCCCCCGCCCCATCAATGTGAAATATATACCATTGCTAGATGTTTCATGTTACATGTTGAAGCTAGTACTCAATCATCAACCTATGTTCCTCCCCTTATAAAAAAACAAAAACAAAGGTGTATGTATTAAACATCCTTAATCCTAAAATGAATATGTAGAAGAAACCTTAACATTTATTGAGTCTCTAAAAATTTCTCAAGTGTTAGGCTATGTCGATGCTAAAATATGGATCCTCCTAGTTAAGTGCATTAGGAAACACTATTGGGAAAATAAAACAAGATCTATGGAGATGAATGCAGAAATCCAGAGATCCAACTATCTCCTCAAGAGATAAAGGGACCTCCTCCAAAAACTATTCCAAAGTATCCACAATAATTTCAAACTATGAAGAATGATCATGTAGAGAATGAGGAAGAGGGTCCAAGTGTTCCCTTATAGTAGATGACGGATCATGTCCATTAAAGAGAAGATGAATATCATCAATAATATCTCCCAAATATTCAATGTAGGATTCTAGAAATAAACTTGTAATGTCTATCAAGTCTTCATCTCAAGGAACTATGTCTAGAAGAAAATGTATACCCTACTACATTGAATTATAAGAAGTTGAAACTATAACAATACCAATGGCATCAAGAGTAATAATAGATGTGATCTCTATTATGCATCAAATTTTTGACCCTACTAAAACTTTATAGTTTAATAACTTGGCATAACATGGGGATCAATTTTGCATGAGGGATATGGAAGTTCAAATTAAACCTCCGCATCCTAGGTTAGTTCCTATTGGATAATCACCTATTTTCTCTTCAAAAATAACTTAACAACTTGGATGTGGAAGTAGGAAGGAGAAAATGCAAAAAAAAACTCACAAACTAAAAACACAAACTTAACTACCAAGTGATACACCAAAGATGTGAAAATAGAACATATAACCAATATCAATATGTAAGGTCCTATTTGAAGGGTAAAAATTTATATTCTATATAGGCTTGCATAAATATTTCACAATGAGGTCTTGAGTAAAATAGTTAAGGAAAAGAGTTTTTTCACTTAATAATTTTAAAATATGAAAGACACAAATTGTGACCTGCAAACAACATACACCCCTGAAAATAGGTAATAATCGAGATATAATAATAAGGAATGATAAAATACACTAATTACCTTTATATATCATGCATTTACACAAAGCAACACAAAGAAAAGAAGGTTAAAATTCAATAGGACTTGCTTCCAAAAGATTCAAACATAATATGTTTAGTCTCCAAGCTGAGATACAAAGATATGCCAAAAAATACACAAAGGACAAAAATATGTCACAAATCCTCCTCTACATAATTAGAACTCCTCAAATGAACTTCAATACATGCTTTTATCTATAATATGAAGATAAGGCAAAGAAAGTAGGCCATTAAAACCAATGAATCATTATGGTCTGATTCAATAGAAAATTCAGAATATAGGCCCTAAAACACCTCCAAAATGAATGCATACATATGAAAAATTCTCTCCACACAAAAGCTACCATAAAGAATCATTAATAAGATCCTATCCACCCCTAAATTGACTCAAAAATCTCTAGATTCCCTCGAAAATTCCCTCATACTTTTTTATAACCCATATATATCTCTTCATTCTTAAATTCAATTATGTTAAGTCAAAAGACTTAGTCATTTTAGCCATGTATTTTAATTCCTTTGAAATAAAACCTATTAATAAATAATTACAATTTATAATATTGTTAGTAATTAAATATTAATTTAGTAGGCAAGAGCCTACAACAGAATGGTAAATTGTGAGCCTTCTATGTGGGATGTCTTGAGTTCAAATTTACTCAAGATTAATACTTAATAATAATAAGTAATCAAACACATAATAATAATAATGAATCTTGACTTTGACTTCTTACCGATAAAAAAAATTATATATTAATTTACAATATAATTTGTAAGGGGGGAAATGTTGTTAATACTACTAATATTGATGTTTTTTATGAATAGACATTAACACTAGCCAATATTAATAACATATTTATGGAAAAATGACATGGGTGGAAAAATAAACAAAAGCGATCAAGAGTGAGGACTTCAAATTCTATTTGAACCCAATTAAGGGCATTCAGACCCGAAATGTCTGTGAAATATGTTTAAGAGCATAAAGTCTGCTCCTTGACCAGGAAAATACATTATATTCAAGTCATTTTTCACTTTGCATCTGATAATGAGGGTTATAAAACCCTAGCTTCCTACCTAGCTTGTTGGAGCTTGGTCTGCTACTTAGATCTTTACATTGTGACTTTGTCATTAGAGGTTTTAGTGTATTACTGGACTATCACCTATGAGGCATAATACAGTGCTCTTATGCATGATTTGTGGTTTGAACTGGAGAAAATTTTAGTCAATGACATCTAATTCTAGAAAACATAGATAAGTCCATCTTCTCAATAGCTAGCTTTAACATTTATTTTTCAAAAAAATGTGCTTAAACTAGCTATCAAAAAATTCTTGAACTAGAAACACCAGTCACCATTCTTATGGGTTTTCTATCTTTACCCAAAGTGTGCATTCATTCATTACGATGGCTCTCCTTTCTTGGAGACATGTCACTCCCATTTGAATCTCAATTGTGGTGCGCATTGGGATCTCAATATGCTTAACTTCTTCCAAACGTATATCTGCAAAAAATGCATACAAGGTATGCAAGATAGCCTGAAGGGTAATGATCACCAGAGGTGAACGTTGTGGCTCAAGATCAATAATGATAGGTTCTAACCTTTGAATGATATCAGTATATGATTTGCCATGACGATACTGATACCTCAAAAAAAAAAAATTCTGCTTCACATTCCTCTAGCATGTTCTTTTTATTTCCTCGTATGTCATTCCATCACAAAATCCAACATATATCTCATCTAGAGCATGCCATTTTATCTTTGGGAACCCCACAATATGTCTTGTCATAAGTATTGTTGTTTACAATGTGTTGGTCCATATTGTTGGGTGATGCGACGCGCTCCCCTGCCCACAGATGGTTAATTATGTGGTGTTCCATGTTCACCAATAGTCATGGCTTTTGGTGCAACGGCAAATGAACTCTACACATATTGAAACAATGCGCTCATATTTTAGCCTCCCATTTACAAAATTTTCCAATCTCTTTGCATATAACTTTCCAACTTCACTTAAGATAATATCTCATCCAATCTGTCCTTGCACATAATTTTCATGACTCTCCCCATGCTTTCACAAATTATTGATCTGAAATTTTCTGTAGCTATCCTTGATGGTTGACCACTTGTGGCGTATATATCTTCTTACATATTTGGTTATGTAGCTGAATTTGAAGTCCCAAATTTCTTTTATGTCTCTTTTGTCTCTTTTGTTGGATTTGAAACTTAAGAAACATTTAATAAATCAGTATATATGATGCTCTAAGAATTAAATTTATTACTCTCCTTTAGGTTTTACAACTCATTGTACCTTGTATTTATGTTTCTTGAATCTGAACATGCTCGCACATCTTTTTCATATTTGATCAATGTGACAAAGTTTTACTTTAACAAATCCACAAGAACATTATCACGTTTACTGTTAATCTAGAACAACATACTTTCCTTCTTGATTTGAAAGGAACATTATTTCGTACCATTAATGTTTCTATCAACATCATTTTTTCTATGCATTCCTCTTTGCATTTCATGATATTGTATTGTGTATGCTTGATCATATGTGTGGTTTGAAAGACATCCCATGCATTTCCGGTGATGTTGTGTTGCTTGCATTTATGGGAGCTCCATTATATCCATTTTCATTTGTTAGCTTCCTGAATCAAAACTTGCATCAGCATATCTGGAAAATGCATATCAGTACTGGAGCTTTTGTAGTTAATTAATTTTTAGAATGACTTTTTGATACTTAACCAATTAGCACTATTTAGATACTTTATTGGTGATAGATTTTTCTATTCTATGTAAGTACTTCATGAATGGAGTGTTTGATGTGTAAGGTGAGGAAACCGTCATTGTTTAGATCAATTTGATCTAACCTTTTTCCTCTTTTAATGCAAGACTTAGACCACGAAGACCTAAAGTTCATGATTCCCTAGGAGACTTGGACTTAAAATTAGCTGACAAGGACAAACATAGATCCTCGAACAACCTGCGACCCTCACAACCTTGTGTGAGGTACTTTTGCAATTCAAAATTTATTTTTTCTTCATTTCATCAGTTGTTGAAAAATTGAATATCGAATGTACAAGCTTGTAATGATTAATAAAAATGATATTCTTTGATAAAAATGAATGACATTAATATAATATTGAACTTTCTCTTTCATAATTAAAATTTTCACACGTGCAAAATTTGGTAACAATTTCAATAGGAGGATATGGAATGGAAGGATCAAGAATTTGATCACTTGTGAGAATACCTAAGTTAAAGTAGATAATGTTTTCCTCAGTACCTAAAGCTACACCAGAATTGTGTAATCAACAAATGAAGAATGAATATTATTAGGAACAAAATATGCAATTGAACTAAGATGCATGATCCACCATCCCAATAACAATAATATCTCCACTCTCAAAGTCTTTGATGATAACTAAATTAGGAGAGAATTTCACAACCTTCCTTTGTTATTTAATGAGTTATTTGATAGAGGGATATAAGATTATTGGTTAAGTGAGGTACACACAACATGTCATTTAAGGTTACCTCCCTAAGATTAATGGATCTCCTTTCCCAATCATGTTCATATATGTATGATTTCTCACAAAATTTAGTGGCGAGTGGAAAGGCTCAAATGATGAGAGCATAGACTATAAATATTTCACATGATGAGAAGCCCTTGAATCTAGAAGTCATCTTCTTGAATCATGACCTATAGTAGCACAAAGAGATTTCCCTTTACATTTTCTAAAAGTGTGACTCCTTCCCTTATTAATATGTTTTTTTTATGAAGAATAATTTGAAGTATACATCCTTCAAGGAAAATTGATTTATTATTTTTGAAGAAGATTCTTTAGTTCATCAATTTCCTTCTTGCAAAAAATTGATGCTCATCATGTTCGATCTTCTTGAAATATGTACAAGTAAGCAAATCCTTCTTGTATGGTTTCCCCTCAAGTGAGGATGAAGATTATTTTGATCTTTCCTTTTGTTTCTTTGGTTAGGATGATTATTAGTTCTTTCCTTTCCCTTGATTTTATTGATTGGCTACCAAAGCATGGGACTTAGATGACTTGAGAACCCCATGGTGATCAATTTCTTTGGTTTAAGTACCAAGATTTATATGAGTGCATCAAAATATGGTGTAGTGTATGAGCTACCACTCATCCATTGGGTTTGGAAATTAGAGAGAAATGTGGCATACTCTAATGGGAGTTTGCAAAAAAAAAAAAATCAAGTGTACAACTTTCTTATCAATGCTACAATCCTTTAGCTATGATCTAAGCTTATTTTCTTTGGCTCTACAGTTTTGGATAGTGTCAAAGTTCTTAGGACCTAAATTTGTGAGATAATTATCTAATCTATAACCTCTAACTTCGTCAATATTTCTATATAAATTAGCAAGTTTTTCCCAAGACTCTTTGATTGTCTTATACTTCTAAATTTCATAAGTGAGATCATAAAAAAAATTCTTTCTCAATATTCTAAAAGCCATAGTATTTTTAGTGGGTCATTTAAATTGAGAGTTTGTATCATCTTTAGGATCAGAAGGTTCCATAATAGTACTGTCAAATTAATGAGCCAATTCTTTCTCTTTTATTTTAATCCAAGCATGTATTTTCCATGATGCATTTAATTATATGGAGTTGTAGGAGGAAATTTAGGAGAACCCATGATGAAACTAAAAGAGGAAAGAGAGGCAAAATCACACAAGACACCCTTCAAATTGATTCAATCAAAGAACTCACCACCCCCTGACCACAAAACAAAATGTATTTTTTCACTTTGTATATAGTACATGTACAATAGCCACTTGCAAAATAAGGCAAAAATAACTTCTAGTTTTAATGATTATAGCTATACAAGTAGGGTATAGAAGACTCAAATGAATAATGCAAAAGATCCCTCAAAGATTGAAGTAAATACAAGTAACAAAATGGGTCAAAATGGACCAAGTGTCAAAATTGATATATCTATTCACAATGGCTACAACTTGATAGCAAAAATGAGAAGTGGACAAAATAATATATACTTACAAAAAATGTCATTGAAAATGTGTTTGTATAGGATTAATCAGAGCCCCACAAGTTGTAAAATGAAAGATTGGATAGGTGTAGTCATCAAAACCTAAAAAATCAAGAAAAGTTTTCCATAAAAAATAGAAACTACCTACACAAAAGTGAAGAGAACAAAATTAGACCCCAAATCAAAAAAAAAAATTGCATAAAAAAGGAAGTGAGGATGACCAAGTTATTGGGTCACAAACTCTCCCTACAAAATCAAAATTACAAATGGATAAGGGGACTTCTGTTTTCCAAAATGCTAATGTAGTGCTAACATTATCAAACTACGTGCCTAAAATTGAAGGTCAAAGTGCAATCATAACAAAAAAAAAACTCTGCTAAGACAGGATGTCAACTTATTGAGGTAGAATGTCATATTGCCTAATGTAGACAACTAAACCCAGACATAATTGATTTGTTTAATTAATTATTCATCTTCTACAGTCCAAGGTAAATTAATTCATTTAATTTATCTAACTTCCATAATCTATTTAATTAAATGAACATCCTATTTTAGGCAAGATCCTAAAACACAATGGTAAATGTGAGCCTCTTATCTTGGAGGTCTTGGGTTCAAGTTTACTCAAGCTTAATATGTAATAATAATAATAAATCTTAACAAATAACAAGAGACAAAGTGTTAAAGTTCATGTTAATAGTCTAAACTTTATATTGTACATAATTTTGAAATAAACTATTAGAAATTGAACATGAACATCAAATTCTAGGCTTGATCTATAATATGTACTTGTAAATTCAAATAATAATATATACTACTCCTTTTATGCACTTATGTTTGTAGTCTCTTTACAATGTTAAAGGCCAAATGACAATGTAAATGGGCATACATGTTTCATTTTTAAATGCGAAATAAGAATCCTTTTTCTTATTAGACAAGTCAACCAATCAATGAAAATAATATATTCTATTTTATTTTATCATAGTTCATATTTATTTTTAATATTTCAAAAATATGACTTGTCTAAAGCTTTAATAAGAAAAAAAATGTATATTTCCTTACAAGAAATTATTAAATTTCTCACACCATAGCCTTAATGTAAAGATGACATGTTCCAACAGCAAAGCAACATTTTCTACCAAATCTATCATTAACAATCTAACTACTGCAATTATCTTTAGCTCATAAAAATGAATGTTGAATTCTTAGTATGGTAAATAACAAGGAAATCATATTGAGTTCTTTTAATCTTATATTGTGTAGGTTCCATAGACTGCTTTAGCCTACTGGACGCCATTGAAAGCTATCATATCATATCATATCATATCATTCTTCCAGTGATCAAAACAAAACAAATTTATTGACTAAATCTCTCAAGAATGTTTTGAGCGATCAAAACAAAACAATTTTTTTTGACTAAAACACTCAAGAATGTTTCGAGAGATCAAAACAAAACAAATTTATTAACTAAATCTCTCAAGAATGTTTCGAACAAGAATATTTCGAATAAGAATGTTTCGAACAATAATGCTAGAAACTTCAGTCCAAAAGAGGCGGATTGCACTGTATAAATTGGATTTGATTGGATGGTCTTCTCAGAGAGCAATTTGTCTTTAATATGACTTTTATTTTCGTTTAAACTTTTTAATTTTATGTAACCTCTTCCTTAATATTAATATATTCATCTCTACAAAGACGCATTGCCAATCTTTTAGCATAAAGGGCCCGTTTGGTTGATGGAATGGGAATAGAAAAATTGGAATACGATTTTTATTTTCTGTTTGGTTCCTCACTTGGAATAGGGAATAGGAATACATATTCCCATTTTGCCTCTAAAATGAGCTTATAACCATTCCAAAAAATAGCTGTTATTGGAATAGTCATTCCTATTCCCAATATTACATGCCTATTCTCCATTCCTATGCCCACAGCCAAACGGGCACAAAATGCCTACCATATAGCGGCCATACAAGCGGGAACAGGGCTTAGTAGCATACAAGCGAGAAAAACCAGAGGTTTGGGTATATTTTTAATCAGTCTGACATTAGTACGTTTTTACAGTATATGATCATATGAGTAATTGAGGAGGATTTCACGTTCATTTAATTCTTCTTTAGCTATCTAATAGATTAATAAATGATTAAATCAAATCATTTATGTTGCTCAGCCTACGATTATTTGTTTGCTGGTGCAGAAGATGGGTTTGAACAAAGTAAGCGTAGCAGTATTAGTTGGTGTAGTGATTTTGATGGGAATTAACGTTGGGGTGATGGGAGACCCAACATGCGGTCTCTTCAACTGGTGTGGGAGAGACCCAACATGCGATCCGTCTGCAAACAACTTGTGCAACGCCGGAAGATGCTGCAGCTTCTTCGGCTGGTGTGGGAATGGCCCAGATTTTTGTGACGAGAGTAACTGCCTTGCTCAGTGCCATAACGGAGACACTGCACATACCACCGACTCTCCCTCTCTCAAAAATACCACCTCAGTCGAACCCATCAATCCATGACACCCCGTTTTATTATTATCTATTGTCTAAAGGGCATTGACTGTTATAGTACGTAACTAAGTATGCTAAATAAGTGTTATATCATGTAGGCATCGTCCTTCAGGCACTGCTTTCCTTTGTTTCATGTTTTTCTTTTCTACTACGATCTACACTTCCAATACGAGACCACAATATGCACTTATAAATTCCAATAATAATACATAAGACTTCTAAGTTCTTTTATGTGCTTAAGTTGGTAGTCTTTATGGTGTGAGGCTAAATTCAATGTAAATTCTCAGGGATATTTCCATCTGAAATCTGCAATACGAATCCTTTCCTAGTTGTTGAATGGTAATTTCAGATGGTTTCATATAATATAGAATAAGTGCATGTTTTACTATACATTTTATATTGGGGAACATCATAAGCTCTCTCTTATTAGTACTGGTAGGCTAATTAGTTTATCACTTTTTCAATAACTATATTTAACTAATGATTAAATTGATATGTATCAACCAATTAGAAATTGATTTTATTTTTGTTTTTAATATATTTTATATTTTATATTTTATATCATAAATTGATTATTTTTTAAGTTTTTAATATTTACAAATTATTTGTTTGTGAATTGATTGGCTAGATGATTTAAGGTCATATTGGGTAAAGTTTTAGAATTCCTTCCACATTGCATCATTTTCGACAAAATTATTGTATGTATAATAAAATCTTGAATATTTTTTAAAAATTAATTTAATTTTTTTTTGATGGGTAAGAGACTAAAGTAAAAAATAATAATAATTATATATTGTAAATAATAATAATTTTTTGTGAAGTTTGTGTAGAGTCGAACCCACTACCTCCCAAACAAGAAGTTCACAATCTACTGTTGTGTTGCAGGCTCTTGCCCAATATATATATATATATATATATATATATATATATATATATATATATATATATATATATATATATATATATATGGTATATTAAAAATTGATTTAATTATATATTATTTATACATTAAAAATATTTAAGTTATATAATTTAAATTTCAATTCATTATATTTATATTTTGTTTTATTATAATTAATTTTCTTAAAATAATATTTTTAATAAATAATATACCTAATAACATTTTTTTTTAAATTGGTAAACAACCAATGGCCATGATAATTGATTATTAATAATATAAATAAATACAATAGTGTTCCACTGTTCAAAGGGGCACTAGTAGGAAAGAATAGGGAAAGAAAACCTCTAGTCTAGCTTGGGACCATGGTCCTTTATTATTACAACATAAAAGGGGCATACCCCAGTTAAATTATCCTTAACTCAGATATTACATTATAAAGATAAAATTGAAACAAAATTATTTGAGCATAAAGCTCCTTTATACATTACAAGATATCTTAAAGAAGTTCCATCACTTTCTTTACGTTCTTACCTAGCTGCCAAGTACAAACATCCCTGTCTAACTATCTTGCCAATCAAACTGGTTAATGATAAAACTACAAAATTCTTTGAACATTGAAACTATCTAGATCTAAATCATAATTACTAAACTCATTTAATTAACATAGCTCTTAACTATATCAAGAGATGTCTAATATGCTCTCCTAAACTTATTGAGATATAGAAAACATATAAACCTACACTAAACAATACATTAAGGCAGAATAAGAAAATATCCTAAAGGGCCTTGAGGGAAATTAGAGTAGATACCAAAACTAAATATAGTATTAACATTAGCTAAAACTCAACTATTGAATATCGGCTAATACAAAGGAAACAATCAAACAAATCTATTTGTTTGAATATCTTCACAATCTATCCTATTTAGAAGGAATATTAGGAGACATGGGGGCACACTACTAGCACCCAATCTAGCTTCCGATACTCAAGGCATCAAGAAATAGGACCACACAAAACTACATACCAACCTTTGAGTTAACCCAACAGAGGTAATCTATAAGTTCTATGTATATTATCTTTCAAACATAATCAAAATCTAAGTGTCTAAATCAAAAAAATTATAACATCACATTAAATATGGATAGAAGCAATACTACCAATCAAAATGCTTGTTCTCTATCATTGAATTATCAAAATATCTTAGTAGTGACCCATCTTGCCTTGTTACAAAACATAGAGATAGAGAACCAGCTTATGGTACAAATATAGTGCTCTTTAATTATATCATTCAGATGAGAAATTAAAAAACATCATACAGACCAATCCACATTTCCAGCATTGAGCTCTATGTCTACCTTAAGAAACCAAATGAAAGGAAAAATGTTCATATCCACTATGATGGATAAAAAATGAATAGCCTTTGCATTTCACACTTAGAAGCTTAACGATTTGGTATTTAAAGAATATGAAATGAAGAACTACCAAGGAATTACTACTAAGCCACTAACCACATGATTTAAACTAAAACTAGCGTACAGAAATGCCAAGAACAAACAAAGGAAGCTCCAACAGAGCCAAAGAGCCAAGAGGACAACAACAAAATAGGGACAACCACACATCAAGAACAAATAAAAAACAACTAAGGGCACATAAAGAAACAACAGGACCTAGATAGGTAGCCTAGTGGAAAAAGGAAGGTAGAATGAAAACAAACCAAAAACACCAACACGAGAAAATAAAGAAGGAGAAAACACAAACAAGAAGAGAAGAAAAAAGGCCCCTAAGAGAGAAAAAGAGCCTTGAACTATAGAACAAAGCAAGGAAAACATAAGAAACCAAAAAATAGAGAACACCCAAAAAAGGAGACAAGAGAAAACCAAAACGACAAATGGTTAAGAGCCAAACCTAACAATCCATGAAAGCCATAAAACCTGCCATAATTAGAGCACACTAGCCCATAAAATCAGAGCAAGATAATTATATTATTCTAAATATAGCTTAGGAACCATAAGCCATGAGGGCATCCAAATCCAAAACACTCAAAGGGATAATAGAATAAACCAAACTTCTTGTTATTAGATACATAACCAAAATAAGATATATACAAAATTTAGGATGAGTCCATACCTCCATGCATCTAAATCTATAAAGAGTCTCATATCAAGGACCTAGAGTTCATGATTGCTACTACCATACAATAAAATGTCAAAAACATATTGATAATTACAATAACCATAGCATAGAATAGAGGTCTATAAAAAAAATCCCTAATACATAATTTCGTTTAACCATCTTCCAAAAAAGGGAAAAACTTCCTGTAAGAACACCAGAGATAGCACTTTACTTCCAAAACACCATAATGACTTTAGGGATATCATTAGGATTCTCCACATAGAAATTTGGTGGGAATTCAAAATTGAATTTAGCCCTACTGGTTTTCTATGAATTTGGAGTACATAAGTTTAGGGCATCAAGATTGTCGAAGACCACTCCTGGCTAAATGTGTGCATTAAACAAGTTGAGGTAGTTGGTTAACCATGCTCTGCTCTCTTCCACAACAATTCCTCTCCACTGAAGGAGGAATTAAATACTTGCCTCCATCTTCGGCCATTCCTAGTAAAAGGCAAAATTTTTGTGGATTACCAAAGTAGAAGGACGATGATAGGCTATCTCTAATTTGGGGGATCCTAGAAGAAGATCCATATATTTCTCTAGAAGAGGAATATGTAGTTTGTCGTCTATGTTATTAACTGCTTGCTCAAGACCCTTCCTTCAAATTGGCTCAATGATGTTGCAGTAGAGTCTGATAATGGCCCACAACTCAACCTTTGCTCTTGCCATACAACCAATGAAAGAGCCAATTATATCACTATTCATCCTCCATATAAACTTATAATTGAAAACCCCTTCACCAATGGCTCTACATACAATGATCCTGGTCATGTCCTTCACCAGTTTAAGAATTCTACTCCATCTCTCTGGTTTGACATTAACATAAAATGCCATGGTTCAATTTTCAAAGGTATGATAAACGTTGATGTTAGAGTCCATCTTTAGGGTAAGAAAGCACCAAATGAAAGCAATGGAAGGCAACATCTGAGAAAAAGAAAAAGGTAGGTGAAGGTCCTAGAAGCACACTCTGTCATGACAATAGCTAATGACGTCACCCGACACCCGCATTAACCTAAACACAGGTGGGACTTAACTACTAAATGATGATGAGACCAAAGAGAAAAAGGCCAATAAAAAAAGAGCAAATAGGGGCAAATAAATGGTCCACCCAACTTAATGATGAAAATTAAGTGGAATTAAAACTGAATAGAAATAAAACCGATAAAGATAGAACAAAAAATAAAGATTAAGAACCTAAGAAAAAGGAACCATCAAATATATATTGAAAGGTCAATTATATATATATATATATATATATATATATATGTATGTATATATATGAGGATAGATATTAAGGGTCGAATATACTTGGGAAATCTAAATAAACCAATTAAAACTATAAACTAGGTATAGGAGATACATCTTTGATAATCAAGGAATTGACACCATCAGCCCCCAAATTTGCTAAATAGTCTGCCTTCTAATTACCTTCCCAGAAAATGTGACAAATCCTACTACCTACAAACTGATCTAGAAGTACACAAACTTCTAGCTTAGAGTTAAGGACCCAATTAGGGGTCGCTTGTTTTCTAATTGCATTAAAAATAATCTGAGAGTCTCCTTCTATGATAAATTTTGATAAACCTAACTTGTGACACAACTGCAGACCTTGATCCAAAGCCTCTAATTCTGCCAGATTATTGGAAGTCAGCTAAATAGACATGGCTTTTTTGGCTACCCAATGACCAGTATCATATTAATGATACAAATAATACCTGTCGTACTTGGGTTACCTCTAGTAGCACCATTAAAGTTGAGTTTAGCTCATCCTTTCAGAGGGGTTGACCATTTATCTTTCTCTTGCCTCCTTGCTATTCTTAACATAAAGAAGAGGAGGGTTAATCAAGTTTGACCAATTCTTCTTTATTTGACCATCCCAAATAGAAAAGGAGCCTTCTTTTTGAGCATTTCTGAGATGTGAATTAGCTATTTTAGCTATGCTAGCTTCAATTTGTAATGTTAACTCTTTAGGTTTCACTTCTAAGTTACAAAAAATACTTCGGTTCCTTTCCTTCCAAATTTCCCATGCCAAGATGGAAGGATAGATATTCTAGAGTTTATTATAAATAACATTGACTAGATCTGTAGGCCATCCTTTGAGGAGTTCAATGAATGATTTCGAAAAAGGTGTTGTGATGTCCCCATTTTGGCAAGTAATTTAAATAATAATAATAAATATTTTATATAAAGTAATATTAATAAATAATATTAAAATAATAATATTATGCTATAAGTAATATTATAATAATTATATTATGTTGTATTATAATAGTAATATGAATGAAATAATAAATAATGATAAAGACATGCTTTAATATAGCAATACTATATTAGTAAAAGTATTATAATAATATTATAAGTAATACTATTATAATCCTATAATACTTTATAATCATATTAGACTTATAAATTCAATATTATATTATAATCATATAATAATCTCATATTATGTATAATGTATCATAATATAATCAATGCAATAATAATAATATAATATAATGATATTATGATTACTAAGATATATTTCAATGTAACAATACTATATTAATAATGAATTATAATAATGTATAGTTGATATATTATTAAATTAATATATATTACAATATAATTATTAATATAATATTTTAACTAAAGCTTATTAATATAAATATATTATTAATATAATATAATTATTATTATTAAAAGATGTGTCTTTTACTATTAAAATGTATATATGTGGAATAGTAACTTTGAAAGGGTATCATACAGAATCAGATAGAAATTATCAAAAGGATCCGGAGAGAAAAGTAGGGCAAAATAATTTATAGAAAAGGAAAGCCATAGATAAATGATGGACCCCCAATTTGGGTTCATTACAAATGGTATCAGAGCCATGATCTTGCCATTCTGTGTGGGAAAAGGTTTAAGAAGATCGGTGAACTACAAAGATATTCAAAGAATGGAGCAGTGAATATATGAAGGAAAGAGACAATTCAGAATGAAGTTGTAAGAGGGATAGTATGGGAGTAATGGAGTTGAGATTGTCATATGCACAGATCCAGCCTGCTACTTGGGGAGATTGCGATCGGTATATCGACCAGATCGACAGGAGGATTCTCATATCGTATTCAACTCAAGATATCATTTAGGGACATCGAGCTAAGGTTGGGCAAAAGGATTCTATATTGCAGACCAGTTGCACTATATGGGGGAGTCTTGCTACATAAATGCAAGGTATACTCAGCAAACATACAAACTTTGCTAAGAAAATTATCATGCCACTTTAATTATTGACTAGCTTGGAAGACCCGATAGCTAGCAAGTAATTGTATTCTCCAATTTTATAGCCTTCCTTGACTATCTATTTCATGAGAGAGAATAGGAAGTAAAGATAAATCTGGATTAGACCTAAAGACATCCAATACAACTTAGTAACTGAATATCTCCAAAAAAATAAAGAGAATATTGTTTCCTGTTTCTGTTACCCAAAGCACAAGGAATATGATATACCAAATTCACGCAAATGTGTTAAGTGGCTAGCCCTTGATGAGACCCAACAATTGACAAGTGGATTGCATTCCCTAAAATGTAAAATTCTTTAGCGAATCCACATGCAATTTGTATACCATAAAACTTGAATACCAACACAGATCCTTCTGCTCTTCTAATCAGTGTTGTTGTTGGTAGTCAAGAACAATTCAAAATTTCTCTGTAATGACTAGTTGCATATTGACCCACTGTTGGGAGCCACTGTGAATTGTAAGTTGAATTACCCTTTAGCTTTTTCAAACATTGCTAGGTACCAGTATCTTTTAAGATATATGTGATGCATGAGCCATTTGCGTCAGGAGTAACTGATAAATTTTAAGAATGTTTAGGGACCAATTTGTTATGACCTCACATATGCCATAAGTGAACCTTGAATTTTTAGGAATTGCATTCAATATAATTCCAAACACAATGGTGTTTGATGACATAAATATGATGTTGATTAAAACAACAAAGCAGTAAATTATTAGGTAAAAAGGGTATTGCAAGCCTTGGTCAAGAATGTGCTTGGAGAAAGAAGAGACATGGTACTGCCACCATAAAGAGCACATAATGATGACATTCTGATAAAAAAATCCAAAACCAAAGAATATGCAGTATAAGCAAAAATCTACAACATTGGCATGCATGATTGGCGATAACTTGTGCTTTAAGCATTTCTGCTTGCAATATGGGGTGCAGCTTATAGAAAATGCAATTTGCTCAAAATAAAGTTGTTTAGCAAGAACAAAATTTCAATCATATGGAGCTCATTTATATAACTTATCATTTATAGCATCTATATTAATAATTTGTGCAAGTCTGGTGCCAGTTGGTCATCTGCATTTTACAATCCTATTTATGTATACAATTTAATAGCTTTCAATAGTCAAATATGTATTATTGAATTAAAAAATGAGGAAAAATTTCAAGAGTTAACCACATCCAGTAGATAGATATGTATTACTGTTTTGCAATCAGAAACCATGGGAATGCAATTGGAAATTGTACAGTTGAAGAGCAAAATGTTCCTAATATCTGGAGTTTAATTGCCTATTTTCTCATAGGGAAATCCATCATTGATAAGTACAAATGACAAATCTGGCAATTGATAGAGAAAAACCATTACACAGCTCAAATTAAAGCCATCCTCAACAAGTGTTAAATAAACTGACAAGTAATTAATATTAAATCTCAAACATCCATCCTATGCAAACATGATCGAAATTGCAGTTCGCAATTGGTTAGACTTGCAAGTACTTAAGTATCTCCCTTGAGAATAGAAAAATGGGAATGGAAAGTTGAAATGAATGCATTTTAGCAACAAGGTTGCCCTTGAAAAACACTGACGAGGACAGAGGTAACATGGCATTACGTAATGCCAACTTAGCCAAGTAAGAGGAATAATACGAGATATTAGAGGATATTCACATTAATTGGGCATCACAAGAATGACATGGAAAATTGGAGCTTATAAGCTTTGAAAAGAAAGCCCATAAAATAGCCTCAAAAAAGATGGAAAAAATTTTATCTTCAAAAGGGTTGAATTGAAAAGACAAAAATGTCCATCCACTATTCGTTGTAAAAAGTCAATCTGAGAAGAGGAAGACCCTCATGAACAATGTAGATAGAAATATTAAGTCATTTAACCTCAAAGCTTGCTAAAGGTTTTAGCGCAGCTTTATCCAAAACTTTGGATAGTAGTATAATGGTTCATGACAAAAACTGGAGCCGTTGAGACAAACATTGAAGGTGGGGCTAAGTCCCAAATAAGGTAAGAATATGGTATGGTTACATTTTTAAATATCTATACATTATCAAATTTTATTTCTATTATTAAATAGATAAAGTGCAGCAATATATATGAGCTTGAGTGCAAAACCGACCCATTAATATATGAGAACCATCCAATGTAAGGTAAGGAAATGTAAACAATAAACATTTAATTTCCTTCACTATATTATTATGATAATGATTAAAATATATATACACTTTAATCATTTATTATATGCAAGGTAAAATATCATTGAATATTCAAGGGCTATAAATGTAAATAATATATAATAGAATCAACAATTGATGTCACTACTTATGGATTGAATGATTGAATGGATACTATATCATGATCCATCTATAACTTGGTTGAGAATGTAATTTTAGCAATACTCATGTTCGTCCATTATATCATAAAAACTACATGGGAAGCACCCATGTTCCTAGGAAACCATATACAAGTGGGATAGGTAAGTGAAAGTACATGAGGTATATATATATTTTGATAATGGTTATTTAAATTTATCATTACTATTACTTCTAACATTATATGAACTTGAAATAGAGTTAATGATAAATAAGAAAGTCATGTTTAATATTACCGATAGAACTATTATATTATCATTAAATGATGAATAATAAAGTATTCAATTATGTAGATAACTAACTATGTGTGTAATGTTTCCTTATTCATTTTTGAATCGAAATTTCATAATCATAGTTATTTGATAAGAAAATAAAATGTGGAAAGATATGTATTAAAGTATATATTTCAATTAGATTATTATATATATTGGAATTATTTATTGTGCAAAATTCTTGAGTATGATATAAATCTTCCTCTTATTTCTTGTTTTTCTCTACGAGCACTTGCTTTGATCTTTTCTTTTGAGTATGTCTTGTAGAAAAAGGGGATATTGATATCAGATTCAGAGGGAGTTTGACACTTCTAAGGTAAAGGAGCCTAAAATTTCATTGGAGACAAGCTCATAAAGAAAGGAAATACACAAAGGAAAATCATTAGTGCAAAAGTATTTTGGTACATCTCCATGATTGACCTTTTCTCCCAAAGTGCTTAACTCACATAGAAGTGGGGAACTATTCAGCAAAGGTGGTTGAATCTATCAGGATCCTTAAGGTAGTGAAGAGTAAATAATGGATAAATATTCTATAATCACCACTTCAACACATAAGGGTAATGAGGTAAGATATATATTTTTGGTGCATATATTGCTATGAAATAATTGATAGTGTCTTTCTTATTACTGACACATTTGTTATTGTGAAGAATATTGAATAATCTATCAATGATTCTAGTTACAAAGAAATGAAATCATAATATATGAAAAATGAAATATAAATTGAAAATATAAATTGAAAATATATATATGAAAAATGAAAAAATAAAAATGAAATATAAATATGTTGATTTAAGGAAAACATAGTAATTAGAATACATTTCAATTATAGTACAGAGAGTCTATCTCTCATCCAAATTATGTAATCTTAGATAGGGAGTTGGTGGGGGGAAAGGAACAGTAATTTTGAGCACTTTTCGGATATGCTTGGAGCTTGTTTCATGCGCCCTCTGCACTGTCATTCTACCATCAAGATGATTGTAAAAAGGAGAGAGAAAGTTGTTTGTGTACTATAAGAAGAAATCTTTCAAATGAACTAAGTAAATTAAATTTAGTACTCATCTTCTTATCCACATTATGATATCCTAAGATAGGGAGTTGGTGGAGGGAGAGGCAGAGTAATTTCGAGCACTTGTCGGATATGCTTGGAGCTTGTTTCACGTGCCCTCTGCAACGTAAATCTACCATCTTATGATGATCGTAATAAGGAGAGAGATAAAGATTCGTTCCAAAAGATTATGTAAATAAGAAAGGGGAACCCTACCACTTTCCTATGGAGTCTACAATCAGGAGAGAACACCCTATTGTAGTGCTAGTTAAGGGAAAGAGAGTAATGGCTCCTTTTCACAAGAATCTTTCTAGCCAAACAAGAAATCCACTAAGTAGACCACCTTGTGTGGATGCCTAACACCTGCCACCGGGGCCAAGGGGGCCAAAGTTCCGCTCTTGGGCTTAGTATGGAATTGGCTTGGATTAACTTATTATTATTCAAATTTATTTTGAAGCTTATATATATTTATATACATGTACTGATGCTTATTTTGTGGTTGCAGGGTTCATAAGCCTAATGAAGAAGTATATTCATTGCACATTGTTAATTTTAGGATCTAATCAAGGTTATGTATGATGTGTCTACATCGTGTATGCTTCATGTCTTCATCTGTCTACACCGTGTTTGCTTCGTGTTTTCATTTATTAAAATGTATATTTTATAAATCTTTTAGGTTTTATATGCAAATATGTTTGTATCTATGATTGATTTTGCTTGAGGACAAGCAAATTCGAGAGGGGAGGACTGTGATGTCCCCATTTTGGTAAGTAATTTAAATAATAATAAAAAATATTTTATATAAAGTAATATTAATAAATAATATTAAAATAATAATATTATGCTATAAGTAATATTATAATAATTATATTATGTCATATTATAATAGTAATATGAATGAAATAATAAATAATGATAAAGACACACTTTAATATAGCAATACTATATTAGTAAAAGTATTATATAATAATATTATAAGTAATACTATTATAATCCTATAATACTTTATAATCATATTAGACTTATAAATTCAATATTATATTATAATCATATAATAATCTCATATTATGTATAACGTATCATAATATAATCAATGAAATAATAATAATATAATATAATGATATTATGATTACTAAGATATATTTCAATGTAACAATACTATATTAATAATGAATTATAATAATGTATAGTTGATATATTATTAAATTAATATATATTACAATATAATTATTAATATAATATATTAACTAAAGCTTATTACTATAAATATATTATTAATATAATATAATTATTATTATGAAAAGATGTGTCTTTTACTATTAAAATGTATATATGTGGAATAGTAACTTTGAAAGGGTATCATACAGAATCAGATAGAAATTATCAAAAGGATTCGAAGAAAAAAATAGGGAAAAATAATTTATAGAAAAGGAAAGCCATAGATAAATGATGGAACCCCAATTTGGGTTCATTACAAGTGTTGACCACCCTAACATGTATTTGAGCCATTCCTAGCATCTTTGGGAAAATGGACAGCTAAATAAAAGATGATTAGCGTCCTCATAATTTTGTTTACATAACACGCATCTAGATGGACCTTGAAAACCAAGTTTATGTAACTTGTCAGCAGTCAAGATTCTTTTTTGGAAAGCCATCCATAACAAGAATCCTATCTTTGGGAGGCATGTAGAATCCCAATAGAGTTTGAGTGGAATATCCACTTTGTCCCATTTTTGAGAATGTACTAGAGTCTTACAACCATCTTTCACGTTATACTTCCCATCATTTGAGGCTGCCCAAATCAGTTCATCTTTCCTCTCTGATTGCTTAATCCTCCTATCTACTAATATCTTTTCATAGGCTTTAATCACATATGAATCTACCCCCATACCATCCAAAGATTTCTACATCCATCTAGATTTACTATCTAAAATAACCTCTGCCTTGTATTCATAGACTTTGCTTCCCCACAAATTAATTAATTTTACTTTGAGATCCTTAGGGAAAGAACTATGATGTAATGGAGGGTGTCCATCCCAAGAATTTTCCCATAATAAGGCCTCATCGCCCTTACCTACATCCCAAGTTAGATACTTGCAAACCAAATGACAACACTTTATCATAAAATTCCAACTCTCAGAACTTCTGGAAAGGTTCTTCATCCTAAAAAATCATAAAGGATCATCCACATCGAGATATTTATTGTATAGAATCTTAGCCCATTTATGCTCTCTTTCCTTATAGAGGCGCCATATTAATTTGGTAACTAAGGCTTCATTATGTCATTGTATACCTAATAACATAATTAATAATTTAAGTTTAAATAATATTTATAGTAATTTTTTTGATGTTATATTTAAACCTTAAATTTCTAAAATAAACTATATTTATAATTATATAGTTTTATATTATATAAAATTATATAAATTAAATTAAAATTGTATAAAATTTATTAAACTAAACTAAAAATTATCTTTCAATTAAATATTACATTAGTGAGAGTTGATATAATTAATATAATTGTTAGAAAATGAACATAATATTACTTTTATTTTACTTTTACTAGAATTAAAGAGGCAAGTAATTAGTCATTATATGACACTTGAACTTCCTAACTTACCATTTGTTCAAGTGCAACTTTTCTCATTTGACAAGTCGATAAATCAATAGAAACAAAGTATTAAATGTTATTGTACAAAATATAATGTAATAATTAATATTTCAATTCTTTTAGTTTGAATGAGCAAATTAGTATTTTATGTTTTTTAAAAAAATATTAAATTTATAATAAAATTTGATATTTTTGGAAAATTTCCATTAATAGTTCTAAGAACCTCTATTGAAATTCCTAACCTTTTTCTTATTTGATTCTTTCATGAATATTTTCTGCTATGTCATGACCATGTTTCCACATGTATAATTGCACTTATTGTTTTTTTTTAACAATTTATAGTCAAGATAATAGTTTATACATCTATCAATAATATAATTTCAATGGAAATAGATTAATTAAAATCCTTTGTATACTTAGTACAATCATTGAATTTGATATTGAATAAAGATACTCTTATATTTTTATGTATATAAATCTAAAATATTTTTCATAAAATTTCTTAGTTGTAATTTTCATTTTCTTTTTTGTTCTCCAAAGAAAATCAAATCAAATGGCCCATATGTTCTAAGATTTAGAAATTTCATATCAATTTTACCTAGTATATCTTGAAGGTTGGCCTAATTTTATTTAAGATACCAGATTTTATAGCTAACTTGGAAAAATTAAGAATCTTTATCTAAAATTTTAAGCTTGAACAATTGAAAACTTACTGAAGAATACTTGGTTTTTATTATGTTGCAAAAAGGATATGCCTTTTATCTTTTATTTGGAAATAAGGGATAAATACTTAACCCTAATTTAGGTATTTTATAAATATCTATCTAATATTTTATTTTATCAAAAAATTGTAAGCTAAGTATATGTAGTGCCTACCCTCGTTCACATCTTTTCTAGACTTATTGTTGCTATTATTATCAGACTATGTAGACTAGTTTTATGTTGATGGTTTAGTGGTGTTGTTTTGACACTATCAGAGATTATGATAGGGATTCAGTTGATATATGATGAGATCATTTAGACTTTACATTTCATGTATGTATGATGATCATTACATCGTTTTCAGTTATTAATGATGATTAGTTAGATGGTTTATTATCTCATGTGTTTTATTATGGTTACTTACCCCATACTTGCATGTGTATGGTGTGCGTGTTTTCTTATTGTATGGCATTTCTGATGTGGTTAAGGAAGGGAGTTGTAGTCACCTGCTTAGTCAGGATCTACACAATGCACCACTTCCTGCCATTGTCTGTTTAACTTAGCATTATATGTTGTATGTACATGCATGATTTTTCTGCAGGTTGCAGGTACCGGGTATCAACTTCCCTGAATTGCCAGGATGAGCATACCCTATTATACTATCTCAATGATAAGAGAAGGGAGATAAATTCTCAAGTCCAAATCCCAAACCTAAAAACCATTTGTCCTAGTGAGTTAGGACAAGTATCAAAGTTGAATACCCACCGAATGTGTCAGATGACATATTTCGTGATTTTTAACCCTTTAGATTTATTTTGTATGATTTGTTCTATGATGGGTTTTCATATTTTATCTTGGAGGTCTATGGTGAATTTTTCATTAATTAAGTCTTAATAAATAGATTTAATTAATAAATTATTTATTTGAGAAAATTAATAAAATATCATGATCTTTGATATTTTGATTGTAATTAATTAATGTGAATTATTGGGGAAAAGGAATTAAATAAAAGAAAAATAGAAATTAAAATTAATAATAATTGTAAAATAATAATAAAGTAAAAAAATAAAAATAATAATAAAAGTTATAAAAATTAAAATGAAAGTTATAAAATTTAAATAGAAATTATTGGAGTTATAAGCTTGCATGGGAATTAATGCACTTTTCTATTTCTCATGTCTCAACAACACGGGGGTTAATGCATCAATTAAGCACATGGTGTCTACAACTCTATGACTCATCAAAAAGGTTGGAAAAGACCCATGCTTAGTTGGTGACACCTTTTAGCGGTTTCAAGAAGCATTCCAAAGGTTTCTTGAGAGCTCTTTATATTCAGGCATTCATAGAAGCTTAGAGAGAGGGTGGAGAGCAATTGGAGCATTGGAGGACTCAAGAACTCTGAAGAAGGGAGCTTGCTCTGCGGGTTTTATGAGGAAGAGCGAATTAGCATCAAAATCTGGGTAGATTCTTGTGATTTTACTTATGCTATTTTCGCATCATGCATTCCTGTCTTCTTCGTGTCTTCCATATGTCTTCTGAGGAATTTCATATTTTTATTGTATGCATTTTCAATTTGGGCAATTAAATTTATTTGAGAATTTTATATGCATGGATTTTTAAAAAAAAAAGAGAAAACGGGGCTAGGGTTGAGATTCATAGCCAAACCCATTAGATTAATTGTTGGAAATTTTGGAGATCAAAGATCTATGGAGGAATTCTGAAAAATTGAAATTGTAATCATAAATTGTCAATTTGCTTATACATACATACATACATACATACATACATACATACATACATACATACATACATACATACATACATACATACATACATACATATATATATATATATATGCAATTATATAAATATATGTGTATATATGTTCATATATTGTGATATTTTTAATTCTGTATATATTTATATATATTTGTTAAAAAAAACCCATTACATATAGTGGGCGAAAACGTTTAAGAAACGTTAAAACCAAATCGCAAAGTCTGTATGGAAATCGCGTAAGCGATTGTTAAAAATATATATATATATATATATAAAACATTGGGCGGGCCGGTACTTCGTACCCCACCCATCACAGGCCTACGTGATCGTAGGGTACCTGCGACCGCAGTGTACTTGCGATCGCAGTGTACCTGCGGTGCGACACTTTAATAGCCGCGCGAGTTTAAATCGCATTGTGTTATATGTGTTGGTTTTAAATTATATTTGCAACGATTATTTCATATACGATTTGGATATGAATTTTGATTTCATTTTTTTTTAAGTTGCAATGTTATTAATTATTAATATATATATTTATGTATGTATGTATATATATATATATGTATATAAGTATATATGTATATATTATTAATTATAAATGATTATTATAAAGTTCTCAATTAATGGATCACTCTTTTACTGATTAAAATATTGCTATTAAGCTTGTCAATTATGAGGAGATATTAACAATTAATTTAATTAAACTTAGTTTTTAATTAAGATTAATTATTAGAATATATAATCGAAGTTTTTGACTCATTGAGAATGTCAATTTTCAAACAATGTCATATAAATCAATTAGAAAATTGAGTCTGATGGAGAAACTTTTATCTATCAAACGAATACATGGGTTAGATAAAACGTGAAATTTCTCCACTTGATGTTAATTTGGGAATACGTAAACTGAGACTTTTGAATTCAAATTTGAAAACTTGGCAAAACCAAAACATGTGTTTACATTGTGTATTCTTTATGCTATTGTTTTGGGTTTTGGGTTGACTAGTGTTGACCAGTATAGGATGTCTACCAGAGGCTTGGGGGTTATGTGATTGTGATGCCATGATGATGTTTTAATCTCGATCTTTATAACCCAACCATGGTTATGTGATGGAATGCTCTGTGTATTAGTTGTGAATACTGATTGTTATAGTTGAGATTCTTATTTATGAGACACTTGACTTAACCATTATTTTTGGTCATCGATAAGTTATCCTTGGTTATTTTCTAGTCGCCATGATGGAACTAAAATGTGGATTTATTCTTGATGATGTCATGTTGTGACATGTTTGACTCAACCATTTTTGGAATCTTCGATTAGTGTGTTTGAGATATATTTTGGTTATTGAGAACCATTGGATACTTTTGATTATCAATGATGCTTCAGTTGCCAATAGAGAGTTGTTGTGGTCATGATTTTCTACGGATGTTTGCTCATGGAGATTTGATGCTTTTATGCATATTTGATGATTTTATTATGGGTTATTTTTGTGATTTTGAGATTTATGATTCCATGAGCATTAGGGTAGGATATCTGCATGTAGTGACGGGAAGTGGCTTGCAATGGGGGCCGGGGCCCTAAGAGGCTGCCAGGGTAACTCATTGTAAGTTGGAATAATAAGTGATAACATTCACACCTAATACTAATTGAATGAACCTAAAAAGATAAGAGTTTTGGTTCTCGCCCATGCCTTGAGTGCTTGTATAGGCTAGGATGGGAGTAGTGAGAACGCATGGTTGCGACCTTGCATTCCATAGTATGCCTTGTCAGTATGAGAGGATACTAGTGGCCGCATGAGATCAGTATGGACCCCTGGAGTTTAGCTAACTGCCAGGGTAACTTGTACGTGATAAATGCGATGACACTTTCCCGCTTGCATATTAGGTTCCTACATGTCATTGTGTGCCTTTGGGAAGTAGATGTCAGTTTCATGATTGGAACCTTTGAGTTAGTATACTTTTAGGATTCCTGGACTATAGAGATTTGTGCTATGTGTTATGGATAGCCTGTTTGGGACTTGAGATTATCTCCTCAGCACGGTGGGAGTGGACCACTTAGGTACCATGCGGTCGGGTGGTAGTGTATTTTCCACTCTTATCATTTGAGATTCATTGAGACACCGTGGCTGATGCGTCCTTCATGATGGTGGATATGTATCCTTTCATTGATGATTAGCATATGTTAGATGATGTTATCTTATGCTTATATTTGCATGTTAGATTACTTTCTACATATGATGTTGTATATGTTAGGAGTGACATTCCTACTATGTTAATACCGATGATCTCTTTGGTGATTTGGGATGTTACGCACGGAGGGATGGCTAGGGCCCACGATGGTCTAATGATGCTATTAACGGTTGGGAGGAACCGTGCACTTAGTTTATTTTGTTTGATCTTTATGATGGATGTATATGTCTTCTATGATGATGTATCATGTGATTATCTCTACTTTGATGTATCATGGATTGGAATAGGATGATGTACCTTATTCTACATATGTATATTCTTTGAGCTTGTCATACCCTGTGACATGTACAGAGGATGATTGAGCATTTGGAAATGTAATGTTTAAACATTGGACTTATCATTATTATTTCATGTGGTTGTTGTACTAGATGGATTCATGTATGTAATTCAACGTTAAGGGATCTTAAAGAATGTAATCTGTTATGTATGTTATGTTTACTTTTTAGATGGACATTTCTATTGCTTCCGTTATTGTGAATAAGTTATGTATGGTATTTACTTTCATGTTTAAAATAAATAAATAAATAAAATGTTACCAAACTCAGTGAAACTCTAGGTTAGTTCTTTGGATCCCTTGGTGGGGCGTTACAGTATATCTACTAGGTCATTACTATTAAAGATCAACTCACTGTCAATAGCTAGATATATCGTGCTTTGAATCCCCTAATCAATCAAAGTAGTTTGTGGAAAAAAAATTTACTATAAAAAACTTCACCAACTAACCCATTAATGGATTATCTTGTTTGTGACATATCACTAGACATATTGGCTTTATAGTTAGTCCTCCACTTTTGTAGTAAAAAAGTGTGTCTTATTTAATAGTAATTCATTACAAACATCTTTGACAATATTAGTTGTTATATCTAAATTCTTTAGAATCATAGTCTCCCTTAGTTGGGACATTATCCAAGTCATGTAAGTTACACTATATTTCATGATTATATTGGAAGTATCAGTTATAATTTAGAACTTAACTAAAGCATTCTAGTAATTAGCCAAAAAAGAACTTAATAGGTAGCATGATGAAAAAAGTCAATGAGAGAACTGAAAAATGAAGTAGCACAAATGGTAGTTAAGACATATAGAAAAGGATATAGATTTAACCATCATCAAGAATGATAGGAAATATTTTCAAATTTTACTTCAAGAATGATTAGAAGAAAACAAGAGAACATAATTATTTAGTTACCAAGAAATGTTAATGTTTATTGTTTGGTATTTAAACTACAAAATATTTCCCTTGTTGTCAAAGGCATCACTCTTCCCGATGACTCTGACCTTATTATCTATCAATTTGCTGATGGTACCTCTATTTTTTTGAAGCTTCTAAGGACAATTTTGTAGCTTTACATAATAAACTCACCTCCTTCTTCTATATATTTGGGGCTTGCCTTTCCCAATCTAAATCCATCTACCTTGGCTGGAATGATCTTCCTCCTGATTGTTTCAACAACTTTAATTTCAATGGGGTAGACCTCAAAAAAGATTGTTCGGTACCTTGGTATCCCCTTCTCTATAGAACCCTCCCTTATGGATATGTGGCTTTGGGTCAAGGATAAGATATTTAAAAAGCTCAATAAGTGGTATAATAGGTCCCTCTCCCCAACTGGTAGAGTTCAACTTTTTCAGAAAATTCTCTCTTCCTATAATATCTACTGCTTCTCCTCTTAGATGTTTAATAACTACAAAATTTTGGAAATTTAGAAAGCTATTAGGAATTTTTGGTGGTCTGATGGTAAAGGTAATAAGAAATGTCATGTTGTGAAGTGGGATTAGTGCCACACGGACAAGCTCCTTGGGGGATTGGGTTTAAAGGACCTTAAGACTCAAGGGACTACCCTTGTTGCCAAATGGATCTTCCACTCTCTAGAAGGTCCTTGTTAGATGTAATATTGAAAGAGGGATCCTTAGGAAGGCTAAGTCTTGGAAGAACCTCCCTTTCTATAATATCATTGAGGGAAACTTCCTTGTTCTCATTCAAGACTTTGAGGTCATCAAGACTATTTGGAAAACTTGGGAGCATATTAAGAAGTTCATTCCTAATAGGACATTATTTGATCATAATCTTCTTTATGATGAAAGATTGATTTGGTGGAATCTCCACCTTTTTAGTAAACCCCCTACCCTCTCCCAAGGGTGCTCTGCTAAGCACTAGAATAACCTGGGCATCTCTCAATTCATATGTCTCTTTGAGAAGGATAGCCTTATCAATTGGGAAGACCTCAACTCCAAATTCCACATTCCTATGTGCCAAAAAAAAACTTACAGTATGATTGTTAAAGCTTGTAAGGACCTCCCTACTACCTGACATATTGATTCTCTCATATTTTTGAAGATTAAATGGCCGGATGGAACCATAGTGACTAAAATTAAAGCTAAAAACATTGATTTTAATGAAGATATCATCAACCATGTTAATAAACTTTAGTATACTGACTTGGATTCTAAAGTTTGGAAAAAAAACTTTGAGAGGATTTGGAAATCTTCTATCGACCCTAAGATCAAATGCTTCAAATGACTTATGTTGCTCAATAGACCTCCCTTAACGAAAGATCTTGCTACTAATAAATTATGCACCTTTTTTAGACTATTGTGTTTAAACATTAAAAAAAAGTTAATGGATATTTTTAAAGAATTAAATAACTATATATTTGTATTTTTCAAACTTTAATTTTCTATTTTAGGCATATGGACTTGTGACACTTGAACATGTGGTATGTTATAAAATCTATCAAAATTAAAATCTAATATTTGATGGCTATTGTGTTTAGAGCTCTTAAACATTAATGGTATATTGTGCTTTCCTCTACTCTTGTTGTTTCATGGGTTCAAGTTGCATGCATTAATGTAAGGGGTGATAATGTCGAATTATAAACAAGTGCATGTAGTGGCTTGTATTTGTCGTATAGTTAAATTATGTGAAGTACATGTAAAATAAATATTTAATACCAAAAAAATTAATAGTTATAAGAGAAAAATTGAATTAATTGTAATAATTATATATTTTAAATATTTAAAAAATAATATTGGTTTAATATAAAAATATTTATAATTCAAAAAAAATCTAATTTATAAAGTCACTATTATAAATTATAATGTAATTTTATTTGAGTGTATTAACTATTAGAAATTATTGAATATGTTTAATATTTTATGAATCCTAAGATTTCATCCTAGAATACATATAATACTTCCTAAAAATATGCTCCTATAAGACACAAAATATATGCACCAGTCAAGTTAAGGAAAAATAATTTTAATAATTTTAAAACTTAAAAATTTGGAATATAAACATTAGAAAATTTTTTAAGTGAAAATAATAACAAAAATAATAGAAAATATTAATTACCAGTTAAAAGCAATTGATTGCAATAACATATTGCCTACATAAAGCAAAAAGAATAATACTGGTGTTTGTATAAATTAAAGCAGTAGATAATTGAACTTGTGAATATGGAAGGTTCGCATTTTTAAATCTATTGATTAGTTGGTCTATTTTTTGTTAATATTTGCCATAGGCATAGTACTATTATAATCAATTTCCTATAACGAGTGATAGAAATTTATGATTTCCACCAATCAAAATTAAATATTTTCAAATATTATTATATGATTAATATTTTCTATAGTTAATATGCACATTTCTTATAGTTATAAATTAAGAAAATTAATTTTGATCTATCTGTTTGGCTAAAACAATTGAGCTCTTATACATGAATTTTTTTCTGCAACCACTATTTCTCTTCAAAAATTTAGCAAACTTTTAAGGACACGTTGTTTGACATTTATGCAAAGTAAGACATATATAATAATAAAATTACCTTAAATTATAGAATTTAGTTGTTTTCATTTCTTAAATTAATTTCATAGTTTTTTTTTTCATATCTAAATTCTTAAATGTGGGAACACTTTCAATTGATAAAGAGTTAAGGCCCTCTACTCTATACAACTATAAATTTGTCTTTCCACTATTAATAAAATGGTTAAATATATTGAGCCATGAACATAGTTTTGTCTAGTAAAATAATATAAATCTATATGAAAATTATATAAATTTGTTCTAAAAAATATTTATCTATTTTTTCTTTAAAGTTTTATTAAGAAATTAATATCAAGAATTTATTTTATTATAATTTTTTTTTAATAAAAATATAATTACATTTTCTAATTAATACAAATATTTTAAAATCACTTCAATTTTTGTCATTGTATATTTAAAATGGTGTTCTTAAAATATAATTCTACCTTTTTTTTCTCACTTCTAGACTAATAAAATAAATTTTTAAAAAATATATACTATACCTACTTGAGGCAAGTACTAGCGATTATGTGGCACTTGTTTTAAATTGTAGTCATTGTTTTAAAGAGAAGTCTAATATTATTTTTTTTAAATTCCACTTCAAGTCTAATTGTTGTAAACAACTTTACCTACTAGTTTGTAATTAAACATGTAAGATATATGTAAGATAGACAAGTGCCATGTAGTGGCCTAGTACTTGTCGTTAGTTTTAATTTTATATGTAAACTTAGTTATAATTTTATTAAATATTTATTATATGTATGATATATATTAATGTTTACTTTTATAATTTTTAATAATTATATTAAATATTTATCAAACATGTAATGATGTATTGTGTATAAATGGTTCAAATTAAGAAGCTATTTGTGTAACCAACATATTAACTCACATAAGAGTTACACATATGGACTTCTAATAGTAATTATCTTTTAGTTCAAAAATAAATAATCATTATAACATTAAATATAACAATTGAAAGAATAATTTTTGTGGACTACAATGCAAAAAAGAAATGTATTCAATTTAGTTTTACGACATTTTATCTTAAAATTTTTACAATACAATATTAAAATTTAAATAAATAAAATGGAAAGAACTATTTAATAAATAAATTTTATATTAGTATTGGATGAATGAAAACAATAAATTTATCAATTCGAATATTTATTTTGATAGGTAACATTTTATATTGTATTGATTTAAAATGATGATTCTTACAATAGTGTGTCATAGTATGAAGAGGACACTATAACAACCCTCAATTTAACCCCCATTAACAACAAAAAGTTAATGCATCCTATTGCAAAAGGTATTAACACCTTCAAACTACACCTAACCCATTACATTGAACAAACAAAAAACTGATAGAGCCAACATATATGTTGTAAACTACCCTATCAATTCCATTCAAACTTTAAACTAGTTTGTAGCTTCCTCCTTGGTGAAGTTCAAGATGGAGCGATTGTCCTCCATCAAGCATTTTTGTTTTCCAGAGCCACTCATTTCTACCTCTCCCATGAGTGACATGTCGACCCACATCCTAGCTCTTGTCGATGCCCCAATAGCCTCTCATCTTTCTTTACCCAATTGGTAATGCAATAGTTCACCTGAAGGCTTCACACTCTTATGTGGAGTTGTCTTCATGAAACCCTTCTTCCCTTCATCCAATACCCAAAAGAAAATTAACCAAATTTTGTCATTCTTCAATCACCTTCGACACATGTACCTCATGGGGATTTGTAGTCAACTACACAACTAGAGGTTGCAATGAAGAGTTTCCTCCTCCAATCTGTCTCAATTTTCCTGCCCCATATCCAACCCTTTCCCTAGCTTGGCCCTATCAATGATATTGTCAACTCGAAAGAGCCACTATGGGTTGATGCACACATCTATGACTCATTGAATATCCTCTTTTGCTTCACCAACAAGAAAACCCAAAGTGACAAAGAGTGAGATTATGTCTAGATTGGTCATTCTTCACCAGTATGAATCAAAGTACTCTGGACTGAAAATATCCATAGCACAACTTATGAAATCTTGGTCCTTAATAAGAAAGATGTTCTTCAGGCACCGCACTAAAATTTTGCCTTCATAAGCTTGTGTTTGATTATCTAACTCCAAGGCAAAATTGGCCTCCATTTCAGAAAACTCTACTCAAACGCTTGCAAAAAATGAGGCCCTTCTTCTGCATAAAAATACTCCCATGAAGGATCTGGAAGCACACATTCCAAAATCCTCCTTATGCAGATCCTTTGTCACACATATTGGACTGCTTGTTCATAAGTGTCCTTGATCGGGGGTTAATAATTATACATCATTCCTTCAAAAGGAGATGGATAGATATGATGTCACTAAACACACACCATCTTCAATCAAGTTTGAGAAGACCAAAGTCTTCAAAATTTTCATTTTGTTTCCCAAATGGGGAATTCGCTCCCCAGTTGGCCAAATTTTTAGCCACCACATTTGCCTCTTTATAGACATGGGAAACTCTATAGTCCTCAAACTCCAACAAAAGACACTTAATCTAGCTAATGTGCTTGTTCGATGCTAAGACTCCAGTTTTCCTTTTTTGATCCCATTGATGATAATCTCTGAGTCTCCTTCCAAGTACAGTCGCCTGATGCCCAGCTTAACTCCTAATAAAATGGCCTCTTTTACTGCTTCACATTTAGTGACATTATTAGTCTCATCCCTTAGTCTTTTTGCAACAAAGGCCACAACATTGCCTTCATGATCCTGTGCAATACATCTGCATCCAGATATGCCAAGGTTACCTCAGGTAGCCCCATAAAAAATAATTTTGATCTAGCCTTTCTCTGGTGTTTTCCAAAAACATCTTTCCTTCCTTTGTCGAGGATTAACCCTTGAAGACCCCTTAATGGACATCAATTTGAATATTTAACAAATATGTATTTTTGGTATTAAATTTTCTAATAAAATAAAAATAAAAATAAAAGAATTCTAATTCATTCAAATACAATTTTAATCACTAATAAATAAAAATTGAATAAATTAATACTCATCTAATTAATGTCAAATTATTGATTTTATTATTATAATGTATAGTTTTCTATTGTAGAAATTCATATACAATAATTAAAGTGTTAAAACAAAAATTTAATGCTCTTTAAACAAATATATAAGAAATAAGCTTAAAATTAGCAATTCAGATTTTTTTTATAAAAAATCATATCTCACAAACTCACAAATCCTTATATAAGAGTCTAATTCATTCATCCAATTAAAAAATAGAAAATTAATATATAAATTATAAAGTCAAAAAATTGACATGTATTTATTAGAAACATAATATTTATATGAAAAATCAAATGCAATGAATTTTATTTGGTAGAATAGAACTTATATAATAACTAAAATATGACAAATTTTCAATGCATAAGTTATATAACAATATAAAAGTCCAATTGAAGTAATATAATAGAATTAGAGTACTAAAGATAATCTTAAAATCTTATATTAAAAAGCTTAAATTATAAGATTGAACAACATAAACACCTAACCAAAAATATAAAAACCATAAACACCCAACTTGATGTATAAATACCCAACCAAAAATATTCATACAAACTTTTATTTATAAATTTTAACATTATTAGAAATGCCTCAAAAAAATATTATAAATTAAATGCCTCCAAAACAATAAAAATTTATAAAGCTTTTTTTTTAGTTGATTTTTCATATTATTAGTTTTGTCGTAGGCAGGAAACTATAGCATTCAATGCACTTTAACTTTTTAATTTTTTTTGTCTAATTAGAATAATTTATTATTCAAATACTTTTTGAGCTATAAAGTTTGCAAATTTATTGCATGAAAAATAATTCAACACAATATATTTATTGACACTTTGATTGGTTGTTTTTGCTACAGTAGGGAGTGCAACTTTTTCATATGTTTGTCCAATTAGAATAGTTTTTTTTTAATTACTTTTTGGAACTATAAAATTTTCTTTATAAGAAAATTGTAAATATAGACATTTTGTTCAAATTTTTAAGTTTTTTTTTTTCAACACCTTTTTTTGTAGGTATGTAGTTTTAATTTATGTTGTGTTTTTTATAATTTGGAAGACGTTATTTATATAGCATGTTCATAAAATAAATCTATCCTCAATATTTGGTACCTACTATAACAAAATATGTAACATTTATTTTAATTATTAAACAACACTTTACATGAATATTATTTCTTTTGATTAAACTCAACAAAACTCAAAACTACTATCCACAATACAAATCAAAACTACTAAACCACTATAGGCAAGAACTAGACTCATTGTGTCCTTGTTAAACACATAAACGTTTGATTTATATGTCTTTTCCACTTTAAGTGTGCATAGGTTTTTGAAGTATTCTTCTCCTCTTTTAGTTATTTTTAATGAATTTATTTTATAACAAATACAAGAAAAAGAAATATATGCTTTTATTACAATTGTTAATAAATTTTTTATTTTTTTTAATGTTGACATCAATGTCAATCAAATCAAATTGATGACAGCCATAAATGGTCATACTGTACAAACTTTTGTACAAATTTTAGAGAAATAGACATGTTATTAATGACATTTGTTTCATCATATTTAATTCTTTTCATATTTGTTCTTTGATTTTTTAAATTAAAGTTATTGGAAATTAATTTTTTCCTTCATTTTTTTTTTTAGCCAATGAGAATAGTGATAATTGGTATTGAAAAATTATAAATCTATTAAAATTATCAAACTTTAGTAGAATAAATTTATTTACTTCAAAAATAATTTAATGTGATTGGTTAATTCAAAACTAATAATTGCACCTAATATATGCAATAGTATCTTACCATGGCATGAACTAATAATAAAAAATACATAATAAATAATCTAAGCTTTGTCACATTACCTATCAAAAATAAAAATGAACATCGTATTTTGTTTAATTAAATAATCACTCCCCACTCTTCTATAGTCCTTTAGTCATTTAAATAGCTAGTCTATTTAATTAATATCTCTTATTTTCCAATCCCTAGGTAAATTAATTAGTTTATTTTATCTTTAAAGTTCAATCTTATTTAATTAAATAAACATGTGTATTTAATTAAATCAAGTATTTGTTCATTTTGAATGAAAAGAATTCAAAATTCATTTAAATTCTCCCTACTTGTCAAATCTTGCCCAATCCACTTGTCACCTAATTAATTGAGTCATTGAGCCTATAAACCTCATTAATGTGTGCACATTCCTAAGTATAAAGATTATGGAAAAGTTGAACTCAAACTTAATACTTTCACCCCAATCCCAACCAAGTGCCATTAAGTTTCCCTCAAAGACACTTTCAATCTTGTCTCTCTCAAAAGGATTTTGTATATTATGTATGTTTGTATGTATGTATATACATATATATACATATGTATATGTATATATGTGTATATATACATACATACACACATATGTGTGTCTATATATGTTTGTTATCATATATATAGAGAGATTTTTGTATATATGCATACATACATACATAGACTCATATGTGTGTATGTATGTATGTATATATACACATACATATACATAAAGAGAAGCTTCTCTAATCACCCGTTGGGAGAAATATAAAGAGATACATGTTTAGATGGAAAAGAAAAGAACATTTACATAGGTACCTCTTCGTCCCTTCCACCATGATTTTGAGATCTAAGACATAAAGGTCATTTATGGAAATTCTTCCAATTCCTTCAAACATCTGTCATTAATACAAAAATAAACCTAACCTATCGAAAGTCATAAGAGAAATATCCTCTCATTCAATTTATATCCATTCTTATTATGCAAGTTCATTTTTATGCAATTTTGTGGGGTCTCCATATTTCATATTTCTACAACTCTGAAGCCACTTTTCTATTATCCTTTGCTAGAATATTTAACATGGAGCATTATGTTATTGAAATTTTGGGCACACATACCATCATACTATCTTGGGAAAATCATTGCAACAAAGAGACTACAACAAGCATTATTCTGGTTTGCATGCTTATTGTTTATTATCTCTTTCTATATAATCATTATGTTTCTTGGTATTTGTGTTCTGAGTTTTTAGATTAGTTATTTTCATTCTTTGATTCATATTTGCTTACACACATTTTGGCATGCTTGGTGGGACCTACTTTGCAAGTTTAAAATTATCATATTTTGTGTTTTAAACACTTTTGAAGATGATAGATTTAGGACAAATTTACACGTGGATCAATATATACGCCCTAAAAATTCACTCATTTTCATGGGCTTGCAAAAAAATTTAAAATCACATTGTCCAAAAATCTTGTGGATTTACTCTATAAAATAGAAGATACATTTTGTGAATCGGTAGATATACCTTGACAAATTATTTTTGTTATAACTGATTCTGCAAATACACCAATATCTATCTACCTTTCCTTTTTTAGTAGATATGCCATTGCATATCTGATATGCTATTAAGGTAAATAATTGTTGTGGTCTTGATTTTATAATCTATCATATTCACTTACTTTTGCAGATTTGACACCAAATTCAGTAGATATGCTTTTTGATTCACCAAATACACTATGTTGTCCAACATATAAGTTTTTTCATGCATTTTCTAGATTTGGTTTTGATACATTTTTTCTCATCCCGCTAAATCTACCTATTTATGTGTGATTTATTGCAAAGGAAGGTTACCTATGCCTTTCAAAGATATTATAAATGTTGGTGACTCAGTGAGTATGCTTGTAGGACTGTTAAAGAGGAGGGGATTTTATTTTTAAAGATATTAGATTAATCAAGAAATTATGTGCTTTATTAGCATATTGTACTTTTTTGGTACATAAAATGAATAACATGCATATGTATATGATGTGTTATTTATATTGTTCATCCAAAAAGAGAGGGTTAAAGTATCATGTCCCCTTGACATTGTGCATCTATGGCGTAAGATAAATTCACTAGATACTTCTTTTATAGGGCTTAACTCATAAGATTTGCTTTAAAAAAATTCAGTGAGAGGCAACAACCCAAGAGGTAACAAGATAAAGCCAAGTCTCCATCCAAACTACTATATACATGTGTGATTATTATTAAAGTATGATGAATGAAGTGGGTTGGGTGATATCTCTCCTCTAGTATCATTGTGATGCATAAAACCTTGGCTTTTAAGGCTAGGAGACCTCTTACAAAGAACCCTCTAAACTAGATGTCCTAAACTAAAAACCTTGTTTTAATTTTACATAAACTTCTATTTGTTGATTCTAAGGGTTTCCAAAGACATACCACACTATCGTGGTCTTAGTAGAGATAATGGTTCCTTTGGAATTGATGAGCCTTAGAATTCAAATCTTGGTGTGCATAGAAGTGAGTGTGATGCAAGGAGGAGCTTGTGCCTCCAAGCTTCTAGGATACCCACTTTTAGTAAGTAAGGTTGGCTTTATCCAAGGGGGTGTTAGAATATTCAGAATAACTGGGAGAGTGGGGGTGGGGAGGGGGGGGTGGGGGGGTTTTTAATCAATTATCCTTGGGTCTAGATGTACCAATTCAACTTTTACTAACTTCAAACAACTCAAATAAACTCATAAAACCACTTGGTTCATAGAGAAAATCTTCAACAACTTATCATATTCATTTATAACTTAGCTCTCTATTTAGTATATGTCAACTAACAATAAATAAATAATAGTAAATTTAGGCATCACAAATATAACATTCACACATATATGACACTAGGATTTAACGTGGAAACTCAATTTGGGAAAAACCACCAAGTAACATGCTACCACTTTTTACTCTTTTGAAGTGAGCTCGATTAAGAGTGAACCCTGTTAAAGGTTTAAAAACACACTATTACTATTGAAATTATAATAGGAAAGGTAAACTTCTAAGAGTGGGGGGGGGGGGGGGGCGGTGGGGGTTGAATCAGTGCTTCAAACTTTGACTCATAATATATTCACCTCACATCCATCTCACATATTCAATAAGTAAATTGAAATACCATGTAAAGCATGTGAACAAGTAAACATTCACACATATGACACAAGATATGATTACCTAGAAACCCTCCAATTAGAAGGTTTCTAAAACTTGGGTGGGCATGAAACCCACAAATCTTCACTACTGTAGTAATAAAGTGTACCCAATAAAGGTTACAATGTTTGATCATGAACCATGATCTACCCTGTGAAAGGTCTACCCTGTTAAAGGCTTACAAAGACTGTTAGGTCTCACCCTATTAAAGGATTTCAACACCCTTTTAGAAGTGTGGCTTGTTAAAGGAATTCAACTCACAATTAAGTAAGCACCTTGTTAGAAAATTTCAATACAACCCATTATGACTACTCTATTAAAATATTTAACTATTTCACCTATTAGAATGTCTCAGCAATGATCCTAGAGTTAGCACTCTAATGCTTGATTATAGATCACCTCTATTCTACTGTGTACTTGATCCTTCTTCATCAAATGTCTCTCTATTGTTCACTACTTCTTTATGTTGTTCTCATCTAACTAATTCTGCAATTTAGATCACAATGCCTTGATCACCATGAATGTCCTGGTTTGTGCATGCAAAACTCTTTTTGATCATTCATTCATTCCCTTTTTTCACTCTATTAAAGTTTAGGGTTTGTCCTCCTTAAGAAGAACTAGGTGACTTAGAGTTAGGTATGAATCAACAACTGTGATTCACCCATATTGTAGCCTAAACCTTCCCTTTACCTGATTAGGTGCATGCAATGCATAGGGATTCCAACTTAAGATTCATCCTTATCACCAAAATATCACAATTCAATTTGTAAGTCAGCTAAAAAATGGTTTACATAATAGTTTGTGCCAATACAAACAACTATGAAAAAACTATGTTACTCAACATCTGAAGTTCTTGGTGCTCAGCACATACTGGCCTCAATACTGTGACTTGGTATCTGAATGACTTAGCATACATTATTTTCTCAGCTCCTGAATCACTCAACATTTACTATCTTCTCGGTACTTGAGTGACTCAGCACTCACTATTTACTCGACATGCTCTATCTTTTATATTGTGCTTGACATGAGCTACTTGTTCGACATAAACTAAGTAAATGACTTAAGTGTATAGACACTCACTTGTCAAATCCAATCTGAGATCAACAATCTCCCCCTTTGACATGAGTGTCAAGAACACTTGGTCATACATTAATACCCTTATTCTTATGAGCATAACATAAAATAACTAGTCGACTTCTGTACAAAATTTCAAAATATCAAAATTTTGCAACAACTTACACCTCAAAAATCTTATAACTCCCCATAATTTGTTTGATATGTTTTGTAATTTGATCTATCTATTCTATACTCAAAATCTTACTCCTACTAAGTAGATTTGCCTCAATTGATACTCTTTCACTTGCTTGCTGCTCTTACTCCACTGGTACTCTTGTGCTCTTACTCCCCCTTAGTTATTTCTTCCTCCTTTTTGACACTGATGTCAATGGGTTATACACTAATTGTGTGTTTATCCAAAAAAGACTTGTGGACCTCAAGAATAATCTTAAGAGTGACATCCCAATTGTCACAAGCTACCTCCAAAGACTTGATTTAGATGGCTAGTTCAACAATAAGGTGTACTAGACCATCTAATGTAGAAAGATTGGGGTCTTTCTTCATAATAGTTTTTGCATAACCTAACTCGTTGTGTAAAATCTCCATATGAGGAGTCAATGTAGTATGGATACTTATCAGTTTAGCCCTTATGTTGGATTTATCTGTAGATAGTGCTACTAATTGACTCTAGGTTTGCAATAGCCTCTTGAAGTGTTTCTCACTTTGAGCTAGAGTCATGGGCAATTTAGTTCCAAATGACTGCATTTCGCTTTCCAAGCTCATGATGTGATTTCTTATTTCTTGTGTGAAGAGTGTAGGATTGCACAGCCTAGTGTACAGAGAAAAAATGTGTTGTAGTACCTTCTTCACACTATCTACCTTAGTTGCCAATGCAACTTTTCTAAGTGCTATTTCACAAGATATCTTTTCATTTACTTTACTTTGAAATTTCTTCTCAGACAATTCTAATAATTTGACATTGGTATCTAGGTCTATATCACTTACCCTTTCCACTATGTTGGTCAATTCTTTAATGATTGGTTTTGTTTCATGTAGAGTAGGTAGACTGAATGCATCCATGAAGATGTCTTTGATATCAAGCAAAGCTTGCTTCTACCTATGCTCCCTTTTGAGTAGTTCTTGATGTTTCTTTCTTGCTAGGGATTCTTGAAGTATACCCATTTGCTCAATTGTTATTGATGCATAATCATATTTAAACAAAACAATTTCTTCATCTAGGCTAAAATCTCCATAGGTTATTACCTCTTCTACCTTGGATGGACTTGGACTCGGCACTGAGAATTGCAAAGGTGTTGCATCTGTGCTTGGCCTCTGAAGAGTGTGATTGGAAGGGGTGCCTAATTCTGGTAAAGTTACCAATGCTTGAATTGATGCTAGCTCCTTTGTCTTGGGTGTCAAACTAGTCTCTTCAGGCTTTACCTTTTTTGCCTTATTGATTTGAGTTGTACCATGTTGTGTTGGAGGTGTAGGTGAATCTACCTAACTTGTTTGACTCTGTGTCTCATTAGTGACTTGTGTTTCCACTTTATCCTCTCCAATTGTCTCAATCTTTTCTATTGCAACTTCTGATACATTTTTTGAGACCAGAGTGCCAACTATGTCTTGAGGAGTGATTGTAGGTGGTTCTTATGTTTTCACCTCCTCCTTTGTAGTTATAGTTATTGATTTCTAAATTTCATCTACACTCACCAATACAAGGTTATCACATAATTTAGCCTGTAGTGTAGATTGGTCAAGTATCCTTTTCAAATCTTCCTTTGTTAGGGGATTGATGCTCTGAGCATTAGAATCAGAAACATCCTTTACTATAATAGTTTTAGTATTTACACTTGTTACTTGTAGAGGGTTGACAATCAACATTTGTGTAACTTGTATACTCTATTCTTGTTGCTGCTCTATCTTAGCTATTGCATGATCATCTATGTGCATATCAGTGCCTCCCTCAACTATGCCTTCTTCATTGTCATGTTCTTCATCATCTTTGACCTCAATAGGTTCTTGTTCAACTTCTTTAACTATGGCTAGTCCATATGTGATCTTCCACATCCTTTTGGACTTCTTTACAACATCTTCTATGTTGTTTTGTAGTATGCTAAATGCCCTCTACTTAGGAAAAAAATCTAACTGCATATTTCTTTATGGCTTTGGATATTTGTGCCTTGCTGAGTTTTGGCATAACTTGGGCAAGGGATGTCTCCCTAATTTTCCTTTCTAAGTTCAAATAATATTGCCATTTTTTCTCAACTCTTTCATTTAAAATTTTAGGAATGGAGTTGGCAATTTCTAGAGGAGTCTTCTTAAAAGTAGCCATCATGGCATATATTGCCTCCTCCACTTGATTCTTTTCAACTTTTCCAAGACTTACAAAATCAATGTGAGTGAAACCTAGTAAGTTAGCATTGTTTCTAACATTCTCACATAAGTTATCTAGATCTAAAGATGGATTATGACTCACCACTTGGAATTGGATAATGTCATTAGATTCAATCCTTTTTTCATCAGATTCAACCTGAGCAACATATTTTCTTTTGGGTCTTTTCTATGCTCCACCTTCTTGCTTGGTAGGCTTGGCTTTTTCTTTAGCCTTTTGTGCAATGAAACATGTACTAGCCCTTATTGTAGGTGTTGTAGGTTTCAGCTGGCTTGGTTTAGCAACCTTCTTAGGTCTTGTCACTGCTTGTGCTTGGCCTTTCTCTTCTTCTGATTAGTGGGAATAGGCACTTCCTTGGCTTCTTCCTTGGCACCTTCTGTAGTCTCTATTTCTTCCTCCTACTGATCCTCACCCTTTCCTTGTGTCAATGCAAGTGGTGCTTGAGTCTAAGTGTCTTCTTCCTCTTCATCTTCCTCCTTGACACCTTCACCAAGTTTTTCTTTTAGTTTCTTTACTAGTTTATCCTTATTTTTGATGACATAGATAGTCTTCAAATCTATAGTAATATTTGATTTGGCCAGGTCATAGTTACCAAAAGCTTTAGCATTTTTGTCTACTTCTTCTAGAAGTAATGCGGTGATTGTTGTAGAGGCCTCATCAACATTAATCTCATAACCTACTAGCCTTATCCATCTCACTCTAGGAATTACTACCTAAACAAATGTGTGATTAGAATCAACTAGGAAATAAACATTATCATAATGTTTTTCCACTGTAACGCCCTGCCAAGGGATCCAAAAGAATTAACCTAAAGTTTCACTAAGTATGTAGTGCCTGCCCCTAGTTCGCATTTCTATTATTTTTGTCGAACTCTTTTAGGCTAATTTTATGTTTAATGATTATTAGTATTATTATTTTAGAGATTATCAGATGTTGTTTTACACTCAGTTTATTATATGATGAGATTACTTGGTACTCTATATTTCATGCATGTATGATGATTATTCAATGTTTTCAGTTATCGATGATGATTAGTTAGATGGTTTATTATTCCATGTGCTTCTTATGAATACTTACCCCATACTGCATGTGTATGGTGTGCATGTTTGTTTTATTTATGTATGGTGTTTCTGATGTGGTTAAGGAAGGGAGTCATAGTCACTTGCTAGTCGGGATCTAGACGATGCACCACTTCCTGCCATTGTTTGTTTAGCTTAGAATATTGTGTTTGTACATGCATGAATTTTATGCAGGTTGCAGGTACCGGGTATCGACTTCCCTGAATTGCCAGGATGAGCGTACCCTATCGCATTGTCTCAATGGTAAGAGAGGGGAGATAAACTCTTAAGTCCAATTCCTAAACCCTTTAGCCAATTATCCTAATTGATAATTAGGATAAGTATCTGAGTTAAGTACCCTCTGAATGCATCAAATGATGTAATTTCAGGATTATAACCCTTTTTGTTTGATTTAGTATGTATTTTTCTATGTAGGGTTTTCGTATGTTGTTATATGAGTCCTTGATGTGTTTTCGTATGTTGTTATATGAGTCCTTGATGTGTTTTCTATTAATTAAGTCTAATTAAAAAGATTAATTAATGATTTAATTTAATAGAGAATTAATATGATATCTTTACTATTTAATTAATTGAGAAATTAATTAAATAAAAAGAATTAAATGTAGAGGTTAAAGTTCAAAAATAAATTTAGAACAGGATAATAGTAATTTAATTGAATAATAATATATTTGGAGTTCATTTTTAAATAAATGCTAAATATTATTTTTATTTAAATTAATTAAATATGTTATCAATTAAGTTTCTAAAATAAATTAAAAGTTGAAAGATATAAGATTATTAAGAATTCTAGATCGCATGATCTAAGCATGAGTTTGAATATGAGAAATAAATTAAAAGATTAAATAATAGAAATTAATAATGTTATTTTAATTTCACAAAGTGCACATGAGATTAAAGTAATAAATTAATTTAAAATAGAAGTCAAGTAGAAAATTAAATAAAGTTATTTAATAATTCATTTAACTTGCATGAAAAGATTAAGCAAAGATTAATAAAAGTTAATTTAGAGTTTGAGTCTTGTGAGCAAGGAGTCCTCTCAGGTGAACGCACAATTAATGCCCCGATTTGAGGAAAAAAAAACTCCTTATCACAACTTTGGGGTTCATTTTTTTGAAGGACAACAGATTTTGGAAACGAATTTGGACACGAATTTTGGGAGATGAATTTTGGATGTGAAATTTGGAAGCATTTTCAGAAGGAGAATTCAGGGAACATTTTCAGAGAAAGGTTCTTGAAGAGGAGCGAATTCTCTCACAGTCTTCGGGGATTGTGTGTGTTAGCATCAAGTTCAGGTAGGGTCTTGTATTGTGATTACTGATTTGGATTATGCAATTTGATATTCCTGTCTACTTCATGTTTGTAAGAACTTGTCTTCTCGAATGTGTCAATATCTTTTGCTTTTCAATTTCTTCTATAAATCCAAATTGAAAAATTATCTAGAAAACCTCGTTCAACAATGGAAAGAAATTAGAATTTAAATTGGGTTTTGGGTTGAATTAAATAGAATTAAGAAATTTAAATTTGGATAGGGGTTGATTTTTTTTTTTTTAAATGAAGATTTTAGATTGAAGAATTCGAATGGTTAATAGAATTTTCTCTATCAGATTATAGTTGTAAACATTATTTTAAAAAAAAATTTAAAAAATAAAATAAAATTAATTGAAATAAAATAAAATAAAGATTGTTTATGTATTTAAAAATATTATTATAGAAACTTAAATAAAAATAAATAAAACACATAAAAATGTGTGTGCTAAAATTATAAAATAACATAATATATACACCTTTTTACATATGTTTTGGGTGGATTGCTTTAATGTTTTATTAAAGAAAAATTATAAAAATAAAATAAAAATACATAACCCAACTACCATTCTATATTACCGGTGGCTTGCATGGGGTTAGCATAGCATACGTAGTGTACCTGTTGTACCTACACTGGAAGCACAGCCGTACGACTAAATAAAGGCCATCAGCATTCATTATTTATTAAAACAATATTTTTAATTTATTCATTAAAAGGGTTACGTAAAGTATAAACTCTTAGTAATATTTTTAAAGTAAGATACATTTCATGTTTTTATAACTTTTATTAGTATTTTAATTAAAGAAGTTTTGGAAATAGTTATATATAAATATATAATTATTATTTATAATAATTATTAATGAAGTTTATTAATAACTTATTAATATTTATTAATGAATCTAATAATACTTAATAAATATTATTAATTAAAGATTTTTTTTTTTAAATAGTTTTATTTTTTATTTTTATTAATTACTAATTTGTAATGCTAATTGTTAAGCTATGTGAATGCGAATATAATTATTAATTTAATTAAGTTTAATTAATAATTGAAGATAATTTAATGGAGCTTAAAATTTATTTAATTGTTATTGATTAACAATATTGATTTTTTTTATAAATTATAGTTATTCTATTTAAAATCAATAAATAGTTATTTCTATAACTAAATAAATGAATACATTATCTTCTGATTATCTTTTTTAAGAAATTGATTTTTATTATAAGAGTAACTTTATATTTATGGGTTGAATAATGATCGGGTTAAATTATAAGGGTAATACTGAGAATCCTATACACCTGGAAACGTACCTTGAAACTAAAACTGAAACATTACATTAACTCAATAATATATTATCAATCAAACCAATTGTGAGACTATGATGTTTTCTATATATTGTCTATGCTTTGAGTGTTATGGGGTTGGTTTAGCATTGACTAGTTTAGGTTGTTACCAGAGGCTCGAGGTTGTGAATGTGATGTCATGATGATTTGGTCTCGATCTTTCTTAACCTGACCATGGTAATGTGATGGAGTGCTCTATGACATGATTGTATTTACTAGTCGTTATTGCTTTCTGTCTTCTTATGTGACGTTGTGGTGTATATATATTTGAGATACCTGACTTAACCATTTTCAAGTTTCGATTAGTTATATTTGATAACCATTTTTGAGTCTCGATCAATTATACTTGGATTGCTTTTCAGTCGCTTGAGAGGAATGAAGTGGTTGTTATGTTCTTGATGATGTCATGTTTTGACTTGACCATTTTGGAGTCTTCGATCAGTATTGTGATTTACTATTGGGATACTTTCTGGTTGCTCATTGGAGAACCATTGGATTTTGTGATTTATCATTGATGCCTTCAGTTGCTGATAGAGAACTGTCGTGATCATATGATTATTATTTGATGCTTATCTGTTGCTCATGAAGAACTAATGTAATTTTTGTGGCTTATCTTTTATGATGTTTTTTAGTTGCTTGTATAGGACTGAGGTGATTTTATTATGATTCTTTGATTTGTGATTTCATGAGCCTAGGGTAGGTTATCTATGTGTAGTCGGGAAGTGGCTTGCAATGGGGATCGGGGCCTAAGAGGCTGCCTGGAGTAACCCATTGTAAGTTGTTTTAATAAGTGAAAACATTTACACTAAATGAGAGAAAATGAACCTAACAAGATAATTGTATGTTCTCTCCCATGCCTTGAGTGCTAGTACAAACTAGGATGGGGTAGAGAGAATGCTTGGTTACGACCTTGCATTCCATAGTACGCCTCATCAGTATGAGAGGATACTAGTGGTCGCAGGGATCAGTAGGGACCCGGGATTCCTAAGGGATTGCTCGAGTAACTTCTACGTGACTTTTGCGATGACACTTTCCCGCTTGCATATTAGGTTTCCTACGTGTCTTGTGGTACCTCTAGGTTTAGATGTCGATCTTTTTAGGAACCCTTGAGTTAGCATACTTATAGGATTTCCTAGACTTAGAGAGTATTTATGATTATAGGTTTTGTTATCCTATTTGGGACTTGAGACTATCTCCTCAGCGCGGTGGGAGTGGACCATTTAGGTTCCACGCAGTCGGGTGGTAGTGCTTTTTACTCTTACCATTGAGATCCGTTCCATGGTCACCGTGGCTGGAGTGTTCATGATTGGCATTTACCTTCACTATGTTCTTGGATTATTATGATGGATAGTTAGATTTTATGATAGATGTTTTATCATTATGGATGTATGGATGTATCATGTATAGTGAATAGTTTCATATATTTTTACTGTACTTTGTATCATGGATTCATGGAGGTTGATGCATTTCTATTTTTACATATGTATATTCTTTTAAGCCTTTCATACCCTGTGACTTGTACAGTGGATGATTGAGCATTCCGAATTAATTTGCCAAGAGGCATTCAGAAGAAATGTATATTATGGACAATGGGACTTTCTGTTTATTTTTTCATATGTATGTGATAGTTGTTAGACTTAGAATTAATTAAATTTAAACGTGACTCAACGTCTTGGGATCCTTAAGAAATGTAACTTGCAATGTATGTTAGTCGATGATTACATGTTATTGCTTCCGCTACTATGTGGTTGATGTGTATGTTATACATTCTTACTTTTAAAAAAAAAAATTGTTTAGCAAACTTAGTGAAACTTTAGGTTAATTCTTTTGGATCCCTTGGCAGGGCGTTACATCCACTAATGACACTAGAATCCTTAATCTCTTCTTCATGGATTGTTTGAAATCCTCAAAATAACTAGTCATTACTAAATCAAAGTTTTCACCTAACTGTTCAATGAACTCTCCTATTTGAATTGCAACAAACCTATTTGTCTTCCATGCAATAGTACAAAATGTAGGAAATGTGTTCTATACATAAAAGAAGATACATACCAAAATAGATCTGAATTTAAACTAAGCACTCTTTGTTTTCCTTATTGCTCCTAGATTTTCAATCAATTGTTGTAGTTGTAGCTCGGCAAGATCATATGTATGATCTTTCTTCAAAATATTGTAACCCATATCCACTTTAATGCAGGATACACTATTTAATCTACTTGATTGATAAAATTTATGTGCAATTACCCTTACTACAAAAGCTATCAGAGAATCTTTGATTATGTCTATGGTCATTCCTCTCTTGTTCCACATGACCTTTGTGTTCTTTTCAATAACTTCTTTAGACTTACTTCTCATAGTCTTTGGCCAATCTAGGGTTGGATACCCTGTTACCCTATGAACTATCCTCTTTGTGATTTTGATTGGTCCATTATCTAACTAGACTAAGCTATCATGAATTCTACTCAAGACAAAACTGATCTACTCAATTTTGAAAACATTGGGAAAATCTAGGGCATGAGTTAACCCTTTCTTTTCTACTATCTTGAATTCTTCCCTCAACACACCATTTTCAAAAAGTTTTCCATATGCTTCTCTAACTTCCATGTCACCAATACCACCAATCTTATAATTATAACACTTTTTGACATCTTGAATCATTAAAACTTTCAGTGGTATCATAGATAACTCACCAAAGGGATCTTGTTTGTATGCTATGTCTAGAATGGCTTTGAAAATAGGTTGTTTTATCTTGTTGCTAACCAAATGAACATTGAAAACCTCTTTTCCCTCTACTCCTTTTTCTTTTGAAGAACTAGATGCCATTTTATAAATCTAGGGTTTACAAAATTTGAAATAGTGTAGCTCGGCACACAATAAATACTTTGTAACTCTTGATGAAATGATGTTGCACAGTTGCTCAAATCTCCTGCAAATGCTTGGATGAAATTTTTAGATTTCTTTTAGCTCTTTTTTCTCTCTCTCAAATTCAAATGATGTTAAATGAGCATAAATTGATCAAATACCCCTTCAAAATAATGCAATTAATGCTAAGTGCTTATACAACTATAAGCTCAACATAAACTAATTTTTGGCTCACTCAACATCCACTTGTCTTTCCATTTGCTCAGAAACCATTACGAGATGAACTTGAACTAGCCAATCTATTAGCTCAACATTCACTAGAGTTTCACTCAAAAACAATAGGAAACATTTCATGTTTGACTGTAAAAGTTAATTTTTTTTTTTGATTCCTAATAACACCTTGCATCTTTATTCATGCTTATGTAATCTATTCAAAACTAAATCCTTTGGAACTGATGTATGATATACCTTTTAAATATTGATCCCACATACCTCTTGATTTATTAGTTTGATGAGGTGTGATCACCTAACCCATTAGGTGAAGTGATCCCTTCTCCACTTGATGTGCTACAATCCTCCTTTCTCATCCATGTCTTGTTCATTTCATTTCTAAAATTTTCAATATATGCCTTGCCTTTTCCTTTAGTGAACTCACAACTTGGTGCCTTTAACCTTGTTGTACAATATCGGTTGATGTGACCAGTCTCCAAATAGATAAAACATGTGGTTTGACTCAACCACCTTTTGTAGTCACTCCTGAAGTGTGTTCTAATATAGTTCTTAGGAATATTTCCATACTCTTGACAGTAGTGACAACTATACCTTGTGTTAAAGCCCCAATTATAAAAGTTTCCATTGATATTTACCTTTTCTTGTTTTTTTGATGACCATATTGGGTTGGATCTACACTCAAAAGCTTTATGTCCATACTTCTAAAAGTTGTAACAATATCCTTCAAATCTTTGAGTGTGCATGGTCTTGGTTCTGCATTCATGTGCCTAATGGCCTTGTTTGTTGCACTTATGGTAGTGACCCATGCTCTTCAGCTGATTTATAATCTTGCTACTGCACACATTAGTAGTATGTCCTTTCTTACCAAAATTATGACAAGTAGGTAAATTGAGTTCTTACCTTTTTCAATTCTTTCTTTCACACTTTTGGATGATTCTCCTTCTTTAGTACTTGTGCATCCTAGTCCATATGTGTCATTGCTAGATATAGGGGATCTCATTAATTGTTCAAAGTATTTAATAGCTTTATTTGGCTTATTAAAACTTTTAGAAAACTCATTTTCCCTTTTTAGGTCATTGCTCAACTGCTCATTCTACAACTTTAGTGTTGTTATTTCAATGTCCTTGGCATTTAGTTCACCATGCAAATGTAAAAGACATTCACAAAAAATCTATAATCTTCTGACTTCTTGGATTCATCAACTTGGACTTCTACATGCTCATCAAAATTTACATTTTCACTCTCCACAATCTTGTTAGTGTTAGTGTTCAAACACTTATATGCTTTGCTTCTAGTGGAATATCCAAGGAATATGCCTTCATCACTTTTTTCATCAAACTTACCATTTCTAGTATCTTTAAGAATGTAGCATTTACAACCAAATACTTTGAAATTTTTTACATTAGGTGAGTGACCATACCATAGTTCAAAAGGTGTTGCATTTGTGCCTTTCTTGACTTTGACTCTATTCAGAGTGTAAACAACAATGCTTATAGCTTCTCTCCAGTACTTTAGAGCAACATTTTCTCCATAATCAATGTTTTGGCACAGTCTATCACTAATCTATTCCTTCTTTTAGCAATATGATTCTAAGGTGGAGTTCTTGGTGCTGATGTTTGCCTTGTGATACCTTTGTCATTGTAGAATATCTCAAATTCTTTTGATGTAAACTCTCCTCCTCTATTTGACCTTAGGCACTTCAGACTCTTTCCTATTTCCTTCTCAAATTTGGCTAAATACCACTTAAAAATTTGAAATGCATCAGATTTTTGTTTCAAAAACATAGCAGTCATCATCTTGTAGTAGTCATCTACAAATAGCATTATGTATCTATCTCCTAGGTAGATTTGCACTTCTATTGGACCACATAAGTTTGTATGGACTAGTTCTAGTACTTCTTTGGAAGTGTATGTTTTGGTTTTGAAACTAGACTTAGTCATCTTTCCTAGTTGACATTGTTTGCACATTATGTTTTCAAGTTTTTTTAGCTTAGGCAAACCTCTGACTTTGTTCTTTTTGCTGATGCTAATCAGATTGTCAAAGTTAACATGACATAGTCTTTTATGCCATAACCAAACATCATCAATTTTAAAAACAAGACAAGTTGCATCTTCCATATCTAGGTAAAACAAATTACTCCTAGTTTTTTGACCTTTCCCTATCAAATTTCCATCAGTGTCATAGATTTTGATAGTTTTGTTTCCAAATTCTACTTTGCAACCTACATTGCCTAACTGTGATACACTCAACAAATTGTAGTTCAATCCTTCAACATAGTATGCATTATCACATGAAATTTTCCCTGTAATTTTAATTGAACCTTTTTCTTTGATTTGACATGGAGCATTATTTCCAAATCTAACACTATTTCCATCATATTGAGTAAAGGTAATAAACTTACTTTTATCTCCTATCATGTGATGTGAGCATCCACTGTCTATGATCCACTTGTCATTCTTGTTCATGCAGGTTACTACTGTTGTTGCTTCATCTTTATCTAATTCATCCTTCATTTCCACATAGACTACTTCATCATCATTATCATCAGAATCTTCTTCAACAATGTAGCATCTTTTGCCTTTGTCCTTGTAATCTCTGCTACCATCTTCTCTTTTGTTCTTGTACTTGTTTCCTTCTTTGTAGTTCTTCTTCTATGTACACCTTGCAACAATATATCCTACTTCATTGCAATTAAAACAAATGATAGTTAGTTTACCTTTGAATTTACCTTTGCCTCTATGGAATCTTCTACCCAGTAGTGTTTCCAACTATTCCACATCTTCCTCATCTATGATGCTATCACTGGATGCATGTTTTCCTTTTCTATTCTTCTTCTTTGGTTTCACCTCCTCAGTATCTTTCAATGTTAGCATGGCCTTGAAATTAGATTCAAGATTCTTAAGTCTATAGTTATCAAAGTCAAACAATTCAAATGCAGTAAGTCTTCCCACTATACCTTCAAAGATTAGTGTGTTTCCTTGTACACACCTTAGCTCTTGGATGGTTGAAACTCTAATATCATAGATGGGGAGCAAGGTCCTTAAGTATTTTCTATTGACAGTATCTTCTTCCAATTGACCACCCAGACTTCTTATTGCACTTACCACTTCTTTCATTTTGGAGCCATATTGAGCAACATTTTCACCTTCCTCCATTTTCATGTCATCAAACTTTCCTTTGAGGCTTTCCCTTTTTGCTCTTTGAACATTCTGATCTCCTGCATAGATATCTATTAGGGCTTTCCACATTTTGAATGTAGTGTCACATCCTTTGATGTCATCAAATTTAGCATAACTGAGTGTAGAGGCAATCTCTAGCATTGCTTGATTGTGCTCCTTCTTTTTGTTCAAATCATCTGTAGAGAGGGGTCCAACTGGATCTACATGTTCCACTCCAATTAAGATTTTTTCATAATCACCTATTGATCCAAGGTTTAGTTTCATAAGACTTTTCCATGCAATGAAGTTGTCTTTGTTGAGCTTGGGAGCTTCTCTCTTGGACATCTTGATCTTCCTACTTCTAGTACCTTTAAGCTAAATCATCAGATGGCTTTGATACCAATTGCTAGAAATGCTTTAGAATAACTGAGAGGGGGGGTGAATCAGTTATTCAAGGTCCAAATGTTCAATTCAAACTTTTCATCAAGTAAAGTGTGCCCATTTAACTATTTATTCATCCAAGCTTTAACTTTCCTATTCAACAAGTTACTATTGATTAGCATGCAAGCATAACACATGAAAAGATCAACACATAACACAGTGATTTATGTGGAAACCCAATTTGGGAAAAACCACTAGTAACATGTTTCTTAATTCTCACTCTTCTGAAGTGATACCCTGTAAAATGCCTGCCCTGTTAAAGGCTACAACACATTGTTAAATGTGACCTAGTTAAAAGATTTAACCACCCTTTTAGAAGTGGGCCTGGTTAGAGGACTTTAGAACATTCACTTGAAATGTCACCATGTCAAAGGATTTACAAATGGCTGTTAAACCAACCTAAGTCCATAGGATTTTTACCCTAATTGATACAATTTCTAGAGAGTAACAATAAGGGGTTTTGATCTAATTACAGCATACAACTTATCTTACAAATTTTAGATCACCATTTAGCTTATAACATTGCTTGGCTTTCAGTGTCTATAGCTCTGACAGCTTTCCATCCTTTCAAGCTTGGTCTCCTTGAGTCTTCATGCTCAATGTACCAATGCAATCCTCTCTTTTTGACCACTAATTGAAGTAGATTCTCTGTACTCTGGTCTTCCTTCTCCTAGATGCCTTCTTCTTTGACACCCTTCAACCACTTCACAATTTGGCACACCAGCAACTCTTGCTTCTTGGTCTATGACTCCTTAAATAGAAGTCTGGAACTTCTTTTCTTGCTCTATTCTTAGGTAGGATTCATTGAATCTAACCCATATTTTGTTCCTTCTAGAAACATCATGAATAATCCTCTTTGAATTCACTCAAAAATGGTTTACATAGAATTCTATGCCACTAGCTCATCATCCTTATCCTCCAACTAGTTCACAAAATTTAAGGTAACAACTTTGTTGGCTCAAATCTGGAAAATCTTTGACTTTTCCAATAATGTAGCAACTCAACACTATTGAAATTTTGGTGCTCGACACATACTATGTTACTCGGCATCAACCACATTTTACTGATGCTTGGCACCTACTGTGAATTCACTCGGCATCCACTAAGTTTTTTGTTTGCTCATCTCCTTCTATATCACTTGACACTTGAATTTCACTCGGCACTTGAAGTTTACTCGGCACACACTAGATTTTGCATTTGCTCGGCTCCAACTGAAAATTTTTCTTGGCTTGAACTAGCTTGCTTAGCACTTACTAATGAACTTAGTTAAGCTTTGCAGTCAATCTTGTTACAACTTATTTCTCTAGTGTTTCTAAGTGTGACCAACCTTTGTATATTTGAGTAAGCTATTAATACATCATTTAACCATTGTGTTAGGTGATCCTTGTACTTTATTAAAAAACCATAACTCAACCTTTCCCTTAGGTGTTCTTGCTACATCTTGTTGATTAAATCCTCTTCATCAATCAACTAAGTGATACTACTTGCATCTTATAAAAAAATTTCATTCCTACAAATAGCAGGTTTGACATCAATGACAAAAAAATAATTGAAAACATTCTTTATCAACAATCTCCCTCTTTCAATCAATCTTTTTTTTCACAATGATCTTTTCAATTATATTTTCAACATCAATATCTTCTCAATATACTTTGATTGTGTAATGTAGATTCATTTCTTCATCTGATAAACTTGAAAACTAACAAAGAAATTGATCTCTCCAAACATTGACATCTCAATTTATTTCTTCATCTCATTAGAAAATGATTTACTCAACATATCATTTCCTCGAAATATGATATTTAAAAAAAAAAAATCAGCTATAAGCAATATCTTGTTCTAAGATTCACTTTTCAAGTGTAGATTGTTATTGTCATTAGTTCTTGCAAAACCAATTTTTACCAAATAAGTGTGTAACCTTTCATACCATGCTCTAAGGGCTTGTTTCAAACCATGTAATACTTTGTGCAACTTACATACCATATTCTTCTTGATAGGATCAAAAAATCCTTCAAGTTGTTCAATGTAGACTTCTTCTTCTAAGATTCCATTCAAAAATGCAGATTTGACATCCATTTGGTATACCTTGAATCCTTTGTAAGCAGCATATGCAAGTAAATTTCTCACTCCTTCCAACCTTGCAACTAGGGAAAATGTCTCTTCATGGTCGATTCCTTCATCTTGTGCATATCCCTTACAAACTAGTCTTGCATTATTCTTTGTGACTTCACCTTTTTCATTCAAATTGTTTCTGAATACCCACTTAGTTCCAATCACATTCTTGTACTTTGGTCTTGTACCAATGACCATGTCTTATTTTTCTCTATTTGATCAATTTCCTCATTCATTGCCTTTATCCAATCTTTATTATCCAAATAATCTTTTACTAATTTAGGTTCAACTTCACATAATAAGCTTACATCATTATTCAACTTACTTATTTTCATGACTCCTAAATCTTTGCTTCAAATGATTTGGTCAAGTGTATGGTTCCTCCTTACATACTTTTCGAAGATAGGTTTTTACCTTCTTTCTTCTTGTTGTGGTTCGCTTGGTTCTACATGTTTATCTTCATCACATATCTCTAGCTACAACTTGGCACTGTTTGTCTAATGTTCATTTTCCTCTCTTAGATGTTCAACTTCTTGATTTTCTGACTTGGCTCTTGTAGCCTGATGCTCAACATCCTACTAATGCTTAGTAGAGTTTTTCTACTTCAATAGCCTCTTTCTCTGGTCTAGGTAGAGTACTAGGTTCTCATTCATATATGTAGACATAATTTTTGTAATCTTCAGATTCTTTCTTGTATTTCTCTTCATTCTTTTCTACAAATTCATCAACTCTAACATTTTCACTTTCCACAATTCTGCTAGTGTTAGAATTAAAACACTTATATGCCTAGCTTTTAGTGGAATATCTTAGAAAAATACCTTCATCACTCTTTACATCAAGTTTTACTTTCCTTGAATCTTTTAGTATGTAACATTTGCTTCTAAAAACTTTGAAATAATTCACATTAGGTGCATAAGCATATCTGTTGATGTTTTGGTAGCTATAATAGGATAAACCTATGAGATCAAAGAGAAATTAATACAACTACAATGAATGGACATGTCTCATGAATGGACATGTCCCTTCTCTTGGTTTATTCCTCATATAAATACAAGACAATGTTTCTATTTAGAAAATGCATACCAATTATAATGGTAGTGCTATTACATTTGTAGTGGTCCTTAGGAAATCAATATGGTATCAGAGCCAAGTTGTAAATGTGATAGAATCAAACACAAAAATCTTCCCATCTCTAGTAGGGCTATTGTAATATTTCATAAGTTTAAAGAAACTTGTTGGACTTGATAATTGTTTAGAAACCTGGATCCCATCCAACAATGAAACTAGAGAATAAGAAGGATGAGAGAGTTGTGAATGACCTTTAAAATTTTCTAGAAACTTGACATGGTATCAGTGAAATTCCCACCCTAGATGAAGTGTATGGGTCATATACATTTCCCCATGAGATTCAAGGAAATGTATTTTTTTTTAAAATTGGTAAAAGGATGAATCCATTCGATTATATATATAACAAAAAATGTAATACATTGAATTTTACTCTATTCAAATGAGCATTGATAAGAAAGAATGGAGAATAAAACCTCTAGTCTTGCCTAGGACTTTCATCCTTAGAATTACATATTAAAAGGAGCTTGCCCCAATTTATATGGATTTACAATGATACAAAAATAATATGTTTTAGCATGCAACTTTAGTGATGACTTTCAAGAGTAATATGTCATTGTGTTGCCTATCCTCCTTTAGTTTTATGTCATCAGCTTCAAACTCATTGAAATTGTTAGTAAGGTTAAGAACCCAAAAAACTTATCTTTCTATATAACATTAATAAATCTAATGTAATGGATTTCTATTTCTCAAAAAGTTTTTTCTATGTCCCAAAAAAAATTATGACAAGGGTTAAGTGAGAAAGTGGAATGGAAGAAAACCTAACCAATTATAGTTTTCAAAAAATTAACTCTAAAAAGATAAATTCCAGATTTTAAATCCTAAATTTAACCTCTAAATGCATATTCAGAATGGGTGTAAAGAAACTATAGATTATTAGTGAAAAGGATAAAAAAAAAATCTAGGTTAGCTATTGTGTTTGAGAGGAAGGATGATCTCCCAACCTCCTTGCTTGCATGCACATATATAAGAAAATTTTGAGTCATTTGTATTGAGAGAAAAATACCTAGATTGAGAAATATTTTTGATTCTATTTGATATGTGTCAACATGCTCATGATTCTAAATCTTAGTTTGGGATTTAAACATAATAATATGAATTACCCTTATCCTAGTCGAATATTATGTTTTTATGATGTGTTTAGCTTGTTATTAAGGTTGTTACCATTTCTATGTTCTAAATTTCAAAGAGTTTTAATTTACTTAATTAGTTTTGTTCAGAAAAGAGTAGGTGTCAACTTAACAATGTGATCCAATTAAAAAATGATAGTACAAAGAGAAGAAAGGATCCAAACCTGCTATCTACACAAAAGCACAGATGAAGACAAAACCAACCGGAAACAATATCTAAGGACAACAAGAAAAAGACACAAGACCATACCAAATCTAATATAGAAAATGAAATCAAACTATATTCATAAGATCATAAAATAATAAATATTTACAATGCCATGGAGGATATACAAAGTTGAACAGGAGTATACTAGCCAAGATAGCAGACAATTGGAAAAGACACAAGAAGGACAGAAACTATAAAGAAGGCAACCAAAAATGAAGAATCCTAAGAAGAACCAACCACTAGCAAGGTGCCAAGATCAGGAGACAAAGCAACAGTTTGAAAGCACAAAATAGAGGGGGAGCTAGGCTTACAAAATAGCCACCAAAAATGGGCAAGTAAGAGTTAAATGAAGTTAATCTCTCAAAATATCCTCCATTCTAAAGTACCATTCTATGCAGAACTCTTGTGTTGATGAACATACCAATGTGGCTCCAATCTGAAGGAAATAAAGGCAATATAAAAGGATGATAAACCCATGTATGTAAGGTGTAGCTGGAGGTCCTAGCTGATGCTCAAAGGAGGAAGCATGAGAATCCTAAAATAGAATCTCTAATGGAGGTGGGATAATAGGTGTGTTGAATATGTCATCTGAGAGAAGATGTGTGTCCTCTAATATATCCTCAACAAATATAGTATGTGGTTTGATGAATGGAGCTGCAATAGTAGGCAATGTTGAAGAGTAATCTTATGCAAGAGATGGAATCTGAATAGGAGGTGGACATGTAGAAGTTACAACATTGGTTTCAGGAACAACACATAAGTTCAAGTGACCTGACTTCACCTTAGTAGACTCTTGTGTGAGTCTCCACTAGTGTAGATGGTGGACCAAAATGTGAGAAGGAATATAGGTGGGAAGCATGGTTAATAGTCCCTATAGCAATAATATTGCTTGTCTCGCTATCTCTAATATGCACTGAATCCTATGCAAACTCAACTATCTTTTGTATCCCATTGTGAGTAATCTAATAAACAGAGAGAAGGTTAGAGGACAAAAATGGAACACAAAGT